>BSBM01000350.1:6847500-7447500 GCA_027924585.1 Larix kaempferi | reverse complement strand
GGTAAAAGGCACTCCACTGCACTTCATCGTTGATAGCGGTAGCCCGAAGAATCTCATCTCAGCAGAGGTCGTCAAGCGCCTGGCCCTACCGACAGTGCCGCACCCACAACCCTACACCATTGGATGGCTCCGCAAGGGAAGCGATCTCCGCGTCAGCCAACAGTGCCGACTGCCATACGGCATCAAGCCCTTCAAGGACGAGGTATTGTGTGATGTTGCTCCTCTCAAAGTTTCAAATGTTCTTTTGGGACAACCTTATTTATGGAAACATCATGCTGTATATGAGTCTAGGCCTCGTAGTGTTATTATTTCTTTGAACAGGAAATTGTACAGGATACCCGAGGCAATCCCTCCTAGTGCTATTTCCTTGATCTCTGCCAAGCAATGCAGGAAGGTCATCTCTCAGACTGGGAAATTTGTCTTCTTCGTGATTCACTCTCAGAGTGAAAGAAAGATCGCAGCCACATCCCGGGCCTCCATGACCGATCTATCCACACAACAGAAGCAAGTGGATAAGGTGGTGGAAGGATACTCAGATATCTTCACCTCTCCGACCGGGGTACCTCTGCACTGCCAGGTCAAGAATCCCATTGATCTAACCCCAGGCGCACCACTACCCAATGGGCCAATCTATCGCCGCTCTCTGTTGGAAAACGAGGAGATCAAGAGGCAGATCCAAGAATTGCTCCACAAAGGGCACATCCGTCCCAGTTCATCACCTTGTGGGAGCCCAATCGTGCTGGTGCAGAAGAAAGATGGGACCTGGCGACTCTGCATTGATTACCGGGCCCTGAATAAAATCACAGTCCACAACCGGTACCCGATTCCCCAAATCGATGACCTCCTTGATCAGCTCACGGGGTCCAAATACTTCAGTAAGATTGATCTGAAGTCTGGCTACCACCAGGTGCCAACAGAACAGACATATGTATGGAAGACTTCCTTCAAGTCAAAAGAAGGTCTTTTTGAATGGCTTGTCATTCCTTTTGGTTTGAAAAATGCTCCAGCAACTTTTATGAGGATGATGGACGATATCCTACGACCTTTCACCAACAATTTTGTAGTGGTGTATCTGGATGACATCCTCATCTACATCAAGACTTGGGAGGAACACTTGCAGCATATTCAGCAGGTTCTGCACACCCTGCGGAAGCACAAACTATATGCAAACTTGGAAAAATGCTCCTTCGGCATGGACAAGGTCCATTACTTAGGCTACATCCTTGATCGACATGGTGTGCATGTGGATCCAACCAAGATCCAGGTCATCTGTGACTGGCTAGCCCCAACCACACTCACTGAACTTCAGAGCTTCTTGGGCCTCGCCAATTTCTATCGTCGGTTCGTGCTGGGATTCTCTCATATCACATGGGCCCTCAGCCAAGTGACCAGGGGTGGTGGTAAGGCAAAATTTGTGTGGGGCCTATCCCAACAACAAGCCTTCGATGACTTGAAGAAGCGTTTGTGCTCATCGCCGGTACTCTCATTACCGAACCTGCAACATCCCTTTGAGATCGAGACAGATGCTTCAGATTATGCTGTGGGCGCCATTCTCACTCAGCACAGCCACCCCGTGGCATATCATAGTGAGACACTCTCAGATGCTGTCCGCAAATACCCTACCTACGACAAATAAATGTACTCCATTGTACAAGCCTGCCGCCAGTGGAGACATTACATTCTTGGGAAGGAGACAGTCATCCACACTTATCACAAGCCACTACAGTTCATGTAGACCAAAGGAAAGTTGCAGAATGACCGCCATCAGAAGTGGTCAACATATTTACAGCAGTTCCACCTCAACATCAAATATAAAACAGGGAGTACCAACCGAGTTGCTAACTGCCTCAGTCGACCTCCAGTCGCGGCACTTACCACGGTGCTAGACTCTTGTGGCCACGAGACCTCTGGATGGCCCCACCTCTACGAGATAGACCCTGACTTCTCCACCACCTATCAAATGTTGGGCAACAACTCAGTGGTTGCTAATTTCCATCTTCAGGACGGGTTGTTGTGTCGTCTGGGCCATCTCTGCATTCCATCAAGCGAGTGCGCGAAGCTGATTTGGGAAGCTCACTACAGTCGGGTGGCAAGACACTTTGGCGTCGAAAAGACAGTGGCAGTGTTGCAGAAAAATTTCTACTGGCCAAAACTTCGACAGGATGTCGGCAAGTATATCTGGTCCTGCACCGCTTGCACTATTGCCAAACTGACCACTAAGAAATAGGGCCTCTACACCCCTATGCCTACTCCAGACAGGCTGTGGGAATCCATCTCAATGGACTACATGTCGGGCCTCCCATCCACCAAGAGGGGAAATGACTGTGTTTTCGTGGTTGTTGATCGCTTTTCCAAGATGGCGATTCTAGCCGCTTGCAAGAAGAACATCACAGTAGAAGCCACTACCAAGCTCTTCTTTGAACGAGTATGGGTGCATTTTGGGATCCCACAGACCATTATCTCAGACTGTGACAGTCGTTTCCTTAGTTCATTCTAGTCAAGCCTCTGGTCATTGCCGGATACCAAGCTCACAAAATCCACTGCCTTCCACCCCCAGACCGATGGACAAATGGAGGTCGTCAACCGGATGGTCGTACATATCCTGCACATGTACAATTCAACACACCCCCGCACATGGGATGAGAGTCTCCCCTATGTCCAACATAGCTACAACCGAGCCCTGCATAGCTCAACTGGCCACAGCCCCTTTCAGGTGGGGTTGGGATTCCAACCATTGGGCCCCATGGATGTTGCACTTCCCCTTGCGACCACCTCGGCCGACTCGTCCCCAGAAGCTGACAAAGCCGCCCGGTTCATTGAACGGATCCAGCATATCCGCCAACAGGTTCAGGATATTCTACAGAAGTCTAATGCCAAGTACAAGCAGCGCCATGATCAACATCGGGTGCCACATAAGTTTCAGGTGAGCGACAAAGTTTGGTTGCATTTGCAGAAAGAACGCCTTACTGGGCCCCATCGAAAGCTTCGCCCACTCCGTTATGGGTCGTACACCATCACCAAGGTGGTGGGTGACAATGCTTTTGGGCTCAACATTCCCCCCTTCCTTGGTCTGCATCTAGTCTTCAACGTGGCTCTCCTTCGGCCATATTTCCCACCACTATTAGACACCTCAGAGATAGCAGAGAAGTTGACACCAACAGAGCTCAACCCTGACTGCCTACAACAAGCATCCACTGATCATATTGTAGACACACAGATCAAGGGCACTCGACATCAAAGGATCCAGCTTTATCGAGTTGTCAAAGCAGGGCAGCTCCTACACCAAGGCAAGTGGCTCACCCGAGGCCAAATTCAACAGAAATTTCCTCATCTGATAGGGGAACTCAACGCAATGCAGACCATTGCTTCCTAAGGAGGGAGGATTGATCCAGGTGGATATTGGTGCCCACCCACCTTTCCAACTGGCTCAAAACAGTTTTATGGCAATTTTGGTATTGTACTATTTTTAGCAGTTTTTCGGGTCCTGAACTTCTGGGGCCGTTTTGAGGCCCTAAACGACCTTTTTTGGAAATTTGGGGGGCCAAATGGTTGCCCTCAACATACATTTGGCCCTAGTTGAAAGTTGTAAATATCGGATAGACCTTTCCAATGGGCTACCAAGCGCCCCAAACGGAGATCGTATGCAAAAGTTACGACCCCGGGAAGTTGATGTACTAACTTACCCAAACGGGGCCCACATGACTTTTGGCGCTTCATCTCCTAGGGTTAGGTTTTTGGATGTCTAGGGTTCTTGACATTCCTATTTATTGTAAAAGGCCTTGAGAGCCTCATTGGAACCATCTTCTTGCGAAATGAGCACAGTCGTCACATCTCTTCTTAGAGATAAGCCGCCACCATTCCAGCAAGCTTGTTTTCCGCTGCATTTTACAGTTCTAGCTTATTTCCTTATTGAATAGAAAACCAGTTTTACTGTATCTCTGTTATTTTGTGTTAAGCATCTGATAATAATCTGTATTCATTTCGTTCTGCTCATAAAATCCGGATCATAAAACAATTAAGAAATAAAAGATGTCGTAAAAATGAATGTATGTCTAAAATAGAAAATGGCTTGTTAGCTAATGGTTGGCGCATGATTAAAGCCAAGGGTGAGAACGAAATAAGGTAATTTGTGCTCAAGTCGTTGGAATCAAATGCAATAATAAATAGGATTGACAACACAAAGAAAATGAGTTTGATTTACATGAAATTTGATGGCATTGAGGTTTGTCAAAATGCATGGTATTTATCATTTTGTATATCAAGAGCCACCTTATTTGGTTATAAGAGGAAATTTGTAATGGTGATAAAATGTTAGTAAATGGAAAATGTGGGTCAAAAAAGAAATGGCCTAATAATTTAGCAAAAATGCCTAGTCTAAGAAAATCGGTCAATGAAAATTTGATCCCCACCAAACCCGATCAGTGCCTTCGGATGGAACGAGGATGCCTCTCAGATTATTACCTACAAATTATACATAGAAAATAGTTCTTCTCAAGTGCAATGATGAACTCTCCAAGCTTATGCTTCCTCTAGTGTCAAGGTCCAACTCAAGCAATATATGGAATACGCATTTCCCTAGATTTTTCAATTACAAAGAACATCTACTTTTGCACAGTGTGGTGAATGTTGTGAAATTTTACAAAAAATAAGAGGCACCACAGACCCAACGATGATAAAATATTGTTCCCACATCCATAAATTTTGCAATGTATTGCATTACCAGCTATTGCATAGGGTATTATGCACATTGATTGAAATTAGAGTGCAACCTAAGAAAATGCTTGGGAAATTTTCATGAAAAGATGGACAATATGAAGACGTCCATACCAAGGATGGCAAAGCCAAAGTCAGTTAGCGCTTCCTATAATCTCCCATTTCATCTAATTGACATGATTACCCATGGGCACTTGTATGGGGCTTTTGGTCGCTTTGGGATCCCTTATCTAGATGGTGGTTAGAAATACATTGTGTCATTCATATATTTATTCTTGCGGATGTTAGAGGACCCAGTGGTTGATGAATTTGGGCATTTGATGTATGAGGAAGGGTATTCAATGCATCCATTGCATGATGCGCTTCTATAAAATGAATCCTATGGAAAGTGCAAAGAATATAAAAGTGATTCCATGCAGGTTTTATCAATGCAATGTGCTTCCTTGAAAAAAATTCCAGTGGTTTTATTCTTGCAGCTCGACAATTTTGGATATGAGAACAAGAATCATTACATCTTTTATTTTGCATCCATGCTAACATTAAAGAGTATTTTTACAACTATATATGTAATATTTTTTCTAGTTGGTCACATTCATGAAGATATAGATGGAACATATTGGAGGTTGTTGGCTCAATTGAGGATACAAGATATATTATCACTACAACAAATCATGGATAACTATAGAAAATCCCAAGATGATTGTAATTCCCTTCCATACCTAATCGAGGAGGTTTATGACTTTAAGGCCTTTTTGGGAAAACACTTACTGGATGGATGTCAAAATATTGTGGGTATCAAATCCCCCCAATACTTCAAATTCAGTATGGTTGATGGCACCCATGTAATTCAATATAAGGAAATTATTAGAGATGAATATTGGTCTCATTGCATAAACACATGGAAAAATGGGGTCGACGACACACCGGAATTACCTATGGTGGAACCTTCATTGTCACCATTCAAAATACTAGAAGACATTAAAGATTTGAATAAAGGAATGAAATCCTATATTTCACATTTAAGTGCAGCAATGGAATATTGAGGGGAATAATATTGGGTTCCAAAGATAACATACTGGAAAAATGTTTTGACAGATTTAGATGTGCCATTAGATAATCACATAAGGCTAAGAGGCTCCTTTTTTCCAAAAACAAGACAAGAATCAAACACCAACAATGATATTCAACAACAACCTTATCTCATGGAGGTTTACTTGGGTCAAAATGTCCCTACTAATGATGAAATATATGTGGTTCCTTCCTGCAACAAGCCTAGAAAAGAATTTTTTCCAAGAAATTATGTGAATAAAGGTCAATGGGTCATATGCTCATTGTATGACCAACTAATAATAAGAAAATATGGTTAGGAACGACATTAGGTGGTGTCTACAAAGACGTGGTTGATATGGAGAGACATTAGGTTTTAGTTCAATCCTGGAAACCCAATGGAGGATATGCACACTGGGATAAAAAAACTAAAGTGTGGATAGTTGGGTGAGCTGTTAAAGATGATATCATTGATGTTGATAATATAATATGGGTTTGGAAATTACGAGCAAATGCAAAGGAATAAAAGGTAAAAATAATGAAAAGGGACATATGGCCATTAAGATATATCAACAACAAATGGAATCAAATGTATGTGCCGATAAATGAGGCATTCTTGCTATGTTTGAAGAAATATAAGATGTAATTTCTCTCAATATGAGATGTAATTTCTCTCCAAATTATTGTATTACCATACCAGGAAAACAATTTTTAATATGCTTTAATTATCAAGGGAAAATTAGATATGGGTTTCTATTTCGTCATCTATATAATTTTGGTCATAATAAAGAAAAAAATATTTAGGATCGGTATTATTGTATCTAAATTCCTAATGAATGTTTTTACTTCTCGTGATATGTTCCAAGGATCAATTTGGACTATGCCGAGGCAAGGTGAATGTGAACTGGGTAGTTTAAACAAAATGCAAAAAATTCTTGGTTAATGCTTGACAATGGCATCGAATATATTCATATCATCAAATAGCAACATAAACCATTAATTTCTATTAAACCATGAACATAGACGAAGGAACAAAGGAAATATTAATATGAAATATCTATTCCAATCACAATAACCAACATGCATGTACATCAGTGTTATAAACAAGGTGCAAATATTGTTGCTCAACACTTTCATTATATCAAGAGAATTTTCATTGAGAAAAAATATATGTGGAACTCATAGTAGAAGAACATAATCAGTTTTTTATACCAGCTGGTCTATTATAATAATATCATTTATTTAATTTCTTTTATCTAAGTGATAAAAAGGAATTACCGCCTCTATAAACACATGGAATATCTCAATTTTTATTTCAAACCATCCTATGACGTTAACTCTTACCATTTAGACATGTTCATCGATCAACAAGACTAGTGTCAGAGTTACCATGAGCGAAAATAGTTCAAAAATGTACTATATAATCCAAAATTCAAAATTTCAAGAAAGGGCTTATGCTCCTTCTCCTACTCTTTTGAATGGAGTGACTGAGGAAGGGCTAGTGGTCCAACTGATTTCCAATTATTCTCTTCTTCTATCTCTTTCATTCTATTAACGTTATTGTTTCTAACTTCCCGACTACATTCTTTGGTATTATCTCTTCTTAGCCAAACCATTTCTAGTGGACTTCTAATGAGGTTTGTGTCTAGTGTATTATCCAACTATTTGCATTGTTGGCTTCTCTACTAGTATGGATTGTTGCACTTGTGGCAAGGAAATATTATGATATTTGAAAATTTGATGCCACTGGTTTCCCATGGGATATTTCTGAGTCCTGATGGAGTAAACTGCCAAGTCAAAATTTGTGTATTTTTCATATGAGATAGGGGGTAGGTATTTGATGATTTGTGAGATTCATCCATAATTCAAACTCCTCTCTCAATTCATCAACTACCACATTCCCATTTAAAGGCACACTTATATCCCCAAAATATCTCTTTTCATTCCTCTTTTGCTTTAACTTTTCTATATTTTCTGCTTTACTATATAGGTCTTGATTTCCATCCCATATATGGGGCAATCCTCCAGAAATAGAATCTTTAAATAGGCCTATGCAAAATAAAATCTCTAACGTCAAACTCTTCATTTCATTTTTTAGAACTAATCATCAATGCTCTCTTTGTAAGAACTTTGTTAGCCTCCTTGATTATGTGTGTTTTGTTTATAACGCCTATTTATTCCAACTTTGTGCTATTTCTTCTATTCAAATATTTGATTACATATTTTTCAATATTTGTAATAGACCCAAGCCTTGCTTCAGTCCTTTTTATTTCAACAGTAGCAGTGGTGGCCATCTCTAGTTCATCTTGTATCAACTCAAACTATTCCCAATGCTGGATAACTTCTTCTGCTAACTTTCCCCACAATATTTCTTTAGCTCCTTTTAGGGGGGCCTTTCCCAATAATCCTTGACTTAACTGATAAACCTTGTCTTATATCTCAGCTTTCACATTTTCTAGGTGGGAAATGAGTTCCTCCTTTTCTCTTACATCATTTTCTTGATCTTATATCTTCAGATCCTTTTCTTTTATGAAATATGATGGAGTACCCTCTTCCATGTTTGTAGCATGTTGATCAACATCAGTATTCTATGCCTAATCTATCTGGATTTGTTCTACCTCCCCTATTAATTGATGGATTTCTTTCCTTGAATTAGATTATGGTTGAGTAGATATGGATGTGTATTTTGGATTCATTGTTGAAAGTTTCAATTCAAGACCATCCACCCTTTCCATGTAATCCTCCATTTTTGGTTTATAGTATAACATTTCTTTTTATTTCGTCTCTCTCCTCCTGTAATTTTACCAGCTCCAGATTTTGCACATGCTCTATGTCAGGGACATGTAATTTCGTTTTCAGCACAACAATTTCATTGTCCTTTTTTTGTAGTAGGGATTGTACATGGGTAGTATCAACAATATTAACTCTCAAGGGTAGTATACAATTTTACTTTCCAGTTCCTTGATAGTTATTTGTTTAGCCTTAGTTGCTAATTTTTTTTCCTTTAGTAACCTATCCATTTTCTCTAATGCCATCCTTAATTTATTTTCACTCATTGAAGACTACACTACATCTTTACATAGAAAATCACTTGAATGCCTTTGAAAGTCAGCTCTATCCAAGGGACTGAATTGTCTAAAATCAACTTTTTACTCGTTTGCTTTCCAATCTTTAAGTGTTTTGGTGATTGGGACTTTCGGTTCCAAAACTACCATTTTGAGAGTAGTTTCCTTATGATCAGCAATTGTAATTAATTTCTTTGTTGCATGAACCATTTCATTTCTGTGTTCTTTCATCGTTTCCATACTTTTCTTCCTTATTCTTTGATATTGTGTATATATTGTTTGGTGCTCTTTAGATGAAATTATAGAAGTTCGGCTCTCTTCTGTCTGTGTTGATCTAGAATCTAGCAATGGATAATGAGTTATACTCAAAGGAGGAAGATTAATGCTATCTTAAGGCAATATTGATGTTGTGCCTAATTCAATGGATAATTCCTCACCATGTGTGTTTTCTACCATGGAAATCTCACCTCTTGATTCTACTCATGTTCTAGATTTTTTGTAGGGGCCCTGCCTCTAGCTTGTCAATTTTCATATCTTCTTGTGTCTCTTCTGCTAATCTCTTGACCCCTTCTTTTGTATTTTAATTTTCTTTATCCATATCAAAACCTCCTATAGCTAATTGAACATGTTCCCAAGTCATTAGGTTGTCTATTATTTCCGAGTTGGGGTAGGGCATGCATATATATTTGGAGTTCTTATTTTCCAGTGTTTTCTTGGAAATTACGTAGTGTGGGTCATAGACCCATTTTCAGCCTTCTCTAAATTCAATTGCTTCAAAATTTCTTCCACATACGTCAAATACCCTCTACCCTTTTCCAAGAATGGGCCCATGTTCTTAGGAAATTTCAAAGTGATAGGGTACTTAGCCTTGACAAAATGTACCTAATATGATATAAATATTTGTCTAATATATTTTAGGTAAAACACCTAGGGTTCAAGAATATTAGCAATTTGTAAGGTTCTTCTTCAAATCCATACATATTATGATAGTATGGTTTTCATATAGGAACCATACACCCATCCTGGCATATGGGCTTAGTTGCAACATATATTGATACTGAGGAAAAATCCTTGGTGGAGCTCAACCTTTCAGGAGGTAGTATGCCACAACCATCACCATATCTGGAAATGCTTGAAAATTGAGGTTGTTGGGTTGTGTGAGGACAAAATATGTTCACTTAGAAGCCAAAAATTGCTTCCCTACTTGTCCACTGGCATTTAACCCTAGTCGTTGAAATGTGCAAAATGTTGATACAAAAATATGAAAAATAGGTAGGAGTGATACCTAAACTACTCTAAAGCTAGAAATTTTACAAGATGGGCATGAATTTTATCGGCTAGGTATTGGAATACGTCAAATTTGGGTGACATAACCATTGTTGTTGGGGTTATAAAGGCCATGAAACCTAGGGTGGCTTCATCTATTGCTTAATCATGGTCATATCCTAACAATATACTTATTAAGGTGATAGATTTCATCAAATTTTATGAGAATGAGGAGGAGCGATATGGTGGGAGGGGAGATGGGATTGATGCACCTTCTTTAAGGTGCTAAGAAAGGAACTGATTTTTCTCTACAAGATTCAGTGGTTGATATGGTATAGGTAGATTTTCTTCATCGAAGACCATAAGGGATGGAATGTTTTGGAAACACAACATTTTCGTTAGGGTATCCTTTGATACTGTGCACATAGGGGTAGAATTTTCAAGGGAGAGTATAATTATCCTATCCAATAAATACTGGGAAGCACACCAGGTAACAAACTCAGGGAAAGGGACAACTCATAAATATACCACGTGGGCTGTATTTTTTTCCCATAGGTGACTGGGGTCTTACCAAGCCAAGTGGTTTTCCTCTGCTATACCGATTATAAGATGAAGATCAAAGGATGACATAGAAGTGCCAAAAATATCAATCCTGTGGTCATACAAATGTTAGTCAGAAGAGATTCTAGGTTTGGGAGGATTCCATGGGTAATAAATTTGTCTTGTAGTAAACTTAAAATAAACAGGGAGGATAGGAAAACAAAGTTACTTGGTGGGTAGACAAGTGGTAGGAGGATGGACCTCCATAGCTAATGTTTGTGTATGGGATGCAAATATGTGTACAAGTGTTTTCTCCTGATTAAAAAATAGAATGGGGCTTCTTATTTTGAATATTTTCACTTGGCAGGAAATAAATTGCAATTTGAATTAGATGGCATGAATTTGTTGGTTAATTTATTCGGATGACATGTCCATTCCGGTTAATCCATCTAGACATAATTTCACATTCCTTTGTCTACCATGGAAACTTTCATGTTGGCTTGCGTAGGAATACATGGAAATCCACCTTTTTTCAGGATGGGTAGTAATGCCTCTGCCCAAATGTTATTTCAAAACTCTAATTTGGGATTTGTTGTCAATTTGAATCTACCAAATGACCTAGTGGGTTCGAGCCAATGGCCTATCATGCCTTATTTATCTTCTGCTCTCTTTCATGTTGCAATATTCATCCTGTCCATTGGTGTTGCTTTCTATGGGATGATATGCATGTTTAGGCCCGAGCCTTTACACCTGCGCACTTGATCATCGCACTTGTTCCCTTGGTTATTTTTCCATAATGAAAAATATCTTGCTCAAAGAACTTGCCATATAGATTCCCCGATGGTCAACCAATGAAGATCAACCTCAAACTCCAATAGATTCCCCAATGGTTGACCCCCATAAGAGGAGGCATGGAACCTACCATATGTCAAAATGTGGGAATTGGGATGATGAGGAGAAAGAGCACAAGCTATTTATCACAATTTAGTAATTCATGTGATTAGGAATAAAATTAGTAACCCTGGAAATCAGAAGAAAGAGCACATTTGATTTCTCACCATACAAGCTACCTCGTCATTGTAAAGGAATTAACTATATGGATATTAAAAAAATACATGTTCAACTCACGAAATCCGATAATTACAATAATATTAAAAATGATAATGATTTTTTTGGAAATTGATAATCACAACATTGGAAACGAGTATTCACACTACTAGAAACTGATAATGACAATTTCAAAAGCCATTAATCATATTTTTGGAAACCAATGAGCACACTTTCAGTAATCATATTTTTGGAAACTCATGAGCACACTTCTGGAAACCGATGATCACACTTCTAGAATCTGATTATGACACTTGTGAAAACTAATAATCACACTATGGAAAACCAATAATCACACTTTCAAAACATGTTGTAAGTCCATATTCTCATTGGGTAGTCTAAGTTTAATGAAATTGAGGTTTATATGGTTTAGTAGGGTCTATTTATCACATATACTTTTTGATGAGATATTATAATGTTTCTTGTATGTTGCACTCACACTTTTTTCTCATAAATAAAATCTTGTATTCAAGCATATAATATTAATTCATATTTTCATGTTGCATGAAAGTATTCTGATATTGCATTCCTTTGGCAACCTAGGTGTTTTTAGGGAAAGTATTCCTATAGTAGGGGTGATACTACCAACGTACTAGGGTAAAAGACAAACATACAAGGTTCTGCAAGTACAATTATTAAGCAAAGAGATTAGGGTTTAGGAGAATGCGTACCTTATTCAGAAGGTTGATCCAAGCTTCTCCTCTTGTTCTCTAATGCCACAACCTGCAAAAACATTCAACAAAACCTTCCTCAAACCAATTTGACTACAAATAAAAGATTGATATGTATAAGGAAATAAAACATCAAATTCTAATCGGATATGAAACATACATGAAAAAATCTATTTGGAAAGGTAAGAATGTCCAATATTTATTAATGAATGAAAAAAGTACATCAAATTATACCTTCCTTCAAGCATGTCACTTCATGAAACCAAGATTCAAGGTCTCTTGCTCCTCTTCTCCAAGGATCCCAACCTCCGATAAAATGTGCTAGGGTTTACAAGAAGCTAGGGCACAAGTGAGGGGGATGCGAGTCTCAATGCCTCTAGCATAAAATTATAATGGACTTTATCTTTATTCATGGTCCCTCTCCCTCTATTATATATAATTTGAAGAATATATGGTCGAATAGGAAGTAGTTACAACCGAAGAGGAACTTCCAAAACCACCCAAACCAAACATTTTTCATGATTTTATATATATATTTAGTGTTTTTGAGGTACAAAAAAAATTGTAATGGACAAACTCGTGGGTACCCGCAACTTTACCATGTGAAACCTAGGTTTTTTTGGCAAACCTACGGGTTAACAAGCCTTCAACATGCGTTTTTGTGGAAAATGATAAAAAAAAAAGCCTTTTATGGGGGTTTTCTAGAGAAGTTTTGGTCTCCAAAATTGTTCCTAAGGTTCCTATCTATCAAATGGGACATGAATTAGGTAATTCCATCCATATAAAGTCCCAAATATGGCTCTTCCATCCACAAATTTCCTTTTATGTGACTCACAATAATCTCATGAAGTGTCATCAAGCGACCAAAATATGTAAGTGTTGTCACGAACGAAGAAGTGCCAATTTTGGCTATAACAGATGCCCCCTAATGTATGAGTTCAGAGGGAAAGACGATGGCCGAAATACATTATAAATAATAAAGGGTTGATTCCTGGAGTTGGAAAAACTGAAGAAATCAAGAATCGTAGGCTCAAATGAAGTACCTGAAAGAAAGGAAATGTCAAATAAACTCGTGCATGGGATAAATGTCCATGTTCAAATGGTGGAACATGACCTCCAAGAGGATACAATACTGATGCATATGTCATGGCCACAAGAACACAAGCGTCGATCCATGAGAAAAGTATAAATATGAGCATAGCCACATAAATACAAAGGTGGATCTATGTCAAAATTGGAGATCATAGCCATAGAGAACAAACTGGATCTATGTCTCATCAAGAGCCAAAAATGGGTGTGGCTTAGTATTGCACAGCTTGAGCTATAAAAAAATATGAAAAATGTTTCCATCATCCCAAGGTCTTCAATACAAACCGTCTCAATGTACGAATCCTAAGCATGCGAATAAATGAGTTGTAGAACATGGAGGACACCGTTTGATTACCGGTCGCTGATGTGCACCATTAACAAATGCGAGGGAATCCCACCAATAATTAAAATGGGCCCCAAGGTACCTAGTACATTCTAACAGGTGTGAATGGTAAAACGATGTGAGAGAGAACTCTTCTAGCCAAATATGACTAGATTTTTCCTTTTTCTTAAATAATCCACAAAGGTCTGAAGTGAACAAGTATACTCGGCGATCTTGTCAATTTTTAAGGACTCTAACAAGAGCTTAGATAAAAATCCATAAAAATATTTTTCGTAAAGGTTGAACGAGCCCGAAAAAGTAAACTCATGACCTCCTCACTATTTTGAACGAGCTCAAAGGAGAGATGAAAGAATGCTTGTAGCCTTCTTATTGTATATAACGAGCTCAAAGAAAATATGGAAGAATGCTCGTAGCCTCCTTACTGTTTTTAACGAGCTCGAAGGGAGGGTTAGAAGAATGCTCGTAGAGGGAGGAAATGAGTGTCAGGGGCATGCGAGACTAGTTCCAAGTGCATGGAAGAAAGCTATGCACAATGCATGGAACATGAGCAAGATAAGTACATTCAGGGTGTGTCTCCTCCAGGTAAAAGGTTTCAAATCATGAAGGAAAAATGATACATGGCTTAACGGAAATGAGATTAGAGGTGGAGGCTTATATAATGAGTTAAAAGCATGGAAGTCGGCATCAGTCTCATTAGCGCAATCAAGATCAAAATAAATGCATACGTGACTTAAACACAAAAATGGGAGCCTTATAAGGAATGGCCAGAAATATATGAGGAAGAAAGATATGAGGCTTCTTCTCAAAGTCATGGTAAATATAGAAAGGCTCCCAATTCTATGATAAAAGCTCAGCATGGGCACCAAAATGGCAGAAGGGTGTTGACTAGGGTGACCCATGCTAGGTAGGATCTACTTTCAAACTAGTGAATAATGCATATAGAGATGGCTAACACACCAATATCCAACATGTTCGACCATATGGCGAATTTAGATGGAAAAAGGTTCAAATGCATCAAAATGGCGGGGAAGCCTAAACCTATATGCAAGGTTCTGAATATACCTGACAAGATTGAACAAAGTGTCAAAAAGGACCACTAAGAAAGCATAAGTCGAGCTAAGAATCCTGTCTCCAAGAAATATTTGTACCAAGATCATATCTAAAGCATATGTAAAGAAAAATCCGATACAAGTCACTATGGTGAAAAAACTTTCAACTTCATTATCATCAACAATAGGCATATTGTAGGTATAGTTAACCAATGAAGACTCTATAGTACCAAAGCATGAGGACTTACGATCAAAAAGATTGAATTCGGGATGAAGATCAAAGTTGAAGGACGTGATGGAATCTGCAGTAACAAATTCATCATCATAGGAGTTGAAAATTCTAGAAGCAGAATCAAACTCAGTAGGAACACCAATTTGCATATCTATAGGAGAGTCCAAAGACTCAACATTAGTAATATCATATTCCAAATTCAGATCAGGTCTAGAAATAAATGCAACTAGGTCAAAATCCAAATGAATGGCAGACTGCATTATAGAATCTATAAAATATTCATCAGAAGGAGGTATATCATCCCAGCTAGAACACATATCCAAACATTCAGATGGAGGTATCACCTAGTCAACTACCAGGACCAAGTCTTGAGAAGGTAAGCATGAATTTATAAGCTTCTTCTTAATAGAAATTGGACTCGAGGAACAATATGACACATAATTCTCCTGTGACATGGTAGTGCCTACTAGCGAGGGATATACTTGGTCTACAGTTGGGTAATAAGAAAGATCAATAAATGCAAGATGATCAATAGTGACAATTCTTTCATTGTGAGGAAAATGCATCATACAAAATAAAGTAGACACCACAAAATGCATAGCATATACGTAACCATGCCCGAGGATCATATCAAAGTCCACAGGGTCCTTTAAAACCATAAAATCAAGTAAGACTATTTTTCCACCCAAAGTAATAAGTACTTGAGGGAGGAATCCCACTGGTTCACTAGGTATTCTATCAAAGGTCAACGACCAATTAAAAACTGGAACAAGGTTAGGGAAACCTAAATATCTCCAAGCATAAGGGGATAATATACTAACAGAGTATCCTTCATCTACAATACATCGATGAACCACATGGTTTTCGATATCAACCCTTATCTGGAAAGGTGTAGACAAAGGAAGACAAGGCCCAGCTAGACTATTCCAATCAAAGGAACTGATCCTAGAACTTGGTAAAGATTCACTCAAAATAGATGAAGTGCCCCCTTTCTCAAAAACATCCGAACTGGTAATGCAGAAGACTTTAGGAGTAGGTGCATCAATGTCTGAAGGACTGATGGGATCTGTCGAATATTTCATCGATTCGTTCACTTCACTCTCTGAAGGAAGAGTGAAGTTGACCGCAGACTGTGTTGGTTCAACCACTTTATCAACCAAAGTTTGACTAGGCTGTTGGGAATCTATAGAAAATTCAGGAGCAGAGGATCCTTCAGACATGGACCATACTCTCTGCATCTCTATAATAGCATGGCACAGGTGAGTAAGGTGATCTCCCTTACAAAGTTTACAAGGGAATTTTGACTTGCATCCTATAATATTAGACTCATTTACAACATTAATACTCTCATCATGACTAGCATTGGTTGACAACTTTCCCTGAGTATGACTTGCAGTGGTTGGTTTCTCAAAAGCAGAAGGCTTTTGAACTACGAACCACACTTTTTTCACTTCTGGAAGTACAGGTAACAAATAGGTCAGGTGGTCTCCCTCGCAAAACTTACTAGGGAACTTAAGCTTCTGTTTACTAGGTTTGTCGACAATCTCAACTTTCTCAGCATGACCTACAGTGGCTGATTTAGTGTCTCCAGTATGAATCATAGTAAATAGTGACTTGTCATTAATATGACTAGCAGTGATCAATGACGCGTCCTAAACATGACCAACAGTGGTTGAAGACATTCTTTCAGTATGATTCATAGTGAATGAATTTTTTCTCCTAGCATGACCTACAGAGGGTGGTTGCATAGGTTTAGTATGATTTACAGTGACTAAATGAGATACCCCAACATGACCTCCAGAAGATGGGTAGGTTCCTCCAACATGAATTCCAGAGGCTAGGTGGGTTCCCCTAGCATGACCTCCAGAGGTTGGGTGGCTTCCCCCTTGCTTTGGAAACTTCTCCCTATTCTTCCTCCATCTATTCCTTTTAGACTGTTGGTTACTAGTATTAGTACTTTTACCACATGAGGTAGAGAGAGGAGGAAAATATGTTACTGGTGAAGAAGGAATAGGGTTATGATGCTCTTGATTTGAGGTACTTAATTGAGAAGCATCAGGAGCATGCAAGGAGTTCAGAGTGGAAAACAACCAAATCGGTAGCCCTATAGTGAATCCTGGAAGATTCAAGGTAACCATTAAGGGAGTACCAATGTTCCCAGTGATTGGAAAATCACAAGGAGCCCCCTGAAAAGGGGTCCCTTGAATGGTGCTCAATAGAATACGAGCCATAGTTTCTGAATCAATGAGAAAGAAATATCTAGGGCCAACTAAGAAAAAGCAACACAAAGAGCACACCACTAGAGAGGTCCTAGGAGATCCCAACCAAGAAAACAAATGCTTTCCAAAGGGAATTATTGGATTATTAGGGCCCATAACAAACCAACGAAGGATGAAAAACAGTTAACTCGGGTCCACAATATAGAGTCTTTGGGTGCAAGTGTTTGAATCACCAACCGCCCTCCCAAATCACTGCACGAGATTTCCTCCCATGTATGTCCTAGGTATAGTGGAAATAGACTTCCACTATCACCTGTGTATGAATCCTATATTCTGGATACTAAGATTACCAACCTTGCAGAGAGGGTCCGGGAGGATAGTCACAAGTCGAATCGATGCGCATGGGAACGGTAACAAATCCTGAAACTCAAAAGCACAAAAAAGGTACTAATAAGTCCCCATACGCGCACTGATACTGGTAGATTCTCAATTGAATCTCGGAGGGGTATCTACTCTATTCAATCTCGCATGACCTCATGCTTAACTTTGGTGTGAGTGGAGATTCTCGGTTCACCTTCTACAAAGATGGATTTTCTCCCTTAAACAATGACACCTATGTTTTGAAAATTTTGAGTGATCATGGAGGAGTTAACTCACAACTCCCTACCTCCACAATCCTACTTAAGCTATTACGTGTGTTTCTATACTAGAATAATAACTAAGATCCTATCCAAGTTACTGCTTGATTGTTTAAAAATGCACTTCAAAACTTCTAGAAGAAGTAAAACAAGTGCAACTAAAGAAATATATTCTTTAACTGAAACATGAAGCACTTAATCACCACAAATATGCACTCACCCACTCTCCATTTCTTTTCAATGCAAGTTCGAAAGATATAATCTGGAATGCATATGCAAATATTTTGTATCTAATGCAATTTTTAGTCTTTTCAAATGAAAAAGGTAAAAATTTAAAGTCTAATGTGAAAATCAAACTTAAAACCTAAGCATGAAACTACTCAAACAACTAGCTATGCAAAAGAAAATTTATTGTTTTTTGATGAAACGCACTCCTAAATATTTTAAGTCACTTGAAAAGTATTCTACCAATACTAACTTACAAAATGAGCCAAATTTTTATGCTTTGCAAGGTGAGAACAAAAATGAAATTCAAAGTAACACACTACCAAAGAAAATGCAAAAAATTTTAGATCTCCTTATTAAACAATGAAAGCCATAAACGCTCAAATTCTTATCATGTAAGAATGCCAAAATTGGGAAAAGAATACACCAAGGAATTTTATACCCAATCAAAGCAAAGGACCTACTAATAAATATGGTTTGGTCAAGCTAGGTCTACACACAAACAATGCAATTAAGGTCCTAAACAATAGAAAATACACTCAAATAGATATAAATAGGGTCAAATAGACTCAAAAGGGGTTTTGGCCCATTTTAAGACGACCCAGATCGTCGAAATTCAAAAAAAATAACCAGAAAGGGTGGAATTGTGCCTCGCCAGAAAATTTTCCGTTGCTAGAATTCCAGGGCGATTTGAGTGCCAGTTATCACACGCCGACTTTGGGTTCCCCACTGTAGCTAGGGTTTTCACCCTAGCTTGTGCAAATGAGCACCCACTAAGGAGAAGGGACTCCTTAGTAGCAGTTCAATAAATAGTAAATAAAAATAGTAAAACAGTATGAAATTTAACCTAGCATGAGCATTAACATAAATAACAAAACATGAAAATATGGTGAAGATCTCTTCTTTTTGTATTAAAAATTACCTCAGATGTAGAGGTTGGTGGAGCCTTTGCAGCAGTCCAAGAGAGTTGCTTCCAAGCTCCAGTGTTGTTCCTTCTCCTTCTTCCAAAGGTGTTTTGGAAATGGGGCCAAAAGGGTTCTCAAGAATTAGCTCCAAGTGGAGAGCTAGGGTTTCAAGGGAATTTTCAGCAGCGTAAGGATAGGGATGATTGTGGATGAAAAATGGGGATCCTCCATCACCTATTTATAGGTTTTTAGTGGTGGAGTGTTGACCCATGGTTTTGGGCACCATATGGTTTAGGTCAGTTGTATAGGGTTTTTGCTTCCTTTTTTCCTTCTTTTTCCTCTTTTTTGTATTTTTTATTCCCTTTTTAGAGGGTTTTTGCTATTTTTGGAGGAATTTACTTTATTTTTGGGGGAAAAGGGGGTTTTTGGCCTTTTGGAGGCTTTTTAATGGGTTTTTAAGGTTTTGGAGGCAAATATGGTAGGAAATATGGACAAATGAGTCATGTAATGGGGTAGATGAGGTAGTGAGCACTTTTTCGGTGTTAACAGATTGCCCCCTGATGTGTGAGGGTAGGAGCTCATCGTATGGCCGATGGACATCATAAGTATTTTATGGTTTTCCTGGGATGTGGAGAGGAGAAGAAACGAACTAGAGCCCAGAACAACAGTCCCGAACAAACTGCAAAAACTGAAAGTACATGACCTCAATAATGAATGAGGAATAATCTGAACATATGGACGAGGCGGGCATTCCCATGCTCATATCAAGATATAGAACAATAACAAGGGGGTCCAAAAAATGGGGACCTGAAATATACATGGCCTCAAATGAGGAAGAATCTCAATATATGGACGACGCGGGCATACCCATGCTCGTATCTAGATATATATAAAAAATAACAATGAGGCCCAAAAGTGGGGGCCTGAAGGATACATGGAGAACCACTGTGTACATCATAAGGGTCTAGAGGGGACACAAATCTGGGACATACTGTTGGGTTGACCATGTATGAGCTGAAGAACTGATACACTGGAATAACAACAGTGCTGCTGAGTGTGGTACCAGAGGAACTGATGAGCTGCTGGATCATAGTGACGGGGAGTCATACCCTCAATGGTACACTGAACTAGAACTGAACTGGGTACTTAAGGAAGCATATAACTGCATGTCTTCCGAATACAATCGCCTACGCAACCTGGACATCCACGGGAAAATATAATTGGGTGTTCTGAGGGGACTCACCAATGTGCTAGAGTCGGGGGAGATCCGGGGTCTTCGACCAATAACTGAAGGGATATATACCCTGCGCGATTCTCAACGATGCGATCAAGGTGTTGAAGTCGAGCATGTGAGAAACAACCACTCGGAGAGGCATTCATGACTCCTTTCAAAATGGTCCGTAGGCACTCACCACAAATGGTGATGAGTCCAAGGCGTAGGGACCTCTGGGTCTATCCTCTGGAATAGATGGGCTGTCGTCGACAGAGGGAGACCTGCAGCTAGCAAGGAAATGATGTTTCCTTGATAGGAGCATGAGGTGGCGAATCGGAGTGTGAGAGTACTGATGGTAGGATTGACATACTGTGGGGGTAGGGAATAACTAGGCAAGTAGAGTGGGTGGACTCAAACTTCCTTTTTTCAGAGTATGATGGCGGGGATGATCGGGCAGCATATGAAACTGATTGGTGGGAAAGGGATCATAGCTGTAATGGATCAAGGATAGTGACTGGGATGAGTGATACTCAAGTTGGTGTAAGATGGCAGGAGACTACAGAATACTCTGAACAAAGGAGACCTTATTGGGGGTGCTTCCAAGATGATCGATCACGGTGCCGAGAGGCACGGGGGGAACTTCTTCATGGGTTAAGGAACTAGAAGAAGTGTGTTCAAAATGGTACTGTCATGTGGATTTATACGAGCCCAGGACGGTTCATGCTCGTGATTGCTTTCAATTTTAAGGAGTTTGAAAGCAATAAAAAGACTCTAAAATAATGGAATGGTACTGTCGTGTGGATTTGTACAAGCCCAGGACAATTCATGCTCGTGGTTGCTTTCAATTTTAGAGAGTCTAAAAGCAATAAGAAGACTCCAGGGGGTTGCTTTTTCGTGTGTTAGTCTCCAAGGCCCGAAGAAGCATAAAAGGATGCAATGAAGAACTCTTCTAGCCGGTGTGACTAGAGTATTCCTTTTTCGTAATTAGTCTACCAGGTCCGAAAAAGGGTTAAACTTATACCAGATAGACGCCCTTTCAGGTACTTTAACGAGCATGAAAGGAAGCAAGATTGCTCGGTGATATTTTCATTGTTTTAGGAGTCAGAAAAGAGCTTAACAGAAACTCACTAAGTGCCTTTTTCGTAAAGGACTTGTTCGACCCGAAAAATGGGTAAAATTATACCGAACAAAAGGAATGGTCAGGCAAGGAGGAAGTGCTCAATCAAGGAACATTGATGATGACCAAGAACGAGGGTAGGGGGGAACACTAGTGGGCCTCCTTACGGGATAATGAATGGTGGCAAAATAATGAAATAATTGCGGTATGAAAGGAGTGAATGGCTCATGTAAAAATGTGGAACAATCCAATGGCGGCCGATGTGGCACACAAATCGAGGCAGCAAGGTGTCGGGACACAATGTTGAAATTGTACCTGGTGAGAGAGAGAAATGATCTCAAGCATCATCACGAGCTCGGAAAACTGGATCCAGCGATATAAAAAATGTCAAAAATGGATAACGGCCGATGTGGCATGCAAACCGAGGCGACGGGGGGCATTTTGGAAAAAATACCCAAAAAATATAGGGGTATGGGGGTGAGAGTGAGATTATCTCAAGCATCATCATGGGCTCAGAAAAAATGAATCCGATGATATAAAATATATCAAAAAGGGAGAGCAGCCGAAGTGGCACGCAAATCAAGGAGACTAGTGGTGTCTAGAAAAATGCTCAAAAAATGATGCAGAAAAAATAAGAAAACGAGTCGACCATCATGACGGTCTCGTCGTCCTGATTGCAGTTGATCCGGAAACAAGATCTTTGCTACTCTATGACGTTAACATGAATTGCATAAAGAGCATGAATGAAGCTCACAAATCCATAAGAAGAGAACCAAACAGCATAGACAATACACACATAAAGACAACAAGTTGATAACGGAGTTCGTCCAGGATGGACTACGTCTCCGGGCCTGCTTCTCAATAGGAGGGCCGATCTATAATTTCAACATAAAGGAAAAATACATGGCAATAATACAATGATACCTTGGCGACAATGGCCAGGAAGAGAACCGCTGCCCAAAACACAACAAGACTGCTTCCAGCAACTCCGAAGCCTGAAGACGGTGTAAAACGAGTATAAACACTCGTACCTTCCTCCTGCAGAGCTACACAATCTCCCTTCTCTCCTTTAGCTACAAAGTCTCTACTCCAAAGCATGAGTGGGAAATGGAAAATGAATGGGTTTATATAGGTTGGATTTCCCTTCTTCACATGACTCTCATGGATTCCTTTGGTTGCAACTAATTTGCCTATCTTGGCCTTGGTTACAACTTCCCTAAGTTGGTTTCCATGTGGTTGGGATTTTAAGAACATAAACCAAAAATATGGTTCATGCCCACATGTCCATGGGTTTTCACATTTAGTTACTTCCCCATAATGACATTTACAAAATCCAACAATAATCCATTACATACCAAAATCCTTCTTTTAAATAGCATGTTGGTTTTTTCAACCATAAACCAACTTGTTACAACTTCTTTACAAATATGGCATGTTTGTTTTTGGTTACAACCATGCATTAACTTCATAACAACTCAAGGAATAAAATAAATGAGTAATATGTGAGTAATTTTTTCACTCACTTCAAATATTAATCATTTTACAATTTCTCATGAGTAAATGCATGAATTTCCTAAAACTCATTTCAAGCACAAATGCATGCATGCTAGTCATCATGCCACTTCATCATGCCATGTCACCATGCCACATCATCATGCCATGTCATCATTCCACATTAGCATGCCATGTCATCATGCCACATCATCATGCCATGTCAGAATGCCACATCATCATGACACATTATCATGCCATGTCATCATGCCACATCAGCATGCCATGTCATCATACCGCATCATCATGCCATTTAGCATGCCATGTCATCATGCCACATGTCACCTTGTGATTGGTCTGTACTGTATGGATGCCATGTGTCATCCTCTGAGTGGTGCCACATCATCATGTGTGTACAGTACGGATTCCACGTGTCACCTTGTCAGTGGTGCCACGTGGCACCTCTTTTTGCCAAATTTGCCTCTTGACCTTATGGAACAGAACGCGATAACTTTCTCATACGGAGTCCGTTTGAGGTGAAACGAACGCCGTTGGAATCGTCTCGACGAGCCCTTCAATATAGTGCTAGTTTTACTGAGATTCAAAATTTTGCCTTCTTAGATCCTCCTGGATCATTCCTCCCCACTGAGAAGCTTTTGGCCTCCAAAAGCCTTTACTAATCAACAGATAGGTGAGGGAATTGCTCCCTCACTTTCTCCTTCTCGATCCACTTGGCTTTGCTTGGATGAGTGCCTTTGATGCCCACTCGAAGATACTCAACATCACCTCTGCGAGAAGTCCTTGTCCTTCTGTCCAAGATGACATCTTCCTTTAGCTCATCCATGTACTCGGGAGCAAATTCATCAACTGATGGCAATGAGACATTCTCCCCTTCATCCATGATCATGGGAGGCTCATAGAGTTTCAAGTTCTCCACATTCACCACTGAGTAGATCTGCATGTATGGCGGTAGCTCTAAGCGAAAAGCATTTGTCCCAATCTTCTCCAAGATGGTGAAGGGACCATATCTAATGGGCTTGAGCTTCTTGCCTTCTCCTTTCATCCTATCCTTGCTGATGTGAAGCCACACTTGATCTCCCACCTGAAACTGATGATCAACTCTATGCTTGTCATGGCGAGCCTTGTACTGGGCTTGACTCTTCTCCAACTGCTCTTGCACTGCTTGATGTACCTGTTGAACTCTCTGAATGAACCTGCGGGCTTTGTCTTCATCCTTGGAAGTGCTTGAATCAACCTCTCTCCCATAAGTCAATTCCAATGGAGTCTTTGGAAAGTACCCAAAGCATGTCTCAAATGGCGAGCTCTGAGTGGAAGAATGCATAGCCCTGTTCTAGGCATGCTGCACATACTGGATCTGTTCATCCCATAACTTAGGATGCTTGTTGCAATAGCCTCGAAGCAAATGGACAACTGTCCTGTTGACTACCTCTGTCTGTCCGTCGGTCTGTGGATGGAAAGCGGTGCTCCTCTTTAGCTTGGTGTCCATCATACACCATAATTTTTTCCAAAACACTCCAAGGAATCGGGAGTCCCGATCTGAGATAATGGACGTAGGGAGTCCAAAGCGAACCCATACATGCTGAAAGAAAAGAGAAGCAGCCTGCTCTGCAGTGACCTTCTTTTTACATGGCATAAGAATACACATCTTGCTAAACCTATCCACGACCACATACAAGTAGTCATGACCCCTCCTAGACATAGGCAAACCCCCCACAAAATCCATGGAAATGCTTTCCCAAGGATGGGAAGGAACAGGAAGTGGTGAGTACAGCCCCAATTTTCTATTAGTGGGCTTACAAGTAGAGCACATCACAGACCCCTTTACATATTTTGTTACAATGTCTTTCATGCGAGGCCAATACACAAGTCTTTGCAAATGAGCCAAAGTCTTACCTACCCCAAAATGCCCTGATACAAGAGAAGTATGAGCTTCTCGTATTACATGGACTCTTTCACTGATAGGAACACATAGCTTGCCCAAATGATAGAGCAACTTTCCCTGCAAATAGTAGTCTTCCACCTGTGTGCCATTGGTTAGCTTCTCATAAACCTCCTTGAAATCATCATCAATAGCATACTGCTCAATATAACTTTCATGGGACAAAGAAGCATTTTTCAAAACAATAGATGCAACAATAGGAGGTCTAGAGAGCATATCTGCCACTTTGTTACTAGTACCCTTCTTGAACTTGATCACTAGATGGAATTGTTGAAGGAATCCCATCCACCTGAAATGATGAGCTTGTTGGAGCTTAGTCTGGGACTGGAGATACTGCAAGGGCTGATGATCGGTATGGATGATCGTCTCCTTACCCATCAAGTAGTGCTTCCACTTCTTGACACTCTGAACCAAAGCATACAACTCTTTGTCATAGGTGGGGTAGCTGATCACTGCTTGAGTAAAAGTCTCTGAATGGTAGAAAATAGGCTTGCGGTGCTGCATCAATATTTCCCCCATGGCATATCCACTGGCATCTGTCTCTATCTCAAATGGCTGCTGCAAATCAGGCAAGGCTAGGACTGGGGCGGTGCTAATCTTTCCCTTCAATGTGTCGAAGGATTTCTGCTGCTTTCCTCCCCACTGGAAGGCTTTCTTCACACTTGTTAAGGCATGCAAAGGAGATGCTATGTATGAGAAGTTCTGAATGAACCTCCTCCAATATTGAACAGCTCCTAAAAAGCTTCTCACTTCATTAGCGTTAGTAGGCTTAGGCCAATTGACAATTACATCAACTTTCGAAGGATCAATTTTTAAATTTCCACCTCCTACAATATGACCCAAGTAAACTAATGAAGTTTTGCCAAATTCACACTTTGACAATTTTACATACAATTTCTCCTTTTTCAAAGTATCTAATACTTTCTTTACATGCCCCACATGTGCTTCCCAAGTTTTGCTAAAGACCAATATATCATCTAAGTATACAATGACAAAATCATCTAAGAATGGCCGGAAAACATCATTCATTACCCGCATAAAGGTTGCAGGTGCATTGCAAAGCCCAAAGGGCATCACCAACCACTCAAATAGACCTTGCTTGGTCTTGAAGGCCGTCTTCCACACATCACTTTCTACAATTCTGATCTGGTGGTAGCCACTGCGCAAATCCAACTTGGTAAAGAACACAACATCTTTCAACTGGTCGAGCAAGTCATCTATGCGAGGAAGCAGGTATCGATTCTTGATCGTGATCTTGTTGAGAGCCCGATAGTCAACGCACATCCTCCATGTGCCATCTTTCTTCATCACCAACACAATCGGTGAACCACATGGAGAGGAGCTGGGTCTGATCACTCCTTGGTCCAACAAGTCTTGAACCTGCTTCTTAATCTCTGCCATTTCAACTGCGGACAACCTGTACATGCCCACATTAGGAAGAGGGGCATCCTACTGGAGATGGATCTCATGCTGAATCTCCCTTTTGGGAGGCAAACCTGTAGGTTCCTGAAATATTTCATCATAGTTAGCCACAATATCAATCATATCCTTTTTACGAGAAGGATCACAACCTTTGAAAGCATCGGATGCTTCAGCATCTTTTGCTCTCACAACCATGAGCATATATCTCTTATTAGTGTTGATGAGTCTCTTCATCTGTCCTGCACTAACAAGAGTGGTGTTAGCCTTCATACTGTGAGCTCTCACAATGTACTCCACCCCATTTTTGGTGAGATGGTACTTGTTCTCATGACGGAAGAACACTGCTTTTCGATCATACAAGTATGGGCTTCCCAATACGATACCGCAGATGTCAAGAGGAAGAACATCTAAGTCCACCTCATCAATCAACTTTGAAGCAATAGCAAACCTTAACCTGCATTGCTTAGTCACCTGCAACTTAACATTATCACATACCCATCCAAGAGGATAAGGCTTGGGGTGAGGTTTAGTCTGTATGCCCAACTTCTTAACAACTGATTCTGAGATCAAATTTACTTGAGAACCCGGATCAAATAATGTTTCAATCTTTGTATGCTTAGACACAACTCTGATGTGAAACAACTCACTTCTTCTTTTATCATTTTCTTTAGAAACATGAGTAGAACTTGAACCAGTATGAGGAGTTTTGTTACCTTGCATTCCCACGGCTGTAATCATGGTTTCGTCACCTGAGTCGGAACCCAAATCTCGTTGCGCTGTTGCAATGGTCTTTTTCTTATTTTTGCCTCCATAATGCTTTGGCCTTTGTTCAGGATGCAACTTCCAACAACTTTCTTCATCATGCCCATCACTATCGCAATGGTTGCAATGGGGCTTTCCTCCTTCCTTCCTGGCAGTAGCTGTCTTCTTGCTCTTGTCTTTTTTCTTGAACTTGTGGTGGTTGTTGGGCTTGAAAGGATTCTTCTGATGGTATTCTTGCAAATGCTTCCCCCTGTTCTCAAGATGAGTAGCCTGAACACTTGCTTCATCCACACTAGTAGGATTCAACAACAACAAAGTATGGCGTAGATAATGATGAAGAGCACCAATGTACTTCAAAAGAGTGTCAGGAGAATCTAAAGCAATATTCAATTCTAAAGCTTTCTTTCTAAATTCTTCAGTAAAATTCTGAACACTCTGACCCTTGCCTTGTCTAAAACTTTGCCAATCCATCATTGCCTTCTGAACATAACCCAACGGATAAAATTGCATACGTAAAGCAGAAATAAAAGCAGACCACGATGAGAGAAGATTACCCATTTGTTTGCTACCTTGCTGAAGCTTGCTTTCCCACCATACAAGTGCGGTGCCTGTCAGCCGAAGTGAAGCCAACTGAATCTTCACATCTTCTTCTTCGATCTGCTGGACTCGGCAATAGACCTCAATTTGCCTTATCCAATTGTTTAACTTCTCTGCATTCGCTTCCCCATTGAACATGGGCAAATCAAACTTCACATCGAGCTTCAATAAGGGCTTCTTTTGAGGCTCTTTGTGAGGAACCTTGGAATGTTGAGAATGAGATGAGGAAGGAGCACTTGAACTTGTGCTTGAAGCTGAAGGTGAAGAGGGAGGCTCAGGAGGCTCTTCGCCACCTTCCCCTTGGTTAACTGAAGCGTTGCCTTCGTCCTTCACTTCTTTGTCTTCCTTCTTTACTTCACTGCCTTTTCCTTCTTTTGCCATGCATTCTTCATAGTCTGCAAACAACTTGTCTACCTTGTCGGCCATCATATAGAAGACCTTGTGAAAGTTTGCCTCCATCTCGATGCGGGCATCATTAGCATCCATCTTCCTCCTTCGGTGTGCATGTCCGATCTCAGAATTGTAAGGCTCTAATGTACCCTCACCAGCTTCCAGTTTAGCCCTCGTGAGCATCCACACTCACAATCCAACGTCAAATAAACCTGGCTCTGATACCACATGATCCGGAAACAAGATCTTTGCTACTCTATGACGTTAACATGAATTGCATAAAGAGCATGAATGAAGCTCACAAATCCATAAGAAGAGAACCAAACAGCATAGACAATACACACATAAAGACAACAAGTTGATAACGGAGTTCGTCCAGGATGGACTACGTCTCCGGGCCTGCTTCTCAATAGGAGGGCCGATCTATAATCTCAGCATAAAGGCAAAATACATGGCAATAATACAATGATACCTTGGCGACAATGGCTAGGAAGAGAACCGCTGCCCAAAACACAACAAGACTGCTTCCAGCAACTCCGAAGCCTGAAGACGGTGTAAAACGAGTATAAACACTCGTACCTTCCTCCTGCAGAGCTACACAATCTCCCTTCTCTCCTTTAGCTACAAAGTCTCTACTCCAAAGCATGAGTGGGAAATGGAAAATGAATGGGTTTATATAGGTTTGCTTTCCCTTCTTCACATGACTCTCATGGATTCCTTTGGTTGCAACTAATTTGCCTATCTTGGCCTTGGTTACAACTTCCCTAAGTTGGTTTCCATGTGGTTGGGATTTTAAGAACATAAACCAAAAATATGGTTCATGCCCACATGTCCATGGGTTTTCACATTTAGTTACTTCCCCATAATGACATTTACAAAATCCAACAATAATCCATTACATACCAAAATCCTTCTTTTAAATAGCATGTTGGTTTTTTCAACCATAAACCAACTTGTTACAACTTCTTTACAAATATGGCATGTTTGTTTTTGGTTACAACCATGCATTAACTTCATAACAACTCAAGGAATAAAATAAATGAGTAATATGTGAGTAATTTTTCCACTCACTTCAAATATTAATCATTTTACAATTTCTCATGAGTAAATGCATGAATTTCCTAAAACTCATTTCAAGCACAAATGCATGCATGCTAGTCATCATGCCACTTCATCATGCCATGTCACCATGCCACATCATCATGCCATGTCATCATTCCACATCAACATGCCATGTCATCATGCCACATCATCATGCCATGTCAGAATGCCACATCATCATGACACATTATCATGCCATGTCATCATGCCACATCAGCATGCCATGTCATCATACCGCATCATCATGCCATTTAGCATGCCATGTCATCATGCCACATGTCACCTTGTGATTGGTCTGTACTGTATGGATGCCATGTGTCATCCTCTGAGTGGTGCCACATCATCATGTTTGTACAGTATGGATTCCACGTGTCACCTTGTCAGTGGTGCCACGTGGCACCTCTTTTTGCCAAATTTGCATGTTGACCTTACGGAACAGAACGCGATAACTTTCTCATACGGAGTCCGTTTGAGGTGAAACGAACGCCGTTGGAATCGTCTCGACGAGCCCTTCGATATAGTGCTAGTTTTGCTGAGATTCAAAATTTTTCCTTCTTAGATCCTCCTGGATCATTCCTCCCCACTGAGAAGCTTTTGTCCTCCAAAATCCTTTACTAATCAACAGATAGGTGAGAGAATTTCTCCCTCACTTTCTCCTTCTCGATCCACTTGGCTTTGCTTGGATGAGTGCCTTTGATGCCCACTCGAAGATACTCAACATCACCTCTGCGAGAAGTCCTTGTCCTTCTGTCCAAGATGACATCTTCCTTTAGCTCATCCATGTACTCGGGAGCAAATTCATCAACTGATGGCAATGAGACATTCTCCCTTTCATCCATGATCATGGGAGGCTCATAGAGTTTCAAGTTCTCCACATTCACCACTGAGTAGATCTGCATGTATGGCGGTAGCTCTAAGCGAAAAGAATTTGTCCCAATCTTCTCCAAGATGGTGAAGGGACCATATCTAATGGGCTTGAGCTTCTTGCCTTCTCCTTTCATCCTCTCCTTGCTGATGTGAAGCCACACTTGATCTCCCAGCTGAAACTGATGATCAACTCTATGCTTGTCATGGCGAGCCTTGTACTGGGCTTGACTCTTCTCCAACTGCTCTTGCACTGCTTGATGTACCTGTTGAACTCTCTGAATGAACCTGCGGGCTTTGTCTTCATCCTTGGAAGTGCTTGAATCAACCTCTCTCCCATAAGTCAATTCCAATGGAGTCTTTGGAAAGTACCCAAAGCATGTCTCAAATGGCGAGCTCTGAGTGGAAGAATGCATAGCCCTGTTCTAGGCATGCTGCACATACTGGATCTGTTCATCCCATAACTTAGGATGCTTGTTGCAATAGCCTCGAAGCAAATGGACAACTGTCCTGTTGACTACCTCTGTCTGTCCGTCGGTCTATGGATGGAAAGCGGTGCTCCTCTTTAGCTTGGTGTCCATCATACACCATAATTTTGTCCAAAACACTCCAAGGAATCGGGAGTCCCGATCTGAGATAATGGACGTAGGGAGTCCAAAGCGAACCCATACATGCTGAAAGAAAAGAGAAGCAACCTGCTCTGCAGTGACCTGCTTTTTACATGGCATAAGAATACACATCTGGCTAAACCTATCCACGACCACATACAAGTAGTCATGACCCCTCCTAGACATAGGCAAACCCCCCACAAAATCCATGGAAATGCTTTCCCAAGGATGGGAAGGAACAGGAAGTGGTGAGTACAGCCCCAATTTTCTATTAGTGGGCTTACAAGTAGAGCACATCACACACCCCTTTACATATTTTGTTACAATTTCTTTCATGCGAGGCCAATACACAAGTCTTTGCAAATGAGCCAAAGTCTTACCTACCCCAAAATGCCCTGATACAAGAGAAGTATGAGCTTCTCGTATTACATGGACTCTTTCACTGATAGGAACACATAGCTTGCCCAAATGATAGAGCAACTTTCCCTGGAAATAGTAGTCTTCCACCTGTGTGCCATTGGTTAGCTTCTCATAAACCTCCTTGAAATCATCATCAGTAGCATACTGCTCAATATAACTTTCATGGGACAAAGAAGCATTTTTCAAAACAATAGATGCAACAATAGGAGGTCTAGAGAGCATATCTGCCACTTTGTTACTAGTACCCTTCTTGTACTTGATCACTAGATGGAATTGTTGAAGGAATCCCATCCACCTGAAATGACGAGCTTGTTGGAGCTTAGTCTGGGACTGGAGATACTGCAAGGGCTGATGATCGGTATGGATGATCGTCTCCTTACCCATCAAGTAGTGCTTCCACTTCTTGACACTCTGAACCAAAGCATACAACTCTTTGTCATAGGTGTGGCAGTTGATCACTGCTTGAGTAAAAGTCTCTGAATGGTAGCAAATAGGCTTGCGGTGCTGCATCAATACTGCCCCCATGGCATATCCACTGGCATCTGTCTCTATCTCAAATGGCTGCTGCAAATCAGGCAAGGCTAGGACTGGGGCGGTGCTAATCTTTCCCTTCAATGTGTCGAAGGCTTTCTGCTGCTTTCCTCCCCACTGGAAGGCTTTCTTCACACTTGTTAAGGCATGCAAAGGAGATGCTATGTATGAGAAGTTCTGAATGAACCTCCTCCAATATTGAACAGCTCCTAAAAAGCTTCTCACTTCAGTAGCGTTAGTAGGCTTAGGCCAATTGACAATTACATCAACTTTCGAAGGATCAATTTTTAAATTTCCACCTCCTACAATATGACCCAAGTAAACTAATGAAGTTTTGCCAAATTCACACTTTGACAATTTTACATACAATTTCTCCTTTTTCAAAGTATCTAATACTTGCTTTACATGCCCCACATGTGCTTCCCAAGTTTTGCTAAAGACCAATATATCATCTAAGTATACAATGACAAAATCATCTAAGAATGGCCGGAAAACATCATTCATTACCCGCATAAAGGTTGCAGGTGCATTGCAAAGCCCAAAGGGCATCACCAACCACTCAAATAGACCTTGCTTGGTCTTGAAGGCCGTCTTCCACACATCACTTTCTGCAATTCTGATCTGGTGGTAGCCACTGCGCAAATCCAACTTGGTAAAGAACACAGCATCTTTCAACTGGTCGAGCAAGTCATCTATGCGAGGAAGCGGGTATCGATTCTTGATCATGATCTTGTTGAGAGCCCGATAGTCAACGCACATCCTCCATGTGCCATCTTTCTTCATCACCAACACAATCGGTGAACCACATGGAGAGGAGCTGGGTCTGATCACTCCTTGGTCCAACAAGTCTTGAACCTGCTTCTTAATCTCTGCCATTTCAACTGCGGACAACCTGTACATGCCCACATTAGGAAGAGGGGCATCCTGCTGGAGATGGATCTCATGCTGAATCTCCCTTTTGGGAGGCAAACCTGTAGGTTCCTGAAATATTTCATCATAGTTATCCACAATATCAATCATAGCCTTTTTATGAGAAGGATCACAACCTTTGAAAGCATCGGAGGCTTCAGCATCTTTTGCTCTCACAACCATGAGCATATATCTCTTACTAGTGTTGATGAGTCTCTTCATCTGTCCTGCACTAACAAGAGTGGTGTTAGCCTTCATACTGTGAGCTCTCACAATGTACTCCACCCCATTTTTGGTGAGATGGTACTTGTTCTCATGACGGAAGAACACTACTTTTCGATCATACAAGTATGGGCTTCCCAATACGATACTGCAGATGTCAAGAGGAAGAACATCTAAGTCCACCTCATCAATCAACTTTGAAGCAATAGCAAACCTTAACCTTCATTGCTTAGTCACCTGCAACTTAGCATTATCACATACCCATCCAAGAGGATAAGGCTTGGGGTGAGGTTTAGTCTGTATGCCCAACTTCTTAACAACTGATTCTGAGATCAAATTTACTTGAGAACCCGGATCAAATAATGTTTCAATCTTTGTATGCTTAGACACAACTCTGATGTGAAACAACTCACTTCTTCTTTTATCATTTTCTTTAGAAACACGAGTAGAACTTGAACCAGTATGAGGAGTTTTGTTACCTTGCATTCCCACGGCTGTAATCATGGTTTCGTCACCTGAGTCGGAACCCAAATCTCGTTGCGCTGTTGCAATGGTCTTTTTCTTCTTTTTGCCTCCATAATGCTTTGGCCTTTGTTCAGGATGCAACTTCCAACAACTTTCTTCATCATGCCCATCAGTATCGCAATGGTTGCAATGGGGCTTTCCTCCTTCCTTCTTGGCAGTAGCTATCTTTTTGCTCTTGTCTTTTTTCTTGAACTTGTGGTGGTTGTTGGGCTTGAAAGGCTTCTTCTGATGGTCTTCTTGCAAATGCTTCCCCCTGTTCTCAAGATGAGTAGCCTGAACACTTGCTTCATCCACACTAGTAGGATTCAACAACAACAAAGTATGGCGTAGATAATGATGAAGAGCACCAATGTACTTCAAAAGAGTGTCAGGAGAATCGAAAGCAATATTCAATTCTAAAGCTTTCTTTCTAAATTCTTCAGTAAAATTCTGAACACTCTGACCCTTGCCTTGTCTAAAACTTTGCCAATCCATCATTTCCTTCTGAACATAACCCAACGGATAAAATTTCTTACGTAAAGCAGAAATAAAAGCAGACCACGATGAGAGAAGATTACCCATTTGTTTGCTACCTTGCTGAAGCTTGCTTTCCCACCATACAAGTGCGGTGCCTGTCAGCCAAAGTGAAGCCAACTGAATGGGTTTATATAGGTTGGCTTTCCCTTCTTCACATGACTCTCATGGATTCCTTTGGTTGCAACTAATTTGCCTATCTTGGCCTTGGTTACAACTTCCCTAAGTTGGTTTCCATGTGGTTGGGATTTTAAGAACATAAACCAAAAATATGGTTCATGCCCACATGTCCATGGGTTTTCACATTTAGTTACTTCCCCATAATGACATTTACAAAATCCAACAATAATCCATTACATACCAAAATCCTTCTTTTAAATAGCATGTTGGTTTTTTCAACCATAAACCAACTTGTTACAACTTCTTTACAAATATGGCATGTTTGTTTTTGGTTACAACCATGCATTAACTTCATAACAACTCAAGGAATAAAATAAATGAGTAATATGTGAGTAATTTTTCCACTCACTTCAAATATTAATCATTTTACAATTTCTCATGAGTAAATGCATGAATTTCCTAAAACTCATTTCAAGCACAAATGCATGCATGCTAGTCATCATGCCACTTCATCATGCCATGTCACCATGCCACATCATCATGCCATGTCATCATGCCACATCAGCATGCCATGTCATCATGACACATCATCATGCCATGTCAGAATGCCACATCATCATGACACATTATCATGCCATGTCATCATGCCACATCAGCATGCCATGTCATCATACCGCATCATCATGCCATTTAGCATGCCATGTCATCATGCCACATGTCACCTTGTGATTGGTCTGTACTGTATGGATGCCATGTGTCATCCTCTGAGTGGTGCCACATCATCATGTTTGTACAGTATGGATGCCACGTGTCACCTTGTCAGTGGTGCCACGTGGCACCTCTTTTTGCCAAATTTACCTGTTGACCTTATGGAACAGAACGCGATAACTTTCTCATACGGAGTCCGTTTGAGGTGAAACGAATGCCGTTGGAATCGTCTCGACGAGCCCTTCGATATAGTGCTAGTTTTGCTGAGATTCAAAATTTTGCCTTCTTAGATCCTCCTGGATCACCAGTGGTGGAAACGGTTCGAAAAATGGACTCCGTATGGGTTCAGAATGGCCAAAACAAGAAAAAGTCAATGGACTATAAATAGTAAGTGGGTCCAACATGACAAGTGTCATTTGGACTTGTTGACTTTGACTAGAGATCAGAGTGGACCAGAGCTGAGTTGTTGTTTCTGGACGATCCGACCAGCCGTTTGTAGATCCAGGAGTTGCAGGTATGCCGAGAAACTCATAACTGCATTGTTTATTGGGTTCGGGGGGGTAGTGTGTCCCAGGGGGTTTTCTGTATGGTCCACGTGGGGTGGACGGCGGGTTTGCAGGGTGGAACCACAGTCGGGGACCGTGGGTTCTAGGTCTGAGCATGGGGTCGGGGACCGCGAGTTCTGGGTTAGAATACGCGATCCTGGACCACGAGTTCCGAGGCAGGACTCGCGATTTGAGACCGCAAGTTCGGCTCCTACAGGCGCGGTCCCAGACCGCGACTGTAGCCCTGACAGCCGTGGTCTGAGATCGTGACAAGGGGCCCTAAAGCCGCGATTGAGATAAAGCTTTAGGGTTTTCCCCCGGGGGGGAAGGGTTATTTCCGTGACATGGGTTTGATGAGTGTGCATTGTGTGATTGACAGGATGCTGTTAGTGCTGTGGCGAGAGTAGGAGGTCCCGGACGACATAGTGGATGTCATCCAGAGGGATTGGCATGTGCGGTCTACTTTGGGGTTGTGCGGGCTGTTGAAGTTCACACAGGTGCCCATGATGCATTCAACAGGGCTACTGCTGAACAAGTTAGTGAGATTTTGGAAGCTTGACATACATGCATTCAAGGTGCAGGGAGAGAGGGTGGATCTCACCCTCATAGATGTATATTTCTTGACGGGGTTTCCTTGTTTGGGTAGGGTGGCTGATACGCAGCCACGAGTGTCCGTAGACATAGATATCGAGGATATGTTGGAGCGGTACTGCGGTCCGGAGGCTAGAGTACAGAGGAATGCACTCCAGATTGTGGACCTGCGGGAGCCATCAGTACAGGCGATCGCGACATGCGTGGTTTGGGTTTTGGGGTCCCAGTCACCCGAGCGGGTGTCAGGGGGCCAGATGCAGCTGGTGGAGCGGGTGCTAGATGGCGTATACTATGCCTAGGGCCAGATGTTCCTCACTTATGTTCAGCGGCAGCTGACCTCGGTGAAGGAATCTGGCAAAGGATTCTGTTATGGATCATTTCTTTGTGCCTTCTTCATGGAGAGGGTACCTACACTGCGGCCACGGGTGCCAATCAGGGCAGCAGGACCTATGGAGCCACGCATGGTGCGGTGGGGAGAGATGATGCGACGACGAGGTGGTGGTGAGGTGGGAAGGTACTTCACCCAGGAGCTCTACCTACATTGGTTGCAGATGCCGCTGACACTCGATGATTATCCATACAGAGAGATGGACTACACAGGAGATCCGGAGGCACCACGGCCTCCAGGGCAGGCATGGGAACCAGATGGTATGTATTGATTTGCTTGATTGTTTGTTGATGTCAAGTTTTGTGTATGATAGGTTTGATATATTGATATGCTGTTACTGACTGATGTATGATATGCAGATGTTGGCCCGAGACCACCACCGGGACACATAGACCGCAGGGGGCATGTGGCGATACCGACCCTACCAGGCCAAGGGGAGGTGCGTCAACGGGACGCTGAGGGGACTGTTGAGTCCGTACGGGTGCTACTCGATCATTTTTTGGTTGGAGTGACTGATGATGGGTGGGGGGACTTGGATTAGGAAGTGATTCAGGACTGCCTTGGGGTGCCACGGTATTTTCGATCGATCGTGATCTGGGTGGCCATTTTGGCGGAGAGGGGTTGGGCACATGATCTGGCAGGGGATGAGGAGCTGCCGGAGGAGGTGCGGGGTGAGGACTCGGAAGCTGCTGATGCAGGCAGCGATGGAGGGTATGATTCTCAGTAGGGAGTACAGGGGACTCCGCCCCGATGTGTATGGATGCTCGAGGTTTTTTGTAGCTTACGGCTTGTATTCTATGAGGCTTGTCGAGGTATATACATTTTTTGTATAGCTGAGTGCTGAGGTACTCAGGACATGTGTAGAACATTGACGTTTATTTTTTTATATATATGCACATCGATGCATCTTTTGCGATTATGATGGAATGTACGCATGTGGATGCGCTTGTGGTTTGTTATGTGTTTGTACTGCACGTGGATGCAAGTAGTGTAAGATGATGGGCACGTGGATGCCCCTGTATAGTAATGTGTTTATGTTATTGCACATCGATGCAAATATGTATGTGATGATAGGAACGTGGATGCCCCTTGTTGGAAATGCAATCTTTTTGGATTTTTATATATTTTTTATGAGATGATACGGGATGATGATGCATGATGGATGTTTTACATGGTGTGATTGATATGCCAATCTAGGATGTTGTTAGCCATTTGATCTGCGACACTATTCTGAGCTCTTGGGACATGGGTGAATGTTATGGATTCAAATTGTCGGCTGAGTTGTTTTGTGCGCAGGAATTTTCTAAAGAGGCAGGGATCGCGCACCTGGTAGCAGTTTTTGAGCTGGGAGACAAGTAGCTGGGAGTCAAGGAACACATGAAGGTGACATATGCCCATCTGAAGGGTATCAGTCAGGAGACCGGTCACAACATCATACTCCGCCTGGTTATTGGTAGCAGCGCCTATACATATTCCGTCAAGGTGAATCAACTCATGTGAAGGGGAATATAAGACCCATGTTGCAGAAGCCAGGTTTGGAGACCAACGGCTTGCTCCATCAGCGAAGCCAATGGAATGAGGTGGAAGATGGTCCATCTGTGATCATGCAAAAAATGATGAATGTAAGGTTGCAGTAAAAAAGGTGAAAAACAAAAAGAAAGCAAACTGTACAATACGGACCAATGGGGCCACGGTTTTGTTTAAGGATAAAAGCATTTAAGATACAACCCATTACGGGGGTTGCGCAAAAGGTGACCTTCTGAGTTAGTTAAAATGTATGCCCCATTTCCGAGGCAGGTCTGCACGATGTATGGGCCTTGCCACATGGATTCAAACTTTCCTTTACCGGTCTTGTCGTGGGCTTGATCATAGGAGAGAACGAGGTCTCCTTCGCGGAAAGTTCGTGGGTGGACATGTTTGTCGTAACAAGCTTTAGAGCGATTCTTGGCAACTTCAATGGTTTGGATGGTGGCACGACGGTCTTCGTCGGCTTGCTCTAGTGATAGCAGACGTTGCTCGAGTGGGGAGGTGTCTGGGAGAATCTCGACGGCGATATGTAAGGCAGGTATCTGACACTCGATGGGGAGGAAATACTCTACACCGTGAACTAAATGAAACGGGGTAAAACCGGTAGCGGTCTTAGTTGATGTATGGTAAGCCCATAATGCAGGGAACAACATGTGATGCCAATTGGACTTATGCCGGTCAGCAATGCGTTGGAGGATGGTTTTTAAAATTTTGTTAATGGCCTCTACTTGGCCGTTCCCTTGGGGGTAGTAAGCAGAGGAATACTGATGCTCGAACTTCAGTAGGGTGGATAACTCGCGCCAAACGGAATCTTCAAAATGGGAACCATGGTGTAAGACAAGCTGTTTGGGGACCCTGAATCATGTGATAACATGGTTAAAAAGAAATGGGCAGCGATGTCAACTTTGCAATTGAAGGTGGGCATGGCTTCAACCCATTTGGTGAAGTAGTCGACGGCGACAATGATGTACTTATGGCCATTGGCGGATGAGGGTTTACATTCCATGAAGTCGATGGTCCATTTACAAAAGGGACCAATGGTGACGACTGGGTGTAACGGAGCGGGTGGTGTCCGAGCCTTATGGGAAAAAAGTTGGCAATTATGGCAATGTTTGACCGCTGTAATGCAGTCGGTAAAGAGTGTGGGCCAGAAGTATCCAGCGTGGATGACCTTTTGGGGGGTGGCCATTCCAGAGAAATGTCTACCACAGGCACCGCTATGACAGTCATTGAGGACTTGTTCGGCTTCCTCATGTGTAAGACAACGATGGAGAATCGTGTCAACCCCTCGCCAGTAAAGGACATCGCCCAAGAGGAGATATCAAGAGGCCTGGTGACGGATATGATGGCGTCCATCACAATTGATGTTGGGTCGATTTTCTGTGCGCAAAGGTATAACAAAATATCACCGTACCATGGGTCATCAGACGAGATGATGAACAAGTGATTGTCGGGTAACTCATTGGAGATTTGTGGGGACGACAAGAGGGATGGGAGATCAGTGATGAGCTGGGAAAGCACGAGGGCTTTACTGCTCTTAGGGGTTGAGAAAGTGAGGTCATATTCTTGGAGGATAATTACCCATTTATCAATGCGACCTTGCAGGAGGCACCGGTTCAAGAGATAGACCATGGGGTTGGAGTTGGTGACAACTGTGGTATGACTGAGTAAAATGTAATGTCGCAATTTTTGGACAGAAAAGACCACAGTAAGGGCTAGTCTTTCATCATACAGGTAACGTAGGGGTGGTCTAGTCAAGGTTTGGCTGATGTAATAAATGACATGCTCCTGGCGAGCAGCGTCTTCTTGAACAGGGACTCCGAACACAGCATGATCGGATGCCGAGACATACAGGATGAAGTCTTGAGAGAAATCCGGAGGGGAGATCAGAGGGGCTTGCATGAGAGATTTCTTAAGGGCTTCGAATGCAGCTTGTGCCTGGTCATCCCAAACAAAGGGTATGTGGGTACGAAGCAGGCATAAGAAACCATGAACAGTGGTGGCATAATCAGGAACGAAGTGTCAGAGAAAATTAGATTTTCCTTGCAGACTCTGGAGCTGTCGGAGCATGCGAGGAGCGGGAAGGTCTATGATGGCTTGGAATTTTAGGGGATCAACAGCAATTCCTTTATGGGAAACAATGAAACCCAACAATCGGCCTGTCGGAACACAAAAGACACACTTGAGTGGGTTCAAGCAGATTTGATATTTGCGACAACACAGAAAGACTTACCGGAGGTCGTTAAGGTGGTCTGATCATTTCCGGGAATGAGCTATAAGGTCGTCGAGATAGACTAACAGGATATGAACCAAGTCGTGAAAATAGTAGATCATGTCCCGCTGGAAGGTGGCACCAGCATTTTTTAGGCCGAAAGGCATGATGCGATAGGCAAAGGTGCCCCAGGGGGTGGTGAAGACAGTCTTGTACTGATCCTCCTTGCGGATCTAAATCTGGTTGTATCCGAAAAAACCATCCATAAAAGATAGGAATTCATGCCTCGGACACGAATCTATGAGTTGGTCAATAAATGGCGTGGAGAAGTTGTCTTTGGGATAGGCTCGGTTTAAATCACGGAAGTCAGTACATACTCTGATGGTGCCTTGTTTCTTGTTAATAGGGACGGGGTTAGAAACCCAAGTGGTATATGCAATAGGATAAATGAATCCTACTTTGCAAAGTTTCTCAATATCGGCTTTAATGGCGGGGAGCTTTAAGGGATGAATGGGGCAATGTTTATGGTGAACGGGGGGGTACATCTGGCCATGTGTCAATGTGGTGTTCTATAGTAGCGGGGTCAAGACCAGGCATTTCGGTATAGGACCAGGAAAAGACATCATGAAACTCTTGGAAAAGTTTTTTGTACTCTCTGATCTCATACTCACTGCAGGAGGCTCCTAATGTAATGATTTCAAGAGCACCGGGTGGGTCAGAGATATCGATGTGGATGACGGGTGAGATTTTGGCCATGTTACCTTCCTCAAAGGAATCAGGAGCAGGAATGGGATCCCTAAACCAATCGACTTTGGTGGGGAGGAAATATTTGGACTCAACTACAAATTGGGTGGCTGTGGTGGAAGAGGACTCTTTTGGGAGGAAGTAGGAACGATGGTGCATGTCTTCCTAGGGGTAATTCGAGGCAGTGAGAGCCTCTAGAATCTCCTCATCATTGCGGAAACTTTGATTTGTCAAATCGGTTGACGAGGGAGTGGTAGTAGAAGAGATCATATAGATGGTATCAATCTCACCGGATGAGGGTGATACTAGGGGGTGGATCTCCTCAATTGTGGGGGGCACCGTCTCAAGGTCCAAATTATTCATCTCGAAGAGAGCTGCTCTGTAATCTAGGAGATCAAGACAGTGATGTGAGTAATGGCCGTAAATACCGCATATTGCACAAGGGTGGTTGGTACGCAGTGATTTATCATGAGGCTTAGGGGTTGGATCGAGTTGGACAACCGGGATGTTGGGGTCCTCGTCAAGCATTTGCATGTGCTCTTGTAATGTAGGTAATTGAGGACATTGATGGGTAGGATGGCCTAACTCATCACACAACGAGCATTTAGGAGGAGCACGAAACATGGGGGGTTTTTTAACTATTTTGGGTGGGGGTACAACAGTGTATGGTTGTGGGCCTCTGCCCCCAGTGTTCTTGACAATAAGGGTGGATTGGTGGATGAGAAAGGAGTAGAGACACCGGGGGGTGGTTGACTAGTAGTGGCGATGGGTTGCACCGGTTGTAGGATGACATTTGGTGTCGGTGGGGGAACGGGAGGCGAAATATACCATACGGGTAGTCCTAAGGTTAACCCGGGGAGGCTGAGAGTAGCCATAACCGGGGTGCTTACTACTCCCGAGGGAGGGAATAGGAAGGGGATTGTGTGGATGGGTGTAACACCAATATGACTAGGTACCAATGGTGGTTTGGGTAACAAGGGCGGTTGATTGTTGGGTGTTTGTGCATTGTGGGAAAGGGTACATAGGTCAGATATTTCGGTCGCTGGTGACGGGGGTGGAATGGATTGGAATGTTGAGGTCATCGGCGTATCTGAGTAAACTCCGGGTCCCACGAAGGAAACCAACGAGGTAGATGCACCACAAACAGGTTGTTCAACCATGGGGAGAACATTTTCGGGTGCAGCGGGGGCATTGAGATCGTAATCGGTGAGTTGATCGACCTTGACCACGCATCTGTCATGGGGGAACATCATGGTAAAAAAAATGGATGAGGCAACTGCTCACATGGCATACATGTAGCTGCGGCCAAGTAAGAGGTTATAATCAAGTTGGGCATTGATGACCTCTATGTCAATGAGCACTGTTTTACCAGCCAATTGGACGGGGACATTAGCTAAGAGACCTTGGGGTTGAGCCGAACGGCCGTCGTAGGCTCGCAACGCAGTGGTGGACTGCTGGAGAGTAGGGGATCCCAACTTCTGCCAAACGAATGTGGACATAATGCATGTAGAGGCACCTTCATCGATAATGCACCGATGGATGACAAGATTCCGAACGGATACAGAAACTTGGAACGCTAAAGTGGAAGGCAGGTGTGGTTCGGATTGGTCCAAATCGAAGGCCATCAGTCATGAATCATTTGGTTCAGTAGCACCAATGGTGGAGAGAAAAGTCTTGCGTTGTGAAGGACAGTTTTTTAAGACCTCTAACGCAGACATGGCTGCGGGGGACTGGGCTAAGTCATCTACAATGTTGTAATTAGATGCAGCGTGAGCATTGGGATTATTGTTGATGCGGCGAAGTGGGAAGCGAGGTGCTTTGGAGGCGCCATCTAGTGGAGACGGAGGTATATGTAACGACTGATCAGTGGGATGAGCGTTAGTGTTTTTGTCGACGGGAGGTGCTTAAGGGGTGGAGCAATATTGGTTTCGACGGGTTTGAAGGTTGACATCAATGGATGACATCATTAACAAGTGATGGGTACCTGAGTCGAACATGGGTTGATCAGGAGCGCCATAAGTGATTTTCTATTGTGATGGCGTGTTACCTTGAGGGGGAGCCAACAGCTGAGTGTTCACTACACCTGTGGTGGCGTGCCCTTGGCAGTGGGCATCATCGGTCCAGAGTTGTTGAGCTCACTCCAAATGTGGGCAAGCATGTGTGTAGTTTCCATAGACCCCGCAAATAGAACAAGGATTGTTTGTTCGCAAATTAGGATTTTTGGCTTGTTTGGGCGGTCGATCAGCGTTTTGGTTGGCAGGTGCCGCATTATTGTTGTTTGGGGGATTGGGAGGTTGACTTCCTTGGTATGGAGGGGGGTTGTTCCCACGGTTACAGCGCTGGTTATTTTGGTTCTGCTGTGGATTCTGTTGGGCATACACTTTCCCTTGGGCAGCAGGTGGGTTCTGGGGTTGTGCAGGTGCGGGAGCAAGTTGCGGTGGATAATAAGTAGGTGGAGGTGGTGCAGGTGCTGAACCTTGTGGGGGTTGCTGATATGTCTACGGAATGGGTTGTGGGTTTGCCACAGGGTTTGTTTGTGGTGGGTAATAAGCAGGTTGGGATTGAGAGGATACAGGAGCTGGTGCAACCTGTGGGTGGTAATATGGCCGAGGTGCGACCGGGGGGCGTAAGCGGGGGATGCATGACCAAATAACTGAGGTGGACATGAGGGTCTGTGGGAATGGTGGTGATGTGCTATGGGAGCATACAAATTGGTTGCTCCGAACTAAGATGTAGCCCGTGGAAGGTCGGGGCCATGGCTAGGGCATGTTATAGAAAAGGGTTGGTTATGTGAGGCTATACGGCCAATGATGCCATCTGCGGCATGGGATGCCCTCGGCGCATCGTGTCGGGAGGAATCACCACGGGGGGCATCAGGTATGATGGAATATAGATAACCAGACTGGGTGTAAATAAGGTCAAATTGCTGGGCTTTGAGGATGGCCTCTTCTTCGAACTGGGGTTGCTCGGATGCCACATCCTTGGGAATGACAGGAAGGAGAGATTTTAGAAACCAATATAAGAAGATACGGTCGTCTAACTTGATTTTACAGAGGCTGCGGCATTGACGCCACTCATGAATGTTGTCAATGATGTGGGTAGCCGTGTTCTATCTGCAAGACAGTAGGATCTCAACTCCCGCGTCATAGCGGACAGGTAAATGAAAGAACTGCAAGAAAGTCGAGGCAAGGGAAGTAAAGGTGGCATGGGTCCCATGGGGTTGCTCGATGTACCACTTAGCTGCAGAGCCAGTGAGGGTGTGCTGTAACAAACGGAGGTGGACAGAGTCATCCACTATGGAGTTGGAGGAACACCATAGATGGAAAGACATAATATGGTTCTGGGTGTCCTCACCTGCCTTTCCCTCAAACTTAGGGATGTCAGAGGGGAGCTTGGTGGGCATGTGAGGCCACGCAGGGTCGTGTTTGATGGGATCGTTAGTCAGTCTGGCCAGGTCATGAAGTCTGAGACTAGCCATGAATGGAAAACTAGTAGAAGGATGTGACATACTTGTGGTTGTGACCATGTTGAGGCCAATGCCCTCGAGTGGAGGAGCTGGGTTTGGGACGTTGCCCCCAGGTGGAGGAACGAAAGTGGTATGGGACGGTCCTACACCACCAAGGGTAGTGTGAGTCACTGATGGAGTTGGGATGGGTATGCTAGCTACTGGAATGGGTACAGTGATCGTAATGGTAGATGTGGGCCCCATTGAGGGCATACCAAAAGCGGGTGTGGTAGCTGGTGTGGTGGTGGATGCTCCACCAATGGTCCCTACAAAGAAAGGGTTGGAAGTCATGTTAGCCATGGGGCTGGTTGGTGCAGTGTAAGTGGGGTTCTCGGACTTTGCCTCATAATCAGAGGTAAAATAAGGGGCATCTAGATCGGTTGATGGAGTTCTATGCCGTTGACGAGTGGAGTCAAGTGACAAAGCTTGAGATCTATGATGAGTGGTATCAAGTGATGAAGATCTACGTCTATGATGGGTGATGTCAAGTGAACCGTGCTGCAGGGGCTCACCCCAGAGGCATCGAGAGTGTCTCGGGGACTCAATGGTGACAAATGGTGTCAAGTATCTGGGGGTTGTGTTGAGTGAAAAACAACTCAAAAACCCTAATGCAACCGAGTGTGCAGAAGGAGAGCGCAAAAAATATGGCACTGAGGCCAACAACCAAATCAAAACACTTACTGTAACAGCTGTGCTACAATAAGCTGAGTATCAACAGAAATGGTCAGAATACCAACAAGAAGCAGGTTTCCTAAAAAATAAAAAATGGTGGACTCACTAGACCAAAGGGAGGTAAGGGAGAATGCAAACACCTAGCTAAATAGTATTCTGACTCAACCAGACATATCCTCTACAAGGTGATGAAATCCAAGTCAGACAATATGGATAGTAGAGCCAAGTGGCTAAAGATATCCCCCTACCGGGAGGGACACCGGGTAGTCAATCCTAGAAGAAAGGAAACTAAGATACCTCGTTCATGACACGTCCAGAAAAGGTGAATCTGCAGTTTGGTTCTATCGCCGCTGTATCCCCATACGGGTGATACACTGAGAACTACGAAAGGTATCCTTCGGTTACTGAATGGAGTGCGGTATTCCACTCAGACCTCTGGAACCAGTTTGGCTACTTCAACCCTCCTAGGGGAGAGGCCCTCTGATAAACTGGTTGTGACCGTGCCAAAAAGTACTTGGGGATTTTGGTTCCCTAATGGACAACAACTATGTCTCAAGTGTAAGTGACCGAGGGGTGTTATTTGGATGCCTATCCCCCCGACCCTACCTAACTATAATATTCTTTTGTGTTCCCCAAGTGGGGTTAGAATGTTGGTTGTGTTAAGCAGTATTTTAGGGCTCACTTGAATTAGGTGACAGAGTGTGTGCGTGTGAGATGATGAACCCAAGTAAAAGTGCCACGGGGTGGGAAACTTTCTAACTAAAAATTAAAATGCAGAAATTAAACTTTGAAATGCAAAATTTTCTCTTTTCAATTAAAATGCTGAAATTTAAAAAATTATGTAAATGGAACATAAATAATACTGCAGAAAATAAGCTGTAGGGAAGTAAGGCTGCAGATAGGACAGATGGCTATGCAGGTGCAGAAAATATTGCAACAAAGTACTGGGTTCAAACAGGGAAAAAGTGCAGAAAATAGACCGCAGGTCTATGGAAAATATGCACGGTCGGACCACGGGAAATAGGTCGACAGTCGTGGGAAGATTGCGGGAATATGGCTAAAAGTCGCAGGTGGATAGCAGGAAAATGGCTGAAAGTCGCAAGCAGACCACGGGAAAATGGCCGAAAGTTGTAGGCGGATAGCAAGAAAATGGCTAAAAGCCATAGGCAGACCGCGGGAAAATGGCCGAAATTCGTAGGCGGACCACGGGAAAAAGGGTGAACAAGCGCGGTCGGACAGCACGAAACAGGCTGAGAGCCGCGGTCAGATCGCAAGTAATAGACTGAAAACCGTCGGTACATCGCGGGAAATAGTCTGAGAGCCGCGGTCAGATCGCAGGTAATAGTCGAAAAGACGCGGTCGGATCGCAACTTCGGGGACAAAAGACACGGTTTACAGCAGCCGAAAGGGACATCCGAAAGGAAAAACAGAAAAATATTGTAGAAAATTAAAAACGTTTAAAACTATAACCAGAAATTCAAAGGAACACTAGGGGAGTCGCCAAAACTGTAGCTAGGGTTTTCACCCTAGCTTGTGCAAATGAGCACCCACTAAGGAGAAGGGACTCCTTAGTAGCAGTTCAATAAACAGTAAATAAAAGTAGTAAAATAGTATGAAATTTAACCTAGCATGAGCATTAACATAAATAACAAAACATGAAAACATGGTGAAGATCTCTTCTTTTTGTATTAAAAATTACCTCAGATGTAGAGGTTGGTGGAGCCTTTGAAGCAGTCAAAGAGGGTTTCTTCCAAGCTCCAGTGTTGTTCCTTCTCCTTCTTCCAAAGGTGTTTTGGAAATGGGGCCAAAAGGGTTCTCAAGAATTAGCTCCAAGTGGAGAGTTAGGGTTTCAAGGGAATTTTTAGCAGCGTAAGGATAGGGATGATTGTGGATGAAAAATGGGGAGCCTCCATCACCTATTTATAGGTTTTTAGTGTGGAGTGTTGACCCATGGTTTTGGGCACCATATGGTTTAGGTCAACTGTATAGGGTTTTTGCTTCCTTTTTTCCTTCTTTTTCCTCTTTTTTGTATTTTCTATTCCCTTTTTAGAGGGTTTTTGCTATTTTTGGAGGAATTTACTTTATTTTGGGGGAAAAAGGGGGGTTTTGGCCTTTTGGAGGCTTTTTTAATGGGTTTTTGGCCTTTTGGAGGCTTTTTAAGGTTTTGGAGACAAATATGGTAGGAAATATGGACAAATGAGTCATGTAATGGGGTAGATGAGGTAGTGAGCACTTTTTGGGTGTTAACACCCACTTCCACTTGGACTTGGGGTTCGGGTTCCCCACTTCCACTTGGACTTGGGCTTTGAAGGGAAGATGTCATTCTTGGGGCATGTGATAACTGGCACTCAAATCACCCCTTGTCGGCGACGGAAAATTTTCCGATGAGGCAAAGTTCCACCCTTTCTCTTTATTTTTTTGGAATTTCGACGATCTGGGTCGTCTTAAAATGGGTTAAAACCCCTAAGGACACAGTTCCATGGCATAGTTCCGTAGAAAATGGGGTGAAACTATGATTCCGCCAGTTTTTATAACCAGATCTAGGGAAAAAATCGCCAGAAAAATGGGGCGATTTGAGTGCTAGTTATCCCACACCCACTCCCATTTGTGGGTCCGAATAACTTGATTTGGCGGATATCATTCTTGGTATCCGTCACTTGCTTCTTCAGTTAAGTGAATGACTTGATTTGTAAGCAACTTATTGTATAAATAAATACATTTTGCAGGCCATGTGGACATCTGGTACTTTTGTCGCTAAGAGTTTGTTATGTTTAGGGGTTTTGTATTATTAATCATCTCTACAAAAAATCAGATTTTTAAAAGTTTGTTTGTAATTTTTTTATTTTTTAAATAACAATATATATATATATATATATATATATATATTCAATTTTAACGGTTAGATTGCATTGAAATGACAGGTTTTATCATTAAAAGATTGACATAAATAATAAATATTTGTTTTTTAATTTATTTTTTTAAATACATAAAAGTTGAACATTATAGATGATGATAAATCATGATTTTGGTGGGGTGGGTGGTCATCTTGTCAATCTTTTCACCAGAGTGACAATGGATACATTGTGACCACTTTACTGAAGGTTGCAGGTATGGATTTCTTTTCCTAAAAAATATGTCTTAGTATTATGGGGTTCGAAAGCTTGTTTGGGAAGTACTAGTCAATGGCCTGAATTGTAAGATTGAAATACAATAGTCAGATTCATAACTTTATTTGAATTTTGGTTGGTTTTTCTCTGGATGTAAAAGTGATCGATGGTTGGAGGGTGGAAGCATTATGATCTTATTTTTATTAGTAAGAGATGACTATAGGGGACAGTCATCGAGTGCATGTTTTGAGGGCATTAGTTGCAGCCAATGTTCTCTGTTTGCTATGGTTTTGGTGTGGTTGTAGATTGCAGTTGACAGATGTTCCATGATATGTGGTTTTCCTTAATTTATAGCCTCATTAACATCACACACATGACAAGACCGAAAAATAAATTAATTTGCAAAAATTGATGACAAGAATACTTGGATTAGTTGTTAACTATATTATCAAACAATCAAAAGTACATGAAGTAATTATTCACACTAAAGATGATGTTTATCATAGTCATTTTCTTGTTGCGATTATGTTCCTTAGATCACACATTGGAATTTATTAATTAAGTGTCGTAATTAAATAATTAAGTGTTGCAACTTTAGTCATAAAACAAGTTCTAAAGATAAAAGTTATAATTATTAGGTGAATGGTTAGTTAGCCTAACCATAATTTATCTATATCCGCTATGATTAAACTTAACTTAGGCTTATTATTAGCACCCTTAACCTTAGTTATGGGTTAGGGACACAACAAAGTGGTATTAGAGTTGAAGGTTTCAACACTGCAGTTGTTGGGCCTTCTACAAATCTACAAGTTCCTCTATAAACATGTATTTGCATTAGATAACTTGGATGCAGGCACCCTAATATAGTTTCCCATGTGAGTTAATCAATTGAATTGTTAGCTTGGGACGGCTATGGACTTGATGTCCAGACGGTAAAATTAAGTCCTTGAATGATTTCTAACTCCCCTTGTCTAGTTAGAAAGATTGTAACATATAAAATTTAACTTGTTACTTCTTAACTAAGAAGAAGAAGTAGTTTCAATAATAATGAACTTATGACAATATGTAGTTTTATAACAAATGCTTGATAATGAACACATTGCAATTCCCAGTGAATGATTTGAGCAAGCAGCATGGCCACTAAACTAAAATCTTACTCAAACCTGTGAAGACTAGATATTCAACAAGTACAAGTTCAGTAGTAGGAAGTTAGGGATTGGAGATGGATTTTGAGGAAGTATAGAGACCCTACAGTCCTGCAGAGGAGTTTTTTAAGGGAAGAAGGTCAAATAGGTATAAAAGGACTAGTGAACCATTAATCTTGGAGGATTCAATGAGGAGGATAACGAAAGGATAATTCATATCTAGGATTAGATCATGAATGATCTAAAATCATTAAAGACCATCCAAATATCTGTTGAAAAGAGTTATAGAAGAGGTTATGTGAGATATAGATCATCTTCAATGAGACCTCATCACTCAGAGAGGAGGAAGGTGTATGCATCAAGCAATATAGAGAGTAGTCCTAAAATATCTACGATGAGATACAAGAAGATGAGGTCTACTAGGGATGAAATAGTAGGAGAGTTGAGAAGAATCATGCCCCAAATTTTGACGAAGAAGTAAAGCATGGAGAATATGTTGAAGCATGGTTGTTAGAACTAAGGAAGTTATTCCAGTTGCATCAGTATACACCTAATATGGAAGCAAGAGTAGCCATATATCATATGCAAGAGAAGGAATCTACTTGGTGGGATCAACTAGTTAAACTAAAAGACATCAACGAAGACATAATCTCTTGGATGAAATTTAAGAAGTACTTCTAGAAGGAATACCTATCTGAGCATTGCTATGACCAAAACATGGAAGAGTTATTTGAGCTCAAATTGGGAAGCACGAGTATGGATGCCTATGAGAAGAAGTTTTGGGAACTTTTGAAGTATGCGAACTTCATCAAAGATGAGAAGGTAAAGATTCAAAGGTTCCTAATTGGTCTTCCCGAATCTTATAGAGACAAAATCTAGTATGATAGACCAAACAACCTTAAGGATGCCATCTGGAAGGAAAAACACTTATATGAACAAAATAAGAGCAAGGCCTGATATCAAAAGAACTAGAAGGATATGAAGAAGAGAAAACAAGAGCAGAGAAAGACAGGTTTCCATCCTTCAAAATTCAGAAACAGTAATTCTTATCAACAAGGATAGTCAAGGGAAGAGCCTTCAGGGAAAACACCACATGTGGAATGCTGGATATGCAAGGAAAATTACTTTTCCAGTCAGTGTCCACGTAAGAAAAATAACCTTCACAACATTCAAGAGGATTCAATTGTTGGATATGTAGGTGGAAGTGTGAAGAGGATCTATGCATCCCTAGATGGGAGGCAAGCTGACCACCAGTCTCGAATGGTTGAGGTAGCAGGTAATATTTATACTAAAACCATAGCTATTTTGATTGATTCTGGAGCTAGAAATAGTTACATTGCACCTAATATAGTTGAGAAATTTCATTTGAATAAAAGTAAACTTGAAATAACAAGTCTAGTACAGTTAGCTATAGGGGCCAAGAGGGAAATCACAGAATTTATAAAATTGTGTCCCTTAGAAATGAATGGATTGAAAACCTTTGCAGACTTAAACATCATACCCTTAGGGTCATATGATGTATTGATTGGCATGGACTGGTTGGATGCATACCATGCCATATTGGATTGTCATAATAAAACGTATACTTGTTTGAATGAAGAAGGAAACCGAGTGATAGTCAAAGGTATACCTAGCCCATATCCCTAAGGAGGGTCACAACTCTACAATTGAAGAAATGTATCAGAAAGGGATGCTAGTTATATGCAATTCATGTGGAAGATCCAAAAGAAGGAAAATATCCAGAAGTATAGGATTATCCAGTACTACAAAGATTTGCAAACATATTCCAAGAACCACCAAGAATGCCTCATAAAAGGGACATTGATTTTTCTATTGACTTGGTGTCGGGGATAGTACCTTCATCTAAAGCACCTTATAGAATGAGTACTCCAGAGTTAAAGGAATTATAGATGCATAGTAGAGGAGATACTAAAGAAAGGTTACATAAGACCCAGTGTTTCACCTTGGGGAGCTCTTGTGTTATTTGTGAAGAAGAAGGATGGAACTCTAAGACTTTGCATAGACTATAGATAGTTGAAGAAATCAACAATTAAAAACGAGTGTCCCTTACCAAGTATTGATGACTTGTTCAATCAGTTGAGAGGAGCCAAAGTTTTTTCAGAGATAGATTTGAGATTGGGATACCACTAGATTAGGATTAAGGATGAAGATATCAGTAAGACAACATTCAGAACAAGGTATATTGGACATTATGAGTTCATTGCAACTACCTTTTGGGTTAACAAATGCACCTTTAGTATTCATGAGCTTGATGAATGGGGTTTTTATAAAATATTTAGATAAGTTTGTGATTTTATTCTTTGATGACATCCTTATATATTCCAAGACATAAGAAGAGCATGAAGAACGTCTAAGACTAGTAAAGCAAGTGCTTAGAGAACATCAGTTGTATGCCAAGCTAAGAAAGTGTTATTTCTATCAGGGAAGAATTCATTACTTGGGACATATCATATTTGAAGAAGATGTTTCAGTAGATCCTGAAAAGATAAGATCCATTCTGGAATGGCCAACACCTTAGAATGTATCAGAAGTAAGATCTTTCATAGGATTAGCTGGGTACTACCGAAGTTTCATTGAAGGATTCTCGAAGTTAGATCATCCTATCACATCTTTGCAGAAGAAGGGTGTGAAGTTTGATTGGAATCCTAAGTGTGAAGATAGTTTTCAAACACTTAAGTAAATGCTTACTGGTTCACCTGTTCTAAATATTGGATATCCCGAAGGAAACTTTGTTGTGTGCACAGATGCATCTAAGCAAGGCATTGGTGGATTTTTTATGTAGGATGGACATGTGATTAGTTATGAATCTAGAAATTTAAAGGAACATGAGCGGAACTATTCCACCCATTACTTAGAGCTTACAACTATCATCCATTCTTTGAAGATGTGGATACATTATCTAATGGGTAAGAAGTTTGAGTTAGGAATTGATCATGATGGGTTAAAGTACTTGTTTAAGCATCCTAATTTGAATGCAAGACAAAGGATATGGATGGAGTTATTATGTGAGTATGAATTTGATAGCAAGCATATCAAAGGTAAGGAAAATAAGGTAGTTGATGCACTTAGTAGGAAGATGCATGCGATGCATGTAGCAGCTATCAGCACTAGTACATCAGATTTAAAGAAAAAGATCATTGAAGCCATTGTTACAGATGAACTTTATCAACAGGTAAAAGAAGGATTGAAACAACATAAAATTACACATAAATTTGATAAGTATAAGTTGGAAGAAAATAGGGTCCTCATACATAGATATAAATTTATGTTTCCAACACTGAAGATATAAGGAAAATGGTTATGAAGGAAATGCATGATATTCATTATGTCGGACATTCAGGTTATCAGAAAACAATAACAAAAATAAGGAAACAATACTATTGGCCAAGGATGAAGAATGATGTTACAGAATATATAGCTAGGTATATGGAATTTTAGAAAGTTAAAATTGAGCATCAACATCCATTGGGATTTTTGCAACCCTTGCCAATAACAGAATGGAAATGGGATGTAGTGTAATACCCCAATTTTGACATTTATGATATATTGGCCTTTAATATAAATATTGGGTACATGCGATGTATGTTTTCCTAACGTGGAGCTCAAGGAAAGGCCCTGCTAGTGTATGCTCGGATTTTATTTAGAAATGCAAGTAGTTGATATTTTACTACCCATGTGCTATTAAGCCATGAAATATTGTAATTTGATGTAAATATTAATATTGCAATCAAATACCAAAACTGGCTATGGAAGCAGCTAATGAGAAGGGTCCATGTGTATTCCAATAGGGAGTGGTGAAGGGGCTATGGGATTGAACCATAGGCTGCCAAATGTCATCTTGAGAACCCATTTGACTTTCCTTGCTAACATTTATTTCAGTTGTAAGAAAGTTGTTGAAAAATCAATCCATGGCTTCAATGGAGCATGGGCAACCCAAAAATTCATATGACATAGTATGGGCTCTGTTTCTTTGACCCACAAGTCATTCTACCTGATGGGAATTCGTTTTTACTCATTCCCAGTCCATTGTTGAACATCCTAGCATCAGTTTTCATCCATTACACATGCCTGGCAGGGAGAAAAACCAAAAATCACAACTTTGCAAGTACCCACATTTTGAAGTGCCATAAATGCCTAGAATTTGGTATTGACAGTAAAATCCAATGGGGGATCCATAGATATGAACCTTGGGGTGAAATTGAGAGTATTATATACCCCGAAATCCATCAGAAAACCCAGTTTTTATAGCACAGAAATCCAGTGACGGGATTGAGTTATTTGAGGACAGAATTGTGAGAAATCCAAGTGTGAACGATTGAACAAAGGTTGGGTTTGTTTGGTAAACCCAGTGAAGGCTGGAATCTCAAGGAATTAGAAGTTGCACCTTTATATTCCCACCCTAAATAACACTAGAGGGAAGGGATGCCTGAGGGACTGCGCAACAGAGAAGGGGACCTTCCTTGTGTTGGGTGAGGTAGGTATTGTGGGTGCCATGACTATTGAGTTCATTTAAGATTCCTGTAGCACTGTGGTTGAGCTCACTGGATTAACATCCTCCTCCTTTGCTTATTGCATGCTTGATAAACCCAACTGTGTGTTGGCTTAGCATGACTGTTTGAGTGAAACCATGGTTGTGAGTGAGCCTGTTTAGTTCCTCCTTAGTGGATACACAACCCAACTTGGGGGTGATTTCTCAGCTAAAAGAATATAGGCTGGACAAAGATCTATGGTTGGCTGGAACATTTCTCTGAAATAGCCAGTTGTTTGGATAGCTTCATCTCAAAGATAAGTGTTCTCTGTGGTTTAAATCATATGCATTATGAGTTCTGTAATGTGTTAATTCTGAATGATAATTATTCATGCTAATGGATCAAAATGATTATATTAATATGGTTGATATGAAATATGTGCATAGCATTGGAATGAGATTGATTCTCTGCATGTGGAATCATCCTCTGCTTGTGATACATATGTCGATGCATTACCGTTTGTGTGTGTGTGCAAATATGTTTTAATTCCGCTGTATAAATTAATTATGCATTTCATTTTAATTGTACATTTCTTTGTATGGCTGTGGGGAGAGTTAGACACCCCCATGTTACAGTCATGTTCCCTCTATGGTTTGGAGTGATGGGAGGGGGCATGACAGAGTGGTATCAGATCCCATGTTGCAGCACCGGGGCTGCTTGGGCCAAACTTTGAGTTTGCACGCAGATATCAGAATGTTTTAATATGGTATTGAGGAAGTATGGGTGGCATTTTGGAATGGAAAAATGTCAGTATCATAGTTCTCAGGTGTGGCATAGGATCAAACCATTGCATAGATATCTGCAAGAGCTTTCAAATGGTACCATACTCGTCTCATTTGGTTAAGGGACGAAGGATATATGAGCCCCACAAGTTGCCGGAGTAGAGGTGTTTCCGCACCCGCAGTTGCGGGATTGTGGAAACATTAAAAATTTTGAAGTTACGACCTAGATTTTTGCACCTACAATTGCTGGATTGCAAGTTGCGGGATTGCGGAAATTTTAAATTTTCGTAATTGCGACTTGGCTTTCCGTACCAGCAATTGCGGGATTGCGGAAATTTTAAATTTTTGTAATTGTGACTTGGCTTTCCGCACCCGCAATTGCGGGATTGCGGATTGTGGGATGCAGGTTGCGGATTGCGGGATGCAGGTTGTGGGTTGCAGGATGGAGTAGTTCTGGGTTGAAAAATTAGCATTCCTACACCTGTAGTACGGATTGCTGGATTGTGGGTTGCGGAACCTGCAGATTGCGAGATAAAAAAAAATGCCATTGCAGGAGCATGCAGAATCAGAATTGGATGAGTTCAGTGGCATTCTGAGGCCATTAACGAATTCCATGAAAGGTCCAGTGAAGATCCCGATCCCATTATGCTCTAATTTGACATAAAATTGAAATTAATGGCTTTTATAAATCAGTGTCCTGATGCTTGAAAGAAGGTCGGATTGAGATGAAAATGATATGGAGCGGTCATGGAGCAGGAACGGTGTTAAGTTGGAATTTTGGAGCCAAACGCCAAAGGATGTGGAGTCAGGGTGAGTAAGAAGGCCAAAAAGCATTATTCCAGGCCACTTTTTGGGAATTTTGGAAAGCTTGCAGTGGATGAAAGTGACCTTAGATGAAGGATTCAAGAAATTTACTGAACTCAACATTTCTTATTCTCATTAAAACAAAAAATTCATGTTAGACAGATTTTCCAGAAATGCACCGTTTGGGAAATAGCCATTTTTGGCCCAAAATTTGAAATTTTGGAAAATGTTAAAAGTGAAAAGTAGTCAAACCCAGAATTTTATAAAAGATGAATGGTGAATCGGAACGGAGATCCGCAAGTTGCTGAGTGTTCCTTTCTATATGGACTAATTTCGCCTGGTAGACAATTTTTTCCTAAGTCTTTCTAGATTTGCTTCTACAGGTGGCTGAAGTTGGCAGTTCAGAATATTTTGCAACTGTGTAAATATATGCATAATTGTGGTGAAAATCGTCATTTTTGGAGTAATGCAATTTCCACACCCGATGTCGGAATGGAGCACGGGGATAGGCATTGGAAAGCTTGTCCAACAGGGAATAATGGTGCATGACTAGAATTCAAATGGGGCTATCATACATCATAGATATTTAGAGAAGAAAAGTACCAGTGACTGTTTTGACAAATTGTTGACAATATGGGCAATTTCTAGAATTGCATGAATGGGAAAAAGAAATGAGGACATATTAACTATGTAAATTATTCCATGAGTTTGATTATGTTAAATAGTGATGTTTTATATTTCTATATGCATTGTTAAGAAGTCTAATAAAAATTTTCATAATGCACAGTGCTTGCAGCTCATAAGATTTAATAGTGTAGCAGAGGCAGCATATAGGAAAAATGGTGAACATAAATGATGCTCAGGATCCTTATGAGCATGATGAATATGTGCTAGGAGAAAATGTGCAAGAAGGGAATCCTGAGACTGAATCTATTGGGAGAATGGAGCAAGTAACTCCTCAGAATTTGGTTGAAACCATGGTGAGTTTCAATGAAAGGTTGATGAAGGCTCAAGAAGAACAAAACCAACTCAATGTTTCTATTTTGCAAAGCCTCACTGATATGCAGCAGAATATAAACCTTGGATCCAACCCAAGCAATGTAGGTGAAGAAGGAAGAGATGCAGAGAGTCGCTCTAGAGGTCATTCAAAGAAGAGGACGTCAAGCCCAAGGAAGAGTTATGTGAGCAAGAAGCATATAACACCTTCCTCTAGATCTTCTTTTGGCAAATCATGTGACTCCATAGGTTCTCAAAGAATTCCAAGGCATATGCCCAGCAGATTTGATGGAAGAAAGAAGTTCAAAGGAATTCCATAGGGAGAATTCAGGAAGGCAAGGCCCCCCACATTTGATGGATAAGACAAGACTAGCCAAGAGGCAGAGGCATGGATTCTTGGAATGAATAAATATTTCAGAATTCAGGACTACTCAGGAAATGAAAAGGCCAGAATTGCCATTTACAATCTAAATGGTAGAGCTTCAATTTGGTGGGATAACCTCTTGCAAGTGAAAGGGATCAGTGAAAGGAAGATCAACTGGGAGAGATTTAAGAAGTATTTCAAGGAAAAATACCTTTCTGCTAGGTATTATGACAGTAAGAGAAAAGAGTTCAATGAACTCAGGTTGGGGCAGAAATCTATGGAAGAGCATGTCCACAAATGTTTTAAGTTGTTGAGGTATATGGACTATATCGAAGATGAGAGGATAAATATCCAATGCTTCCTTGGAAGCCTACCTCAAAGTTTCAAAGATAGAATTGAGTTTGTTAATCCACCAAGTCTTGATGAAGCCATTAGAATGGCAATGCATTGCTATGAGCAGAATAAAGGAAAATCGGAGGTTAACCCAACATGGAAAGGAAATCCAAGAGGGAGGTTTGATAAAAAAAAAATTGGCTTCAAATCACCATTCAAAAGTCAACCTAGAACCTTTCCACAGGGGCAGCAAGCAAGGAGTGGATTCAAGCTAGCAATAGCAGCAGAAAAGACATCAAAAAGACCACTTCAGTGTTGGGGATGTGGAGAAAACCACATGCTAAAGGATTGTCCACATCGGAAGGAGAATCCCCGAAGGTTGCACAACTTAAAGGGAGCAGCAATAATGGAGAACATGGCAAGGGAAACGCCTCGAATTTATGCAGCGTTGGATAATCATTAGGAAGATCATCAATAATCAGTGGTGCAAGTTGAAGGTAAGATTGCTAAGAAATCTATTTATGTTTTGATTGATCCAGGATCTACTCATAGTTATGTTTCTCCAAAAGTGATTGAAGGTTGTTCTCTTAGAAAAGTGAAGCACAATAAGTCTTGGCTAGTTCAATTAGTGTCACATACCCAAAATTTCGTAAAATTTTTAATTTTTTCTAAGTGTCTAAATCATCATTAAATGCTATGCGGAAGGTCAAATGTATGTACAACATCTATAATCATTGTATTAATAAAGCGTTATTATAACATCTCACAACTTCTAACATTAATTTATTTAATTGTAATTATAAATAAAACTTTAATTATCAACACGAAGGTCCTCCACTCTAACTATCAATATACAACTCATAATTTCGATCCACTACCCATTATAAATATTAAGTAAACATAAACATTTCCTCCATCTCTACTCTAGTAAACTTTTCTTACAACAATAAAGTCTTCGACCAAACACCTATACTTACATAATAATTTGAATCTGTGAAACCATCATAGTTAATAACAACTAACACATTGGTATTATATATATATATATATATATATATATATATATATATATATATATATATATATATATATATATATATATATATTATCTCTTCATGAAGTTCTTAATATATGAGAAGTACAATTCATGATCAATATAAAATTCATTAACTATTTTCTCATGAAATCAAATATGCCTAAACGATGAAGACATCAAACCATCATAATTTCAAGGGAAGTTAAACAGATACAACACATAAGGGCTATCCATCAAAACATCACCACAAAGCATCAAGAAAAGTCTGCATACATAAAGGAAGAACATTTTAACTTGGTTCACCCTCCTCTTGGGCTACGTCCACAAAGGGTTGTTTTATATTAAAGATTCAAAGGTGATAATACATTCTATACGGCTGTGGTAATATTTCTTACTCTCCAAATTCTCACAATCCAACTCATAAAGAGTAGGTTTGAGAATATAAAAACATCATGGATCATTGTCCTTCCAAATAAAATATGTTATAAGCTACATAGATGTAAGATTAAACATAACATAACTATGAACTAAGTTGTCTCGAACAACCCCTACATCTTACTAACTTGAGAGAGGAGAATAATATTACAAAAAAATGAGGTTATACCTATAACCCACTATCACAAGGATTAGAATATATATAATAGAACTCTCCCATAAGCCTGTATCAAATGTCACAAAGCCCCCCTTTTTGGTCATGAGTAAAAGTTTTTCTTTTTCATTTAAATAACTAAAGGAACTCAGCGTGAAAGTAAAGCATAACTGAGATTTATCATTCACGCTAGTCCTATAATCCTATTTACCGACCGTAACCTACATAAGAAAAGATGATATACCATCCAAAGAGATCAATTATATGATCTAAGTATCACTCAGCACTTGTACGTTGCCGCAGGTAATAATTCACCAACTTGTATATAAAGTTAAAGCGTAACCCTATAGCAAATCTAGGCTCCATACTTATGAGTGAGTTGACACACGCAATTTTTTTTTTTTAAATAAAACATATTGTGCATAAGGTTTTTTTAAAGAAAACATAGTGTGCATAAGGTCTCACATGGTAGTTTCACTATATCTGGCTATTCCGAGATCTCGCCAGATAGGCACTATTGTCATACGGAAATTAATATTAACCCAGCCGAATTATAAAATTCATGCTCTGTAAACATTTAAATATTCACACTTTCCTGAGATATAAAATTAATGCAGGCAAGGCTCTTACTATGGCTTTTACTGATAACTTCTTGATAAGAGTAGAACGCTATCAACCAAGGGTCGTAAATCCTGAAAGTTTCAGGTTAATAGGTATTCTAGCATGGGTCTTAATCCCCAGCCAATAATATATTTAAACAACGAGCAATGAATAAAAGATACATGCATTCATGGAAATCGCCATCAACCGCCAAGTAAAAACTGTAAAAGATGGTAGTTTGTTCTGCGTATAAACTCTTAAACTATAATACCGGTTCAAGGTTCGATTCCTCAATTGATTTATATAGATGCACATATCAATTTATAATTTAAGCTACTGCCCAAATCGCACAGGAAAGAGTAATTATAATTGTAACTACTATGTTTTACTGCAATCGCAATCATAAATTATTATCATAGATGTTTTCCAAAGTATTTATCCATGCAGATCAAACTTCAATACTCACACGCATGTATATGAAAAGAAACTAAAACACCAGAGCGAAAATCACTTCCTATGGCAAAACCCTTCTTGTATAAAGCAACGATCAATATATATATATATATATATATAAGAGTTGCTAAAAAAACATGCATAGCAATAAAGATGGAACCCCCCCTGATCTCTGTCTACCTAGAGATCTCCCAAACCTGGCACAATTCTTGATTCACACAACAATCAAAACTAGTTATCCAAAAACAAAGTATATAATATCACTAACCTACAGGGATTCGTAAAACACACAGGGATTGCGCACATACCTTGCTCACCGAGCATAAACAATATTGAATGGCAGTGTGCAGATGGCCACCTACTTCTTTCCCTAGATTCCATGCATTCAAAAGTAAAAACCAAATATCATTCTTTCTCCATAATAGAACCCATCAGCTCCTCCTTGCATGGTTTTTCTTCCAATGTATAAATCCACATTTGAAGAGAAATTCTCCCTCGTGGAGAATCCGCCTTTTACCAAACTAAGGTTGAAAAACATGACAACTCGCGTATTGCTTTTGCCAAGTGGTATTTCTGGTAAATGACTCATGCTATCCCTCTCCAACTATGACTGCGTGCTCAATCCAGCTTGGTTCTTTTTTTTCTCCCACGACCTATACTGGGCACAAATAAAACTCGATGTTTTTGTTTGGAGGAGCTAGACGACTGTCCACTAACAAAACGATGCTCCTCTCATAAAAACGATACTCATGCAAGCAGACAGGTGCCTCACTCGAATAGGAATTCAATGAGAGGTCCGCCTACTAGATCTAATCCCCCCCTAATTTAGGCCACCAAGAATTAAAGATAGGCTATATGGAGATCATGGATGTCGATCTCTCTCACAATTTAAGGGAAGGAAAAAATCTTGTCAAGTCACTCCCTATCACAAAAGGTGGGAATCAGTTTGTGATATTTTTGTTTTTAAATCGATAGTGTGTTCTCTTTATGGATGAAATCCCAAAAAATTATTTAATGTATATAACTATATTTTATCTACGCCATCAAGGATTATCGATACTCTCTCCCTCGATGCAATCCTAATAAAGTATTATTATAAATACCATGTACTTGCTATGTCATACATATCTATAACATTAGAAGCATTGTTACTTTATATAACTATAAAGCTTCGATTTGTGCCTTTCTTTGAACCTCATATACGCATTTCCTTTAATGGAGTATTTATTGGTTCATCCCACTAAGATCATAATGATGAGGATACCAGTGTTATTTAGTTATATTGACACTTTGTGAATAATACTATTCAGAATAGTCAGTAGATTCTAAGTTAGCATAGTAGTGCTTAAGTTTAAAACCATAGGATTTGATTATAGTAAAGATGTTGGTAGGCGGTTTGGTAAGGAAGAATTGCAGCATCATCGATGCTATGACAAGTCAGACGAGGTCGCGGAAGGAAGAAGGCTCTATTATTTGATGTATTTTTTAAGTCGTTTGTACCGCAATAGGCGGGTTTTTTTTGGGTCATTTGTTGAGGAGTCAATTAGAAAGTTGTTAGTAAGTGGAAAAACATTGTAAAGGCAGAAGCTTATATATAGACAGAAAGTTGTAGGTCATAAGAAGGGGAGGAGATATAGATCAAGCAGAGAGCTTTTGGTATGTTTCGGTGCGGGTGTTTTGAGAACAAGAGATATTGCTGAAGTCTGCGATCTACAGAGGCATTGTATTGGGTTTTTGCAGTAATAATATGATGTGATGAAACTGTTCCTGTGCAATCCTGATGTGTCTTCTGTATTTTGATGGTAATGCAATGTTTCTTTGATGCACTAGTCACTTTATTGTTATAATCTGCTATAACAATGAATGTTTCCATTAAATGATGCTATGAGTACAATAATGTCAAAGTGAATGCATAGATTTATCGATTGAATGTTGCAATAAGATTAACTAGCTGATGCCGCAACATCCTCCTTCTTTCAGTGGAAACACGGTTCCGTCCACTCTCCCTTGATCGCCTCGGGTGAGACCTCATCTGCTCTGCAGGTGTTGCTGGGAAGGGTAAAACCTGTCTGGGCTAGTGCTCAGAGAGATCGCGATGGGTTGGTGTCGACAGTGATGGGAACCCCTGTCGACTAGGTTTGATTCAACAAATAGTTTCGTTGCCAGGCCCGTGTGCGAAGTGAAAGGAGGATATGTTGTGGCACCCGACAAAACAAGAGATCGAAGAATGGTTTGATCAGAAGTTGCAGGAATTCGTTGAAGAAGAAATCCGGAACACTTGACTGATAGTAGGCCAGTGGGTAGATAGATATATTCATGACGATCCACATGAATGGTTCTTCTATGAGTTCCCGGTTCTGTTGTTCGAATGGTTGGCAAAGTTGACCTTTCAGAAGAGGAACTTCCAAGTTGGCAAACTGACGACCTAGATCCCCGAGTTGATTTAGGAGCTACAGGAAATTGATAATAAAGCGTCGCGGGCTGTTGAAGTGTGGTTCAATAGAATCCTAGAGGGCTATATCACAGAGTTCGCGGTTGATACTCAGAAATCCTATAGTGAAGCCGAAAGATATTTTTTCCGCGAACCCCGGGGCAGGTTTCTGCTGTCGCTTCAACTATCGATTAAGATGCTTATTTGCGAAAAGGGTATATTGAAGATGCATCTTGATCAGTAGAAAGCATGGTGGGGGGAGGCCGTGGGTACCGCGGAAGTTGAGGGTGGTACATGGAATGATAAGGGGTATATGGGTGCAGGTCATGATGAGACTGTGAGTGAAGCCGAGGAAGAAAGTGGTCTTATGAGGGGAGGAGCGAGGTTCCGACAAGAAAAGAGGCAGAGGACGGGAGAAGGTCCTGCTTTGGTCAAACTACAAGGCCGTGAAGGAATACCACATGGGTCAAAGCGAACTCACAGTCCTGACAAGCAAAACCAGGCTACGCCCAGGATAGAGGTAGGACCAAACCACATCACCAACTTACCCACACCTCTACTCACTATCTCTCAGATAGCAAGAAATACCACTTTGACACCGCCAAGTTTGTCAATACCACAAAAGTTAATTGGTAGTAGTACAACGAAAGGTGGAAGGAAGCCTAGAATGGTGGGCGATGATGCAAAGTTACCATTGTTCCACGGGAGTGGGACAGACAACCCAAAACAGTATTGATTTTTGTGTGAAGTAGTCTGGACCGTAAAACAGATCACCAATGATGCCACTAAGAAAAGACAGTTAGCAACAACCCTGCGAGGCCATGCATTAGATTGGTTTATGAAGTTTGTTCTAGTTCCCACAGGAGCCCCAGAGAAGTCATTGGATGAGATTCGGGATGGGCTGATTGCATAATTCAGAAAGCCCAAGTCGGAGGCTCAATATATTACGGAATTGAAAGAAATTAAGCAGTATCCCAATGAGATGGTGTGGGATTTCGACCAGCGATTCAAGACACTGATGGAAAGGGTTAGTTTCGATATGAGCACTGTCCAACATAAAGAGTGGTTCATCGTGGCATTGCTACCACATATTCGGCTATTATTGATGCAACAAAACATCTTGACACCTAGTGAAGCTCTGGAAATTGCAATGCGATTGCAGGTGTCGCCAATTGGAGAAAATGCAACCGGGATGTCGCAAATACAAACACAGCTCGCTAACTTGACTATACAGCTGCAAGATTTGAAGAAGGGGAAGGAGCAGCGTGAAGAAGTATGGTGTACGCGATGTCGTGGAGAAGGGAATATGAAGGACAATTGCCAATATTTCCGCAATTATTTGGTTTCAGGAGTGCCAAATCCGTTGAATGGTGGTAGCATGCCGTGGTGTCACATCTGCCATGTATACGGGCACAGCCATTACAATTTCCCATATATGCAGAAAATGGTCACAACCCCGAGGAATATTTATTGTACGTTTTGCAAATTGGTGGGTCACGATGACAAGGATTGCCGTGCATATGGGTTGCCACAAGAGAGAATGTATGATGCGTTCTACGTAAAGGAAAACTAGCGTTCCATACAACAGTCGCAACCGCAGCCGCAAGTACCCCAGCCGCTACCTCAACCGCAGATGCAGTTTGTACCACGGCAGCAGCAACCGCCGCAGCTCATGCCGCAATATGCTCCAATGTCGATGGCTCCACAGTAGCCACGGTATGTACAACAATTGCAGTATGCACAGCAAGGGCAAGGAATGCAATCGGCACCAATGCAGCAATAGTTCAACCAACCACAATGCCAACAGCAGGGAGGATTTCGAGGAGGACGTGGCGGAGGATTTGGTTGTGAAGTAGGATGAGGTGGTCGCGGACCTGTTCAATGTTTTCACTATGTGATATGGGGACACTACCAGTGAGACTGTCCACTGCTGCAGAACCAATGTACATTATGTTTTGTTAATGATCACACGATTGAGAATCGTCCACAATTGATTTCGCGATGGCAAGCAAGGAATACTCCCCAGTTGAAAAACCATCCCTAGGAACAACAGCCTGCCCAGAACCAAGTGCAGCAACCACTGCAGAACCAGAATATGTGGCTTAATCAGAATCAGAACGTGAACCCACCCGGGAATCCGTCGCTGAACCAGACCTAGGGTGCAAATATCTCTACAATTTCTGCAGAGCCAAGACCCCAAGATTCCTCCGTTGCTGAGGTCACTCCCGGAGGAAAGACAACTGGAGAAAACAGCTCACTGGTCCGGTTAGCTGGAAAAAAGAAGGTATCATTTGACATTAATGCAGAGCAGGAAGCATTTCTTCAAGCACGTCGTGCACTAGAAAATGACCAAGGTAAAGTTGTTGTGTACGACATGCCTTCTACTTTTGATACTACTTCGGAGGCTGGCCCGTCACGGCGGTCCAGCACACTTCAAGCATTTTTGGAACATTATTTATCCCTGGCAAGAGACCCTGACGCTCTTGCTGTGATTGAATTTTTGTTGCGACAATCGGCCCAGGATCGACAAGAGCTCGCGATGAATTCCCTACAACGACGGAATACGAGTAAGGAGATGCGGATGAATATTCAAATTGGCGACTACGATGTTGATTCGGTTATTCTAGATCTTGGTTCGGATGTCAACATCTTGACCAAGCAGGCTTGGCAGAAGATGGGGAGTCCCCCATTGAGCTGGTCTCCTATACAACTCTGGTTAGCTAATCACGCTAAGGTGACATCGATTGGGAGAGTTCCACGAATGGTGATGGACATTGAGGGAATGAAAACATATGTCGAGTTTGATGTAATAGAAGTAGTCGAGGGAGGAAGCTCTTATCCAGCACTACTAGGGATTGGATGGGCTAATGATAGTGGAGTGGTAATCAAATTCAAGTGATGGATGATTACTGTTGAAAATCGCGATCTCATATTTATTGCCCCATTGGATCCGGCTGAAGGATGCCGCTACATAGATCCAGTGAAGGACGAATATCCTAGTGGATGGGACCATGCATTCAATATCTCTGAAGATTATATCCATACGAATTCCCATGATGAGCTGGGATGGCACAGTGACAGCTCTACGTCTTCCGACTATGATGATGCGCTAGAATATTGGCAGAACCACTTGCACGAGGTGTCGCTCCGTAAGTGTGGGTTGATCACACAATCATTATGCCGTGTCGCAACTGAAATAGTTACGCTACCAATATATGAAGGACTTCCTAGCTTATCTGACTTTCTGACAGAGTTCGAGGAACGAGTTTCCGAACCACAGTGGTTGCTGGCATTGAACGAAGCATTGAAGGCTGCTCCAGCACGCTGGTGGGTGACACACAAGGCATCAATTGATGGATGGTCGAAATGTAGAAGATTGACGATGGTACGCTTCGATGATACCGAGGTTTACCACACTAGGAAGTATGATGGTTGGAACGATCCTGGTGGTCACTTTATGGAGTGTCAGTGGTTATGGGTATCGCGACCAAGAGACGAATGGGTACATGCTTTTATCCATACGTTGGATGAGATGCCCCGATCATGGTATACTGTAGCTGAGTTGCGAGGAGAAATTTCTACTTGGATGGAGCTCACAGCGTGTTTTACCCATACATTCAGTTTTGCGGACACTGATCTAGAGGTTAATAATGCATTACAGCTCATCTGTGATGTAATTCTACAGGTTGTCCCGGTGGCATATCCTGTGGATCCGCATATGCATTGCTAGATGCAGTCTATCATGGAATGCTTCAATATCAGTGGTGGTCTAGAAGATGGTGATGATCTGCAGAATGTGAATATCCCAGAATCAGAAAGAAGTCGTGCTGTGGTACCACCTGATGCGCCAAGCGATCCGATTAGTCAGTCCTTGAAGATCCGCAAGATTAACATGAGGGCGGAGGACAATCTGAAGTTCGCAAATGTCATGGATTACTGGGATGATGAGCTGATAAGCAAGGTCATTGATTTGCTCCATGAGTTTCAAGATGTATTTCCCACAAATTTTTCTGACATGAAGGGGATTTTGGGTGACTTAAGGGAGATGAAGATTCCATTAAAACCAGATGCTAAGCCGATTCGGCAGCGACCCTATCGATTGAATCTGCGACATAAGGAGAGGTTCAAGGTAGAATTGGATCGCATGTTGTATGTCGATATCATTGACCCAATCAAGGAGTTGGAATGTATTATTCCTATGGTGGTACAGGATAAGAAGACTGGTGAGGTATACATGGATGATTGGACGGTCTATGGTTTGGTCCATGATCATCTGGCGAATCTGTGGTTGATGTTGGAGTGATGTCGGCAACACCAGTTCTCATTGAACCTAAAGAAGTGTATCTTCCGTGCACCATTTGGCATATTTTTGGGTCATATTGTGTGTAAGCAAGGATTGTTGGTCGACCCAGCAAAGGTTGTGCTTATTTTGAGTTTGACACCGTCGACTACTGTTAAGCAGTTACAGGCGACGCTCAAACACACGGGGTATTATCGCAAGTTCATCAAGGGTTATGCTGTGATCACTGCCCCTATGGATAAGTTGTTGAAGAAGGATGCACTATTCCAGTGGAGCCCTGAATGTCAGGATCGCTTTGAGACACTAAAAACGAAGATGGCTTCGGCACCGATATTAGTATTTCCTAACTAGAGTAAGGAGTTCCATGTTCATGTTGATGCGTCATCGATCGCATTGGGAGTAGTGTTGGCCCAGCCTGGAGAGGGGGATCTTAATCACCCCATTTATTTTTCCAGCCAAAATTTGTCATCTGCAGAAAGAAACTACACTACTATGGAGAGGGAAGGTCTGGCAATGGTTTACGCGTTGCAGAAGTTTCTCCATTACTTACTGGGAGGCCATTTCAAGATGTTCGCAGATCATTCTGCATTAAAATACCTAATCAATAAGCCTGTGTTGGGGGGGAATATCTGTCGATGGCTACTTCTATTTCAGGAGTTCGATTTTGAAGTAATTGTGAAGCCAGGGAAGTTAAATGTTGGCCTGGATCATCTATCCTGGATTGAAAAGGGGAGGAGGCAACTAACATTGAAGATGGGTTGCTTGATGCACAATTATTTAAAGTTGGAATCGTTGATGGATATTTTGAAGAAATCATTCAGTTTCTGACGATAGGTACCGCACCAGAAGAATTCACCACTAGTTAGAAGAAGCATTTGGTAGTTAAGGCTGTGGACTTCCTGCTAATTGCAGGAGCGCTTCAGAAGATGGGTGCTGATGAGATGTTGCAACGGTGTGTTTTTCCACATGGGCAAGAGCAGATCCTTTCCGAAGCACATGCAAGAGTGGCTGGAGGGAACTATGGTGTTCGTGTGACAGCAAGAAAGGTGCTTTGAGCAGGGCTCTGGTGGCATACACTACATAGTGATGCGACAGATTATGCACGGTCCTGCGACGTTTGTCATAGAATTGAGAAGCCATCCAGGAGGGATGAGATTTCGTTGATGCCTCAGTTGACATTGTAGCCATTCGACAAATGGGCAGTAGACTTTGTGGGACCTATCCATCCCCCAGGTAAGCGCACTAGTTCTAGGTATATCATCACGGCGACAGATTACTTGACATGATGGGAAGAAGTTGCACCAATCATTGATTGTTCCGCAGCCAAAGCAGTGTAGTTTCTCTTTGACTACATCGTCACTCACTTTGGCTGCCCCAAGATATTGTTGAGCGATCAAGGTAGCCACTTTCTCAATCGCACCACCAGCGCATTGACGGAGGAGTTGCAAATACAACATAAGAGGAGTACACCCTATCATCCACAGGCGAATGGCACGGTGGAAGATTTCAATAAGATATTGGAGCATGCGCTGACAAAGGTGTGTAATGTGAACCGCGATGACTGGGATCTAAAAATCCCAGCAGTATTGTGGGCCTATCGCACCACATGTAGATGACTGATAGGGAAGACACCATTCAAGCTAGTGTATGGGAAAGAGGTGGTTATGCCTATGGAGTATATAATTTTGAGTCTGTGCATAGTGGAACCAACTAGCATGGATGATATAGCAGCATTAGAGGAACGTCTTGCACAATTAATACAGCTGGAGGAAGATCGCTTCATCGCCGGTTTCCATCAGGGTGTGGAGAAATATCGCCAGAAGGCTTGGAATGATCACCACATCAAGAACAAACAGTTTCAACAGGGTGATTTGGTGTTGTTGTATGATAGCAAGTTTATGAAACATCCAGGAAAATTGTTGATGCATTGGCTTGGTCTATATCGCATTAGTAGCATTACTTCAGGAGGAGTGGTACAGTTGTAATAGTTGGATGGGGCGATTCTCCCCAAGTTGATTAATAGTAGCAGGTTGAAGCCCTATCGATCGGGCTTGGAACAGCGCGATGCCTGAGTCACATCGAAAAAAAAAAAAAAGGAGTGTAGATTGATTGGTGGCAAGATGGCGCACCAATAGGGATGGAATGCGTAACCAGGGAGGCTTCTGCCTCAAGTTTGGAGTGGTCTGCAACAAGTGGCAGCGTTTGAGATTGGGTCACATCATAAATCATTATGCAGATGGGACTTTTTCATTTTGGGCAGATATGATCATTCGTCGATTCAGATTGTGCATGTTCGGAATACGGAATCCACCGAGGCAGCATCAACGATGGCACCTAGAGGGATGGTTTGCAAGGTTGGCACGAGGCATCCCCCATGGAAACATGGCCAAAGGACTACTTCTCACATTTTTTCACACAGGGCGACAGGCAGGGGTATGATCTCTCTGCCCACCTTCGACGTCCAAGCAATGGAATCTTATGATTACCCTGGAGCGTGAGGCGGTGGTGCACAAGATTGCCAAGGCAGACGAATGGTTGAATGCAATGTATAAATATAGGACCCAAGGATAGTAGGAGCACAGAGGTTGTTTCAGTTAAGAGGGGTTATGTTATGAGATGCTCGGGAATCTAGCTAAGTTAGGAATTCCAAGGAGGTTGTGGAAATGATCCATTTTATTTCCTGTGGGAGCACACCAGGTGCGCTGAGGGCCCGAACCATGAGTGTACATGAGCGGTTAGAGCAAGCTGCGCCTAAGACACTCAGGGGTTACGAGCATGAGGTCTTGTCCGAGATGTCTAGGTAGTTGGTGATGGTTTGAAGTCTCGTGGTCCCTGCAACCACACAAAAGGGGGGGGTCATCGCCCCCCGGTCCCTGTAATGTATGCTTACTGGTGCGAAGAGATGTGCCAGAACGACTGGCCTATTTTACACCCTAGCATTGCTTGAAAAATTCCTCTCCGTCTACAACCATTCTCTCAAGACTGGAGGATGAGTTTGCAAGGTCTGCGACAGTAAGCTGGGAAGAGTCCACTTTCGGGAAAGAAGTACATGACAGCGAGCATATGATCAGTGTAGCAGAAGGAGCAGGACAACACTGCGCGATCCAGACAGCAAGAACAGTTGCGGAACTATATTTTAGCCCTAGTAGAACGAAGACCACAGAATACACCATATCCAGTTGACATGGCTCGAGGGAGAGCCACAAGATTGTGTTGAGGGCCTGTTGGCAGGCGGTTTGGTAAGGAAGAATTGCAGCATCGTCGATGTTGCGACACGTCAGATGAGGTCGTGGAAGGAAGAAGGCTCTATTATTTTATGTATTTTTTGAGTCATTTGTACCGTAATAGGTGGGTTTTTGGGTAATTGGACCATATGAGATGTAATTTCGAGTTAAGCATACCACAATAGGAAGGGTTTTTTTTTGGTCATTTGGACTGCGTCAGTTAGATTTTGGGTCATTTGTCCAAGAGTCAGTTAGGAAGTTGTTAGTAAGTGGACAAACATTGTAAAGGTGGAAGCCTGCATATAGACAGAAAGTTGTAGGTCATAAGAAGGGGAGGAGATATAGATCAAGCATAGAGCTTTTGGTATGTTGTGATGTGGGTGTTCTGAGAACAAGAGATATTGTCGAAGTCTGCGATCTACAGAGGCATTGTATTGGGTTTTTGCAGTAATAATATGATGTGATGAAATTGTTCCTGTGCAATCCTGATGTGTCTCCTGTCTTTTGATGGTAATGCAATGTTTCTTTGATGCAATAGTCGCTTTACTGTTATGATATGCCGTAACAATGAATTTTTCCATTAAATGATGCTATGAGTACAATAATGTTGAAGTGAATGCATAGATTTATCGATTGAATGTTGCAATAAGATTAACTAGCTGATGCTACAAAATCCTTCTTCATTCTGCGGAAACATGGTTCCGTCCACCCTCCCTTGATCACCTCGGGTGAGACCTCATCTGCTCTGCAGGTGTTGTTGGGCAGGGTAAAACCTGTCTGGGCCAGTGCTCAAGGAGATCGCGATGGGTTGGTGTCGACAGTGATGGGAACCCCTGTCGACTGGGTTTGAGTCAACAAAATATCAATATATATATATATATATATATATAACTCCAATTCTTATAGGTCTTGAATACATATATATGTATTTCTTGTATAACTTTTAGTTGTTTACGATCACAACTATATTTATCTATATACGTATATAACATATATAATACATATTTTTAATATATTAAAATAGCTCCCATCCACTTTATTTTGAAAGTGTATATATATATATATATATATATATTATAAGAGAACTTTAGCTTCGCAATAATTAGGGCTATTACGGATACTTTTTCTGATACCCTTTTCGAGGTCTAAGTTAAGCTTCTTCTAACATCCTCTTGTAGGGTATGATTACTATAATCCATACGAATGATAGTTAACCTTTAGGAAATAGAATAATAGTTGTGTAACTAAAATAATCACTATCATCAATCGTCTACTTAGGATGATAATATGAATAACTTAAGGTTATCAAGTAAGTGCTTGAGATACTAAGATGACACCTGTCATTTACTCATGCTTTAGTTACCTCATCTTCTTCACTTTCCTGTCACTAAGCTTCGTCCGTCTTCAGTTTACCTCTTAAGAGTAAATCACAACAATACTTTTTAAAGTCCACTGGTGGGGCCTTGGCCTTGAGCTCCTCACCATGGCCACTTACATGATTACATTTACAAAATAGTAACAATAGTAGTTCAATTTGGAGGGATGTTACAATTAGCCACATGAACCAAGAGAAAATTTAGTGAAGTAGTGGTGGAGTGCCCCAAAGAATTGAATGGACTCCACACACATGTAGATTTAAATGTACTACCATTAGGATCTTATGATGCTCTAATTCGCATGGATTGGTTGGAAAATCATAGGGCCAAGTTGGACTGTTATGCGAAAGCACTTGAATGTATTGATGAAGAGGGAAGACCAAGATTGGTAAGAGGAATTCCCAAGCATTTCAGTAAGACATATTTCAGTCTTACAGTTGAAAAAGTTTTATAAGAAAGGTTGCCAATTATATGCAGTGCATATGTCAGATTCGTCAAAGGACAAAGGGCCAAGGATGGAAGACTTCCAGACATTGAAAAAGTTTGAAGATGTGTTTTCGATGAAGTGCCGAGACTACCACCAATGATGGATATTGATTTTACCATCGATCTTGTCCCAAGGGAAACACCAAATTCCAAAGCTCCTTATAGAATGAGCACACCGGAATTGGTAGAGTTGAAGATGCAGTTACAAGAGTTAATGGACAAGAGGTATATCAGGCCTAGTTTGTCTCCTTGGGGAGCACCGGTGTTATTTGTTGAGAAGAAGGATGGGACTTTAAGGTTGTGTATTGATTACAAGCAGCTCAATAAAGTGACAGTCAAGAACAAGTATCCATTGCCAAGAATTGATGACTTATTTGATCAAATGAAGGAAGCTAAAGTGTTTTCCAAGATTGACTTGAGGTCTGGGTACCATCAAGTGCGGATTAAGGAGGAAGACATCCACAAGACAACTTTTAGAACTAGATATGGTTATTATGAGTTCACCGTGGTGCCATTTGGTATTACCAATGCACCTGCTACATTCATGTGTCTCATGAATACTGTATTCAACAAATATTTAGATAAGTTTTTTATTGTGTTCTTGGATGGCATTCTTGTCTATTCAAGGAATGAAGAAGAACATGAGGATCTCTAAGGATGGTGTTGCAAGTCCTTAGAGAACATCAGTTGTATTCTAAGTTAAGCAAGTGTGGGTTTTACCAAAAGAAGGTGCAATATTTGGGTCATATCATTTCTGAAGAAGGAATTGCAGTTGATCCAGAGAAGATTAATGCCATCATGGATTGGTCTACTCCAAGGAATGTTTCTGATGTTAGATCTTTTATGGGTATTGCTGGTTACTACAGAAGGTTTATTAAAGGCTTCTCCAAGATAGCTCATCCAATCACTTCATTGCAAAGGAAGAATATCAAGTTTGTATGGTCTGAAAAATGTGAGAAAAGTTTTCAGCAGTTAAAGGAGTTACTTACCAGCGTTCCTGCTTTGAAGATAACAGATCCAAAGAAGGATTTTGTAGTGTGCATAGATGCTTGCATTGAAGGGCTAGGGGTGTTGATGTATATGTAACTTCAGAATGTATTTCATTTATATATTTATTGTACTCCTATAGAGATGTATTATTCCTCTATATGGAAGTGTCGTCATTTGTATTGACAAGTGTTGCAAGTATGTTAACTTGCCGATGGGTTATTAGACCACCTTGTAAGGGGTCGACCCGATATAATGTAATATGAAGTTATTGTAACTAGCTAGACAAGTTGGCCCCATAAGATTATTGGGAAAACAGGACAAGTATAAATAGAGATCGGGAGATCTCTATTTGGATCACTTCAGAACTCACACTTCCTTCACTCGGAAAGTGGTGCACATGTGAGGAGGAGGATCAGCTGCTAAGAGGAGTTTATCTATTGTACTTTGGTTGTACTTTGGTTGTGCTATTGCTCTATCTATCTCTCAGGAAGTTGTGGGGTTTTTCACCTTTGGGTTTTCCCCACGGAAACTCTATGTGTCTATTATCTCTCATGATTTTGCTTCTTGTGATGATTGGCATGCTTCTTATGATTAATATGCATTGATATACTATACATGTTATTCTCTCAGTAAAGATCCTAGAGTATTGTGAATTAATGCTCAAAATTTAACATGGTATTTGAGCTAACCTGAGAAGAAGACATTGTGCAGTGACGAAAACTAGGGTTTCTTGCTTATTGGGTTTCTCTCCACAGATTGTGGAAAAGAAATATAGTAGATTGACTCTACTCATCAAGGAGAATCTATCTGTCCAATCAGGATTCAATTCTGAGCATTTTCATATTTGGCCCTAAACATTAGGGTTTCCACAAAAATAGGAATTTCTGAAATCTGAAGACATATCTGTAAGCTCCTTGGAAAAATCAAAGTTTAGAGCTTTGGATCGAGATTTTTGGCTGGGTAAATCTCCGGGAAACTCAAACCCTAATTCAAGGTCCTCCCTAGTGAACCCAGGAAGACTAAAAGGCATTTCTGAAGGGTGAAGCTTTGCAGATCTCAAATTCTTAATACACCAAGCTGATCATATCATCTAGGTGCATCTTTCTAGCCTTTCAGAAAGTTGAAATTCACATTTTGAATTTTTAGGGTTTTTCTGACAAACCCCTATCCAGGACCAGATCCAGTTTTCAGCAAAAAAAGTGGTAAGACCTAAATCTCTTCTATTTCCATTTGAAGTACTCTTTAATATGTCTCACCACACCAAGCTTGAGGATAAGCTTGACGGGGCTGATAACTTCCGAGCCTGGAAGTATAGGATTGGGTTAATCATGAAAGAAAATGAATTGGACTCCTACATCAACTTTGAGGTCCCTATCCCAGAGGATGAAGAGGCTAAGGTATTGCATAAGAAGAACTTGGTCAAGGCAAAGAAAATCATTGTTGTATCAAAGACCATCTTATACCACATGTGTCATCTCTAAAGACACCCAAGGAGATGTTTGACTCCCTGACCAAGTTATTTGAAGGGAAGAACATAAATCGGAAGATGAATCTACGGAATCAATTGAAAGGGGTGAAGATGTTGAATGCAGAGACCATTCAATCTTACTTCTCCAAGGTCTATCAGATCAAGGAACAACTTGAAGCTGTAGATGAAGTAGTGGACAATGGTGAAGTTGTTATGACCACTCTGAATGGCCTACCTAGGTCATGGGACTCCTTTATTCAAGGAATCTGTGCAAGAAAGAAATTGATCTCTTTCAGTAGACTGTGGGAGGAATGCTCTCAAGAAGAAGCTAGGCTTGTGGCATGAAAAGAAAATATAGGGAATGAAGATCAAACTCTCGCAACTCACACCAAGGGAAGCAAGGTTAAGAGGGAGAAATCTCATAACAAGAAACATTCTCACCCTTATCACAAGAAGAAAGATCTATCTCATGTTCAATGTTTTGAATGTAATGAAATGGGACACTTTGCTTCAAATTGTCCCAAGAAGAAGAAAGACAACAACTTCAACAAGAAGAAGAAGAATAACAAAAGAAGATATCATTCTCATGCTACTGAGGATGATGAACCTTCCATGAAGAAAGCTAGAGCAGAAAGTGATGATGATGACTCATCAAACGAAGAAGAGTATGTTCTAATCTCTGCTCTCACACATACTATCTCTCATGGTTGTAATGATTGGTTAATTGACAGTGGGGCTTCCAAACACATGACTGGGTTTAAAGAATCTTTTGTAAACCTATTTGAACATGAATCACCCCATAAGGTGAAACTTGGGGATGATTATCAATACCCGATCAAAGGAAGTGGGGAATCCTCCTACAACCTAGAATCTGGAAAATCCTTGAAGATGAAAGATGTGTTATTTGTACCTGGACTCAAGAAGAACTTACTCTCCATCTCTGCATTGGATGCAAAAGGTATGAGGGTTGCATTTGTATATGGCCAAGTCCTAATGTGGCCAAAGGATAAAACTATTGATGATGCAGTGGTGATTGGAGAGCAAGAGGGAGGATTGTACAAATTGAAGGGACAACTTGAACATGCCATGGTACATGAATCCATGGAGCCAAATGAACTTTGGCATAGACGACTTGCACATATGCACTATAGAGCATTACCAATTGCAAGTAAAGTTGTAGAAGGTCTTCCTGAAATTAAGACCAAACATGAAGGTGTTTGCAAAGGATGTGCAAAAGGAAAGAACATAAAGAAGGCAATTCCAAGCAGTGAAAGCAAGGCAAAAAGTATCTTGGAAATTATCCACTCCAATGTATGCGGCCCGATGTCTTCCAGCTCTCTGAGTAGGTATGTTTACTATGTCTCTTTCATTGATGACTTCTCCAGGAAGACTTGGGTTTACTTCTTGAAGAACAAAGATGAAGTGTTGGGTAAGTTCAAGGAATTCAAAACCTTGATGGAGAACCAAACTGATAAGAAGATCAAAACATTTAGATCCGACAATGGTGGAGAATTCACCTCAGGTGACTTCAAGAAGATATGCAGTGATTCAGGGATTAAGAGGGAGTTGACTTCTCTTTACAATCCACAACAGAATGGAGTTGCAGAAAGAAAGAATCGAACAATCATGGAAGCGGCAAGGGAAATGCAGCATGATCAGGATCTACCTATGCATCTATGGGAAAAAGTAGCTAGGACAGCTGTATATGTGTAGAACAGAACACCCCACATGATATTGGACAACAAGACACCAGAAGAGGTCTTCTCTGGTAAGAAACCTGAAGTCAGCCATCTCAGAATATTTGGTTGTCCAGTATACACTCATGTCCCAAAAGAAAAGAGGACCAAGCTAGATCCTTCAGGAAAGAAGGGTATCTTTGTGGGTTACAATGAAAGCTTGAAGGCTTACAGAAAGATATGGCATTCTAGAAGAAGAACACAAAGCAAAGAAGAGAACTAGATCTCATACCAGCTATGTTGCTTTACTCTATGATATTATGAAGAAAGAACCTTCCAATTATGAAGAAGCAACAGAAAAGAAAGAATGGAAGGATGCCATGGTTGAAGAATACCAATCAATAATGAAGAATGATGTTTGGGATGTTGTCCCAAGACCTAAAGGGAAGTCTGTTGTGACTTCCAAATGGATCTACAAGATCAAGCATTCCGCAGATGGCAGCATAGAGAAATACAAGGCAAGGTTCATAGCTCGTGGCTTCTCTCAGAAAGAGGGAATAGATTATGAAGAAACTTTTTCTCCTGTAGCCACGTACACTTCTATCAGAACAGTACTTGCTCCGGCTGCAACTATGAAATGGAAAATACACCAGATGGATGTCAAGACTTCCTTCTTGAATGGTGTAGTTGAAGAGGAAGTGTATGTGGAGCAACCACTTGGTTTTGAGACACATGACAGGGAGTCATATGTGTGAAGATTGAAGAAAGCCTTATATGGTTTGAAGCAAGCTCCCAGGACTTGGTATGGTAGGATGGACGGTTTCCTATCAGGTTTGGGCTTTACCAAGAGTAAAGCAGATTCCAACCTTTATTACAAGGTTGACGAAGGCAATCCAGTGATACTACTTCTATATGTGGATGATCTGTTTGTAACAGGCAATGATAGTTTGATTGTCGATACCAAGAGGAAGCTTGCAGCTGAGTTCGAGATGAAGGACTTGGGGATGATGCACTATTTTCTAGGAATGGAGGTGTGGAAAAGTGCAGATGGTATCTTCCTTGGACAAGGGAAGTATACAGTAGATATCCTGAAGAGGTTCGGGATGATGGATTGCAAGGCCATGGCCACACCTATGGCATCGAACCTGAAGCTTCTATGTGATGCTTCATCTGAGCTGGTTGATGTCTCTATGTATCATCAGATGATTTGGTCCTTGATGTACATGATGAACACGAGACCAAATATTTGCTTTATGGTGAACACATTGAGCCAATTCCTGATGGGTCCAAGGAGTGTTCACCTGGTTGCTGTAAAGCATATTCTGAGGTACCTGAAGGGTATAGTTGATTATGGGCTCAAGTATGAAGCGAATCAAAAGTTTAACCTACAAGGTTATGTTGATTCAAATTGGGCAGGCAGTGCTGCAGATAGTAAGAGCACATCTGGGTGTTGCTTCAGTATGGGATCAGGTGTGATCTCTTGGTTTAGCAGGAAGCATTCCTGCGTAGCACTGAGTATAGCCGAGGCCGATTATGTTGCAGCTTGTTCAGCTAGTTGTGCGGCAGTATGGATTCAGAAGCTACTGTCAGAGTTATTTGATCTCCCACTGGAGACTACTGGTATCTGTTGGTTGTGGAGCCAGATCTTCTAGTCTCATAGATGATATTGTATCAGCCGTATTTGTACCCCAGTTTTATATGATATGTAGGTGGATTGTATAGTCACCCCAGCAGGGGGAACCATCCCCCCTGGCTGGGGGGTCCGGGGGCTAGCGGTCCCCTGAGAAATGGGGGTTCGGGGGCAACGCCCTCGAAGAAAACTTTTGGGGCTGTTTTCGCCAGCTGTTTTGTGGGCCCATGGTTTTGGGTATCCCGTGGTATTTTCCCATTGTATTTCCCTTATAAAATAAATACATTGTAATACGGCTAGGGTGGATGATGTATTAGTTTTTATGCATTGTAAAGATCTCTGAGATCAGGAGAGAGACTGTGAAATAGAGAAGAGGAAGTGTAGCGGTTGTGCTGTAGGTTGTATCTCTTCACCTTGTTGGACGGTAATAATAATAAAAACTGGCAAATTCAGTGTGGACGTAGCCCAAGTTGGGTGAACCACGATATATCTATGTCTCTCTTGTAATGTGTATGTGTGATTATATTTGCATTTCTATTTATTGTTATTACTCTGTGATCTTGTTTTTCTAACAATTGGTATCAGAGCCAAAGGTCTATTTGGCAGTTAAACCCGCAGGAATCTAGGGTTTTCTGGTTCGAGTGGGAGCAATGGCAGAAGAAGGAAAATTTAAGGTCGATAAGTTTAATGGCCAAAACTTCGGGCTATGGAAGATGCAAATGGAGGACTATCTGTACCAGAAGGATCTATTCCTACCGTTGGGAGGAACAGCAATGCAGTCGATGGCTATGAAGGATGAAGAATGGGAGGTTCTTGACAGAAAGGCTCTGGGAACAATACGGTTGAGCCTGGCTTTGTCGGTGGCTTTCAATATCTCAAAAGAAACGACAACAGAGGGTTTGATGAGCACATTGGGTAAGCTATATGAAAAACCCTTGGCCTCCAACAAGATATTTCTAATGAAGTGTTTATTTAATATGAAGATGTCTGAAGGTGGATCTATTACTGATCATTTAAATGAGTTTAATACGGTTACAAATCAGCTAAGTTTTGTAAGTGTGAACTTTGATGATGAGGTTAGTGCTCTTCTAATCTTGTGTTCATTGCCAGAAAGCTGGAATAGCTTGGTCATGGCTGTAAGTAACTCTGTCTCTGGTTCAAACACCTTGAAATTTGATGATGTTATTGGTGTTATTCTTAGCGAGGAAATGCGAAGAAAAAGCACAGGTGAGACATCAGGTAATGCGTTGACCATGGAGAGCAGGGGAAGACAAAAGGAGAGAGGAAAGAGCCAAGCTAATCATGGAAAGTTTAAAACGGGAAGATCTAAGTCCAGATTGGGAAAGATAGAGTGCTGGAACTGTGGAAAGAAAGGACATCTGAAGAAAGAATGCAAATCTCTAAAGAAGAAAGGAGATGCACAGAAGGAAACTACCCAGGAAGCAAATGTAGCAGGTGATGTGTTACAAGATGCTTTGATTCTTGCATTAGATAATACTAGTGATTATTGGGTAGTAGATTCAGGAGCTTCATGTCATGCTACACCCCATAGGAAATACTTTCATGAGTATGTTCCTGGCGACTTTGGACATGTTTTATTGGGTGATGATGAGCCATGTAAAATTGTTGGAATGGGTAAGGTATGGATAAAATTTAAGAATGGAACTGATTGGTTGTTGAAAGAAGTTAGGCATATTCCTGATATGAAAATAAATCTGATCTCAACAGGGCAGTTGGGAGATGGCGGATGTCTATCTACGTTTGGAGAAAAGTTGTGGAAGATCACTAAAGGATCAATGGTGATAGCAAAAGGAGACAGAGTAGGTATGTTGTATTTATGTCCTCATAATACTGACCATTCTATCTCTTTAGCTTCCACAGGAACAGATACAGTATTGTGGCATCATAGGCTTGGCCACATGAGTGAGAAGGGGATGCAGATTCTCCACTCAAGGAAGTTGATGTCGGATTTGAAGCAGGTAAGTTTGGAATTCTGTGAAAACTGTGTTTATGGAAAACAGAAGAGAGTCAGATTTCTCAGGGTTGGGAAACAGAAGAAGAATGAAAAATTAGAGCTTGTGCATACAGATGTATGGGGACCAGCTCAGGTACAATCTCTTGGTGGCTCTCATTATTATGTTACATTTATTGATGATGCAACTAGAAAAACTTGGGTTTATTGCATTAGACAGAAATCTGATGTGTTTGCTACTTTTAAGAAGTGGAAAGCTTTGGTTGAGAATGAGACAGGAAAAAAATTGAAGTGTCTCAGATCTGATAATGGAGGTGAGTACCGCGGCAAGGAGTTTGATAGTTACTGTTCATACCATGGGATTCGTAGAGAGAAGACAGTCCTGGGAACACCACAGGAAAATGGTGTGTCAGAAAGGATGAACAGAACGATCATGGAGCGTGCAAGGTGTATGAGACTGCATGCAGGGTTGCCCTTACAGTTTTGGGTGGATGCTGTAAATACTGTTGTTTATTTAATAAACAGAGGACCTTCAAGTGCTTTGGATGGTGGTATTCGAGAGGAAGCATGGACAGATAAAAAGGTAAACTACTCATTTCTGAGAACGTTTGGTTGTGAAGCATTTGTCCATATTGATAAAGAAAATAGAACAAAGCTTGAAGCTAAATCCAAGAAATGTACCTTTATTGGATATGGGGTTGATGAATTTGGTTATCGTTTATGGGATTATGAAAATAACAAAATCATCAGGAGTAGAGATGTGATATTCAATGAAAAGGTCATGTATAAAGATCAGTTGCAAGGAAAGAAACAGGAAAAGGAAAACACAGAGTACATAGATTTTGATGAAATATTTTCTCATGTTGTTAAGATTACTTCAATTAGGACTATCTTAAGTCTAGTGGCGGTAGAAGATTTGCATCTTGAATAGTTAGATGTAAAAAAATCCTTCCTCCATGGGGATTTGGAGGAAGAAATATATATGCAGTAGCCACAAGGGTATGAGGTCAAAGGTAAGGAGGATCTGGTACGCAGGTTGAAAAAGAGCTTGTATGGATTGAAGCAAGCTCCAAGGCAGTGGTATCTAAAGTTTGACAGGTTTATGACAAAACAAGGTTATAGTAGATGTCATTCTGACCACTGTGTTTATTTCAAGAAGCTAGACAATGGAAGATATATTATCTTGTTATTGTATGTGGATGACATGCTTGTTACAGGGTATGACATGCAGGATATAAATGTACTCAAAAGGAAGCTAGCTAATTCATTTGCGATGAAGGATTTGGGTGCTGCAAAGCAAATCCTTGGTATGAGAATAACGAGAGACAGGAAAAATCGCAAATTGGCATTGTCTCAAAGTGAGTACATACAAAAGGTGTTGGATAGGTTCAGAATGCAAAATGCAAAACCTGTAAGTACACCTTTGGCTAGCCATTTCAGTCTAAGTAAGGAAATGTGTCCCAAGACACAAGAAGAGACAGATTACATGTCCAAGATTCCCTATCAATCAGCAGTTGGCAGCTTGATGTATGCCATGGTGTGCATAAGACCAGATATTGCACATGCAGTGGGAGTTGTGAGCAGATATATGAACAATCCAGCTAAAGAACATTGGAAGGTAGTACAGTGGATTCTCAGGTATTTGAGAGGTACTACCACTGAGGCATTATGTTTTGGAGGTTCAGACACTGTTCTATAGGGATATGTTGATGTAGATATGGCAAGTGACAAGGATAGCAGGAGGAGCACCACAGGGTATGTGTTTACTGTAGGTGGAACAGCAGTAAGCTGGATTTCGAAACTACAGAAGGTTGTTGCACTTTCAACAACAGAAGCAGAGTATGTTGCCATTACAGAGGCTAGTAAAGAGATGATTTGGTTGCAAAGGTTTATGGAGGAAGTGGGTAAGAAGCAGAAGGATAGCAGATTGTATAGTGACAGCCAGAGTGCCATTCATCTTGCAAAGAACTCAGCATTCCATTCTAGGACTAAACATATACAGCTCAAGTACCATTTCATATGCTCTGTTCTGGAAGATGAACTGTTGAAGCTGGAAAAGATACATACTAGCCATAATCCTGCAGACATGTTCACAAAGGTAGTGACCAGAGAGAAATTGAGTTCGTGCTCGGTTTCAGTTGGCCTTCTAGCATGAAGGTGAAAAGGATAAATTTTTCAAGTCCAAGTCCAGCAAGTGTAGCAGTGGTGGAGTTGCTGTGATCAGTCTCCAAGTGGAAGATTGTTGGTTGTGGAGCCAGATATTCTAGTCTCATAGATGATATTGTATCAGCCGTGTTTGTACCCCAGTTTTATATGATATGTAGGTGGACTGTACACTCACCCTAGCAGGGGAGTGTGGGGGGGCATCGCCCCCCCACGGGGTTCTAGGGGGGACCATCCCCCCTGGCTGGGGGGTCCGAGGGCCAGTTGTCCCCCGAGAAATGGGGGTTCGGGGGCAATGCCATCGAAGAAAATTTTTGGGGCTGTTTTTTCCAGCTGTTTTGCAGGCCCGTGGTTTTGGGTATCCTGTGGTATTTTTCCATTGTATTTCCCTTATAAAATAAAGACATTGTAATACGGCTAGGGATGATGATGTATTAGGTTTTATGCATTGTAAATATCTCTGAGATCAAGAGAGAGACGGTGAAACAGAGAAGAGGAAGTGCAGCGGTTGTGCTGCAGGTTGTATCCCTTCACCTTGCTGGACGGTAATAATAATAAGGACTGGCAAATTCAGTGTGGACGTAGCCCAAGTTGGGTGAACCACGATATATCTGTGTCTCTCTTGTAATGTGTATGTGTGATTATATTTGCATTTCTGTTTATTGTTATTGCTCTGCAATCCTGTTTTTCTAACAGTATCTTTTGTGACAACCAGAGTTGTGTGAAGCTGTCTGAGGACCCGGTGTTCCACGACAGGTCGAAGCACATTGAGATCAAATATCACTATATCAGGGATATGGTGCAGAGAGGAGGAGTGAATCTCCTTTACGTTGCGACGGATGAGTAGATTGCAGATATGCTGACGAAGCCACTAGCTAGAGTGGAGTTCGAGTACTTCAGAGAGAGGATTGGCACTCTTCAGATCGACGACACTTGGAGGAAGAAGTGATGGACACATTTGCTGAATCCATTCCAAGCATGGTGGAAGGAGGACCCTTCACATGGTTATGGATGTAAGTGTTGGATGATGAGCATTAGGATGATATTCTAGTTTCTTCTCTATATGATCAGTTGGATCATTTATATGTATGTATGTATGCATCATGTTGGATGTTGTATATGATCAGTTGGATCATTTATATGTATATATGTACGCATCATGTTGGATGTTGGATATGATCAGGTAGATCATGTATTTGTATATGTATCAGGTGGATACTTGTATGATCAGGTAGATCATGTATGTGTATATGTATCAGGTGGATACTTGTATGATCATGTAGATCATGTACTTATGTATGTATCAGGTGGATGCATTATGTATATTAGATGGATGCATTTGTATGATCAGGTAGATCATGTATGATGATATGTATCACGTAGATACTTTGTATGCATCAGATGGATTTACTGTTTGATCAGGATGATCACAGATGACGAGCTTCAAGATGTTGCTCCAGATGATATGCATCAGGTTGATGATGATGATCAGGATGATCACAGATGACAAGCTTCAGGATGTTGCTCCAGATGATATGCATCAGGTTGATGATGATGATCAGGATGATCACAGATGACGAGCTTGAGGATGTTGCTCCAGATGATATGCATCAGGTTGATGTTGATGATCAGGATGATCACAGATGATGAGCTTCAGGATGTTTCTCCAGATGATATGCATTAGGTTGATGGTATGATGATGATAAGGTTGATCATGTGATGATGTACATCAGGATGATGTATGGTGAGTATCGGTTTGATACTCTATGGTCGTGGACAGGTTGTGCAGGTAGTATAGAAAAGACCCTTTAAAAACTGGATAGGTAGAGCAGTGTGCTCGTAACATACTGGGTTGCTCTATCAAGATCCAGAAAGGTAGAGCGGTATGCTCGTAACATCCTGGGATTCTCTGAGTAGGTTTTTCTATGGTTTCGCATAGAAAAGATCCTTTAAAATTCGGATAGGTAGAGCGGTGTGCTCGTAACATCCTGGGATGCTCTATCGAGATCCAGACAGGTAGAGCGATGTGCTCGTAATATCCCGGGATGCTCTGAGTAGGTTTTGCGAAATTTCACATAGAAAAGATCCTTTAAAATTCGGCCAGGTAGAGCGGTGTGCTTGTAACAGCCTAGGATGCTCTATCGATATCCAAACAGGTAGAGTAGTTTTCTCATAACATCCTGGGATGCTCTGAGTAGGTTTTGTGAAGTTCAACATGTAAAAGATCCAAGGAGATTTGATAGGTTGAGCAGTGTGCTCGTAATCAGTCCTAGGATGCTCTTTCGAGGTTTTGTTGAGGCACGTAATTAGTCCTGAGGATTCCATAGTATGGCCAGTGATGATGAAGACCTGCAAGTGGTGAGCCTACATCCAGTATGAAAAAGGACTGGCTCTATAGAACTTCCTATGATGAGTAGATTCAGAGATTGATTGAGATAGAAGCAGCAGTGACGATGACGATGATTCGAGGATGATGATTCGCTGATGATGATCCAGAGAAGAAGACTTGTGCTAGATGATCTGTGTCAAGAAATACCTTCCTAGTTAAGAGGGAGTGTTGATGTATATGTAACTTTGGAATGTATTTCATTTATATATTTATTGTACTACTATAGAGATGTATTATTCCTCTATACAGAAGTGTCGTCATTTGTATTGACAAGTGTCTCAAGTATGTTAACTTTCCAATGGGTTATTAGACCACCTTGTAAGGGGTCGACCCGATATAATGTAATATGAATTTATTGTACCTAGCAAGACAAGTCGGCCCCATAAGGTTATTGGGAAAACAGGACAAGTATAAATAGAGATCAGGAGATCTCTATTTGGATCACTTCAAAACTCACACTTCCTTCACTCGAAAAGTGGCGCACATGTGAGGAGGAGGATTAGCTACTAAGAGGATTCTATCTCTTGTAATTTGGTTGTGCTATTGCTCTATCTATCTCTGAGGAAGTTGTGGGATTTTTCACCTTAGGGTTTTCCCCACAGAAACTCTATGTGTCTATTGTCTCTCATGCTTTTGCTTCTTTTGATGATTGAAATGCTTGTTATGATTGATATGCATTGATATACTGTACATGTTATTCTCTCAGTAAATATCCTAGAGTATTGTGAATTAATGCTCAAAATTTAACAAGGGGGAGTGCTCATGCAATAAGGATTTGTGATTTGCTATGATTCAAGGAAATTAAAAGAGCATGAAAATAATTATGCCACACATGATTTAGAATTAGCATCCATTGTACATGCTCTCAAGATGTGGAGACATTATTTGTTGGGAAGGAGATTCGAGCTTAGAACGGACCACATGAGCTTGAAGTATTTGTTTGACCAGCCGAACTTGAATGCTAGGCAAGCTAGATGGATGGAGTTTCTTTATGAATTTGATTTTGACATTAAGCATGTAAAAGGGAAGGAGAATAAGGTTGCAGATGCTCTTAGCAGAAAATTTCATGTTGCAGCATTAAGTATGTGCAAATCAGATTTGAAGACAAGAGTCCTTGAGGCTCAAACTAGTGATGAAACTTACCTTCAAATTAAAGAAAATTTGCAGCAGAAAATTATAGATGAAAAGTGTGTGAGATATCATCTTGGTGAAGACGATATACTCATCTACAAAGATAGACTGCACATTCCAAATAGTGCATATTTGAAGAATCTAGTGATGGATGAAATACATCAAATGCCATACTCTGGAAATCCAGGATATCAAAACACTATAACAGCAACAAGAAAGCAATACTTTTGGCATAGTATGAAGAAGCACATAGCTGAGTACATTGCTAGGTGTCAAAAGTGCCAACAAGTCAAAGCAAAGAACCAACATCTTGCAGGATTGTTGCAACCCTTACCCATGCCGGAATGGAAGTGGGAAGTGATCTCTATGGATTTTATAACAAGTATGCCCATGACAGTGAAGAAGCATGATTCAATCATGGTTGTGGTGGACAAGCTATCAAAGGTAGCTCACTTTATTCCAGTCAAGTCCACTCACAAGGCTAATGACATTGCAAATATCTTCATGAGAGAGATATTCAGATTGCATGGATTTACTAAGGCAATAATTTCTTATCGTGATACAAAGTTCACTTCCAATTTCTGGAAAGGATTGTTTCAAGAATGGGGAACTAGATTGAATTTCAGTATAGCATATCATCCTCAAACATATGGCCAAACTGAGAGGGTGAATCAGGTTCATGAAGACATACTAAGAATGTATGTGATGGATAAACCATCCAAGTGGGAGGATTACCTACACTTGGTAGAATTTGCATACAATAATGGACATCATGCATCATTAGGGATGAGTCCCTTTGAGGCATTGTATGGCAAGGGATGTAGGACTCCAGTGAATTGGGATAGCCCGGTGAATAGGGTAGTGATTGGACCAGAGATGATCAAGGAAATGGAACAGTAAGTTGTTAAGATCAGGAAGAATTTAAAGGCAACTTAGGACAGGGAAAATAGTTATGTAGATTTGAAAAGAGTGCATAAGGAATTTCAGATTGGGGATCATGTTTATTTGAGAGTGAAACCAAGAAAAAGTTCCATCAAGTTGGGGAGTTGTGCCAAGTTGACACCAAGATATTATGGGCCATTTGACTTCCTTGATAGGATAGGACCACTTGCATATAGAGTTGCATTGCCTGCTAACATAAGAGCTCATAATGCTTTCCATGTATCTTTGCTTAAGAAGTATGTACATGATCATAATCATATGATTGATTGGAATGTGATACAGGTGGAACTCGAGGGAGAGTTCCAAGTAGAACCTATGCGCAACCTCGACAAGAAGGTCACTTTGCTCCGAAATAGAGCCATCGAGCAGGTAAAGGTCCAATGGGAGCACCTTAATCCCAATGAGGCTACATGGGAGCTGGAGGATGCCATGAGAGAGGCATTTCCATTTTTGTTCAGTTTTGAGAACACCGAGAACGGTGTTGTTCTAAGGGGGAGGGGAATGTAATACCCCAATTTTGACCCTTATGATATATTGGATTTTAATGTAAATATTATGTACATGCGATACATGTTTTCCTAGCGTGGAGCTCAAGGCCAAGGCCCCGCTAGTGTATGCTCGGATTTTATTTAGAAAGGCAAGTAGTTGAAAGTTTACTACCCATGTCCTATTAAGAGATGAAATATTGTAATTTGATGTAAATATTAATATTTCAATAAAGTACCAAAACTGGCTATGGAAGTAACTAATGAGAAGGGGCCATGCGTATTACACTAGGGAGTGGTAAGGAGGTTGTGGGATTAAACTATAGGCTTCCAAATGTCATCTTGAGAACCCATTTGACTTTCCTTGCTGGATTTATTTCAATTGTAAGAAAGTTGTTGAGAAATCAGTCCATGGCTTCAATGGAGCATGGGCAACCCAGAAATTCGTATTGCAGAGTATGGGCTATGTTTCATTGACCCACAAGTCACTCTACCTGATGGTAATTCATTTTTCCTCATTCTCATTCCATTGTTGAACATCCCAGCATCAGTTTTCATCCATTACACATGCCCAACAGGGAGAAAAACCAGAAATCACAACTTTGCAAGAACCCACGTTTTGAAGTGCCATAAATGCCCAGAATTTGGAATTGATAGTAAAATACAATGGGGGATCCATAGATATGAACCTTGGGGTGAAATTGAGAGTATTAGATACCCTGAAATCCATTGGAAAAACAGTTTTTATAGCCCAGAAATCCAGTGACGGGATTGAGTTATTTGAGGATAGAATTGTGATAAATCCAAGTGTGAACGATTGAACAGAGGTTGGGTTTGCTTATAAGCCCAGTGAAGGCTGGAATCTCAAGAAGTTAGCAGTTGGACCTTTCTATTCCCACCCTGATTAGAACTGGAAGGAAGGGAATCCTGAGGGACTGTGCAGTAGAGAAGGGGACCTTCCTTGTGTTGGGTGAGGTAGGTGTTGTGGGTTCCATGACTGTTGAGTTCATTTGAGATGCTTGTAGCTTTGTGGTTGAGGTCACTGGCTTAACATCATCCTCCTTTTCTTATTGCATGCTTGATAAACCCAACTATGTGTTGGATTAGCATGATTGTTTGAGTGAAACCATGGTTGTGAGTGAGCCTGTTTAGTTCCTTCTTAGTGGATACACAACCCATCTCGGGGGTGATCTCTTAGCTGAAAGAATATAGGCTGGACATAGATCTATGGTTGGGTGGAACATTTCTCTCACATAGCCAGTTGTTTGGATAACTTCATCTCAAAGATAAGTGTTCTATGTGGTTTAAATCATATGCATTCTGTGTTCTGCAATGTGTTAATTTTGAATGATAATTATTCATGCTAATGGATCAAAATGATTATCTTAATATGGTTGATATGAAATCTGTGCATGGCATTGGAATGGGATTGATTCTCTGCATGTGAATCATCCTCTGCTTGTGATAGATATGTTGATGCATTACCGTTTGTGTGTGTGCAAATATGTTTTAATTCCACCGTATAAATTAATTATGCATTTTATTTTAATTGTACATTTCTTTGTATGGCTGTGGGGAGAGTTATACACCCCCATGCTACAGTTATGTTCCCTCTGTGGTTTGGAGTGATGGTAGGGGGCGTGAAATGTAGTGACAATGGATTTCATCACTAGGTTTCCTAAGGCAAGCTTGAAAAATGATGCCATCATGGTTGTGGTAGATAAGTTGACTAAGGAAGCACACTTCATTCCAGTAAAGACAACTCATAAAGAAGCTAACATTGCAGATATTTACATGATAGAAGTAGCCATATTGCATGGTATTCCCAAGGCTATAGTATCAGACATAGATTCAAAATTTACTTCTAACTTTTGGAAAGGTTTGTTTGAGGGCTTTGGCACAAGTCTAAACATGAGTACAACATACCACGCTCAGACAGATGGATAGATAGAAAGAGTTAACCAAGTGATTGAAGATATGTTGAGGACGTATGTGATAGATCATCCATCAAAGTGGGAAGATTATTTACACTTGGTGGAATTTTCTTATAATAATGGATATCATTTCTCTTTGAAGATGAGTCCTTTCGAGGCCATGTATGGAAGGGAGTGCAATACTCCCATCAATTGGGATAACCCAACATACAAAGTCATTATTGGACCAAAATTATTAAAGGATATGGAGGATCATATGGTTAAGATAAAGCAGAATCTAAAGGCATCTCAAGTTAGGAATAAAAGCTATGCAGATCAGAATAGGACGACTAGACAGTTTCAAGTTGGAGATCATGTGTTCTTGAAAGTTAGACCCAAGAAAAGTTTCTTAAAATTGGGGAATTGCTCCAAGCTAGATTCCAGATATTGTGGACCTTTTGAGGTCTTATCTTAAATAGGACATGTTTCTTATGAGTTGGATCTACCCTCTTGCATTAGAGTACATAATGTATTTCATGTCTCTTTATTGAAAAAGTATATACCTTATGCTAACCATGTAATTGATTGGAATGTGATCCAGGTAATTAAGAGTGATTTTATTTTCTTTATTGGTATATAAACTTGTATTTACATGGTACTAATTGTGTGATCGAATGGCTTATGATCTAGGTGGAAGGGGAAGGGGATTTTTCGATACAATTTGTTCCATTTTAGGCAACAATGTCAAGGTACTTTGGAATTGAGATATCGGATAGGTAAAGGTCCAATGGACCCATTTCAACCCTGAGGATGTGACTTGGGAGCTAGAAGATGCTATGACGGAAGCATACCCTCATATATTTTGAAAGTTTGGTTTTTAAGGCATTTATGTAATAAATATGCATTGAGGACGATGCACTGTTTAAGGGGGAGGGGGATCTAATACCCCAGTTATTAATCCCTGGACTTATGGCCTTTTATCTAACTATGGACTTATGTTTCATTTGTTAATATGACTATGTAATTATGCTCATTTGTTCGATGATGTGATTATGTACTTTGGAATCACTATTATTTGTTAATGTTTTTGTTGTTATTATTATCATTATTTTTCTCTTTGAATGATTGTTGGTATTAAATTAAATAAATAACTAGTTGAGCAAAGGAAACTAAAAGAGCATGGGAGACCATGGATCTCACGAAGTGAGGGGGAATGGGGGACATCTCTAGCACCTTATAGCTTGTTGTTGGATGGTAGTTGTCCATCCTAGTTCATTATGTGCCTTGGTGAATTTAACAATGTTGGTCACCCAAACATTGTACAACGGAACCCATTTTCGATTTTTATGAACTATGGAGTTATTATTGCACCTTATACATACTTTAATGGGCCCCTCTTTCCTAGTGCACCCTCCTTGGGATAAATTCCCTCATATTTATGTGTTTTTGTAATTTATGAGCCCTCTCCCTAGATTCTAGGAGCTATAAGCTAGAATTTAGCTTCCGCATCCTCAATTTGTGCCTCCACCTCCATAAGTACGCCCCACTCCTCCATTCATCCCTAATTTTGTGCTTACATCATATTTATGACCCTATTGCATCCCCTCTCTCACCAAATTCTCCCTACTTCATGTTTTGTAACCCCCCATATGTATTTAGTGTGCCTCCTTGTGTTCTTCATGGCTCCACTCCTTGGTTTTTGGTAACTCCTCCTCATGGTGCTAATATAAAAAAGGGAGTATCCTAACTAGGCCACCACTCCACTAATTTGAGTTATGTTTCCATGATGAATCATGTAGCTAGTTTTTTCACACCAGCTAGTGCAAAATGGCATCTGCTAAGGATTATGAAACCCTTAGTAGCAGTTTGTAAATAAAAGTAAACAACTAACTTAAATATTTATTGCAGTAACATACCAAACAAACAGGAACCAATTAATTAGATAAAAATTTTGTATTATGCTATAAAAAATGGTTTACAATGGATATTTACCTCAAAAGGTGAGTAAGTGGGGGCCCTCGCAGTTGTATGAAGAGTAGTGCTCTAGGTATCCAAGGTTCCTTGATCTTCTCCAAATGCTCAAATGATGGTTGAAGCTCAGCCAAAATGGGGAAACACAAGCTCAACGTCAAGCATGGGTTTCAATGGTAATTTCAGTAGCATAAGGGTAGGAAGAGTGAATGTTGGATATTGAATGGGGGGCCTCCACCACCTTTTTATAGTAATTTTGGGTGGTGGTGTATTGTACTCCCATGGTATTGGGAAGCCACTAGTATTGGCCAGTTGTATTTGATGGTTTCCCTCCTTTTTAATTTTATTTTGACTATTTCTCCTTTCTCTTTTCCTTTTTTTGGGATTTGACCCTTTTTTGTGGGATTCTAACCTTTTTTGAAGGATTTTCATTAATTGATGAGGGAAATAATGATTTTTTCCCATTTGGTTACCAAATTAGGGATTTTTGGGTTTTTGGAGGCAAAAAATGTAGCAAAAGGGGATAAATGGGTTATGTGACTAGGGGGGTGAGCTAGGTGAACAATTTTTGGGTGTTAACAGATTGCCCCCTGATATGTGAGGGAAGGAGCTCATCATATGGCCGATAGACATCATAGGTTTTGAATTTTTCCAGGGGTGTGAGCATTTTGATGGAAAAGAGAAGAAATTGGTTGGAGACCGAAACACGTACTTCATACAAATTGCAAGGGCTAGAACTAGAAATACATCACCTCAATAATGGATGAGGAACATGATATCAAATATATGGACGAGGCAGGCATACCCATGCTCGTATCAAGGTATGCAAATAATGGTGAATCCCAAAGGGGACCTAAAAAATACATAGAGAACTGTTGTGTACATCATGATGGTCCAAAGGGGACACAAATATGGGACATACTCATGGTCCAGCCATGACTGATATGAAGAAATGATACATGGAAATAATGGCATCTATCTTGAATGTGGTACCATACCAATTGATTCTTTTCGGGATATGAAGGTGTCCAAAAACTATATGGACTCAACGAAGGAGAGTCAAAATATCAATGGTACACTGAACTGCATCTAAACTGGATAATTATAGGAAGCATATAGATGAAAGGCGTCCAAACACTATCACGAATGCATCCTGAATATCCGCGGGAAGAAACAGATGAGGGGTTCCAAATAGACTCACCAATGTGCTAGAGTCAGGGGATATCCGGGGTCTTTGACCAATAACTGAAGGGACCAATACCATTTACAAATCTCAATGGTGTGATGATGGAGCTAAAGTCGAGCACGTGAGAAGAAACCATTCAAAGAGGCACTAAGGAATCCTCTCACATGGTCTGTAGGAACTTACCACTGATGGAGATGAGTCCAAGATATAGGAATCTCTAGGTCTATCCTCTGGAATAGATGTGTTGGATTCGATAGAGGAAGAGCTACAATTACCATGCCAATGATTTTTCCTTGATAGGAGCGCGATATGTACAACTAAGATGTGATAGTATTGGACATGAGACTGACATATTATGGGGGGGATATGGGGGTTGTAGAGTGATAGGACTCAAAATTTCTTTGCTCGGAGTATGACAGAAGGGTTAACTAGGAAGAATATGAAATTGAACTCGGGGAAGGGGATCATGGATTAAGGGATCAAGGACTGTGGCTGCAATGGGGGAGACTTAGGGGGGAGGGGGGGGAACTGATGATTGAGATCAGGAGAATTCAAGGGTGACACATCACAGAATACTCTGAACAAGTGAGACCATATTGGGGATGCTTCCATAATGGGGGGACTAGATGTGATATGTTGTGGCACCGAGAAGCACCATTTGGGCCTTATTCATGGTTTAAGGAGCTCGAAGAAGAGATAAAGTGTGCTTGAGATGATACCGTCGTGTGGATTTATGTTAGCCCGAGATGGTGGATGCTTTTGGGTGCTTTCAATTTTAAGGAGTTTGAAAGTGAGAAGAAGACTCTGAGATGTTGAGAAGATACCATCCTTTGGATTTATACAAGCCCAAAATGGTGAATGCTCGTGGTCACTTTCAATTTTTGAGAGTCTGGAAGCAATAAGAAGACTCTGAGGGGGTTCTTTTTCATGTGTTAGTCCCCAAGGCCCGAAAAAGAATAAAAGTATGCAATGGAGAGCTCTTCTAGCCAATGTGACTAGAGTATTCATTTTTCATAATTACTCTAGCCTGTCCGGAAAAGGGTTAAACTTATACCAAATCGACACCATTTCAGATAGTTTAACAGGAATGAAAGGAAGCAAGATTGCTCGGGGATCTTTTCATTCTTTAAGGATTCAAAAAAGAGCTTAACAGAAAATCCATGAGTGACTTTTCATAAAGGAGTTGCTAAGCCCGAAAAAGGGATAAATCAATACCGAGCACATGTAAAATACAAGCAAGTGTTGAGTTTTAATCAAATTCACAACAATAGCATAAACAAGATCACTGAAAGAAACACAATCACAATATAGACACAAATTTATCATGGGAAACCCTCATGGGGTAGAAAACCCAGCAAAAATTCCTCAATATAGATGATCAAAAGTACAAAGACAAAATCCCAAAACAAGAGCTCCTTCTCCTTTGCAGATATCTCTCTCTCTCTCTCCTATGTGCAATCCACAAGTGAGTGTGTGTCCAAATGAGGAGCATGACACTTCTATTTATACTTTATCTTCCACTTGACATTTTCCTTAACTAGGTCGGCCCCTAACAAATTAACTTAATGTTGACTAGGCCAACTTCACTAGGGGACTTAAACACCCCATTACAATTGACTCAAAGGGGATCTATTGCCCCGACTTACAAGGGAGGATTTACCTCATTGAATTTACATAAACAAATACAATAATGACATCCTAACAGAGGAATAAAACATCTCCGAATAAATAATAATAAAATACAATAGAATATTCTTTGAAGTTACAATATTTCAACACTCCCCCTTAACGAGAAGGGTATTCTACTGACTACAACAACATCAACTGAAGGAGAAAGAAGAGAGAGCATCATCAACAACATCAAGGTGATACATCTATAAATCATTGGAAGTTTTCTTCAACAACATCAGCAACTAGAATAGTTACTAGAACATCTTCAATATCTTCAAACATCTTCAGTACTGGAGAATCATCTTCTACAACATCGAGTCTTCATCTTTGTTCTTCATCTTCTGCAACACTCGATCACTTGATCGTCTACAACAACACTTGATCTCTCGATCAACAACATCATCTGCAACAATATAACCTGCAACACACATGATCCAATTATGGGATGCTCAATCCCTCTCACTTTAGGACATAAGTCCAAGGATGATGCAATCCAACCATAGTGTCAGTCCTTTTTCATACTGGATGTGACCTAGATTAAATATAGGGTTTACCACCACAGTTCCAGTCCTTTTTCATACTGGATGTGACCTAGATCAAATCTAGGGTTTACAACCACAATGCCAGTCCTTTTTCATATTGGATGTGACCTAGATCAAATATAGGGTTTACAACCAGAGTGCCAGTCCTTTTTTCATACTGGATGTGACCTAGATCAAATCTAGGGTTTACAACCACAGTTCCAGTCCTTTTTCATACTGGATGTGACCTACATCAAATCTAGGTTTTACAACCACAGTGCTAATCTTTTTGCATACTAGATGTGACCTAGATCAAATCTAGGGTTTAAAACCACAGTGCCAGTCCTTTTTTATACTGGATGTGACCTAGATCAAATCTAGGGTTTACAACCACAGTTTCAGTCCTTTTTCATACTGGATGTGACCTAGATCAAACCTAGGGTTTATAACAACATCATCATCACATTCTCGTAGACAAGAGTCTATGCATCCCTTTAGGCCATGGTTCCAGGCATGATCCAATTCCAATGCAACATCATCATCATCACATTCTCGGAGACACAATTCTATGGATCCCTTTAGGCCATGTGTTCAGGGATACAATCCCACTACAACATCATCACTACTCCCCCTTTCGAGGAAGTTCCTTTCAAACCACACCAATCTTGTCACGGAAGTACTCAAACTTCACTCGAGACAGATGCTTGGTCAACACATCAACAACTTGCTCATCAGTGCTCACATACTGGAGCTTTATAGCTCCCTTCTATATCATATCCTGTATATAAAAAAACTAGATTTCTATGTGCTTTGACTTGTCATGGAACAATGGGTTCTCCTTCATCTTCATACAACTTTGGTTGTCACATAGAATCACTATGGTATCCAACTCCAGGTCAAATAGACCTGACATCAACTTCCGAAGCCATATGGACTCACAACTCTCAGAACAAGCTGCTATATACTCTGCTTCAGTTGTGCTGAGAGCAACATTGGACTGCTTCCTGCTAAACCATGAGATAATGGCGGATCCTAGACAATAACATCCACCTGAGGTTCTCTTCCCGTCTTAGACACTTCCATCCCAATATGCATCTATATATAGTCATGATATCCAACATAGTATAGACCAAAGTCTATCGTACCATTCAGGTACCTCATCACATGCTTTGCAGCTATCAGGTGAACACATCTAGGCTCAACTAGATACTGACTTAGGGTGTTCACAGCAAAGCATATATTTGTCCTGGTGTTCATCAGGTACATCAATGATCCAATAATATGTCTGTATTGAGTCACATCCACTAAATCTAACGAACCATGAGCTAACAAATTCAAGTTGGTATCCACGGGTGTGGCCATGGCTTTACAGTCCAACATATCAAATATTTTTAGTATTTCCATAGCATACTTTCCTTGGTTGAGAAATATTCCTTCTAGGTTCTGCCACACTTCTAGACCTAGAAAATAGTGCATCAATCGAAGGTCTTTCATCTCTAATTCTTCAGAGAGCTTCTTCTTACACTCTACAATATGTTTCTCATTTCCTATCAGAAATAAATCATCCACATACAACAATAGTATGACAGGTTCATCATCCATAACCTTAAGGTAAAGGTTAGGGTCAACTGTATTTTTGGTAAATCCCAAGCTCGTCAGAAATCTATCTATCCTTCCGTACCAAGCTCTAGGATCTTGTTTCAATCCATACAGAGCCTTCTTCAACTTGCATACGTGATTCCATTTGTCTCAAATTCAAATCCCTGTGGTTGTTCTATGTACACTTCTTCCTCAATCACACCATTTAGGAAGGTTGTCTTCACATCCATCTGGTGTAAACTCCACTTCATCATGGATGCAATTGCCATGATGGTTCTAATGAAAGTGTACCTTTCTACTAGCGCAAATGTCTCTTCATAATCAATTCCCTCTTTCCGAGAGAATCCTCTAGCCACAAACCTTTCTTTGTATTTCTCAATACTTCCATTAGCTGCATGATTTATCCTATACATCCATTTGGAAAATACCACACTTTTTCCTTCTGGTTTGGGAACTATATCCCAAACATAATTTTTAATTAGTGATTGGTATTCTTCTGTCATTGTTTCTACCCATTCTTTCTAATTTGTATGGCTTCTTTATAACTGGTAGGTTCTTGATCTACAAGATCACACATCAAAGCCACATAACTAGAGAATGGATTTGGTTTCTTGCTTTCTCTTGTGGATCCTTCTGGAGCTCCATAATTTTATGCTTCTTGCATGATTTCTCTTTCCCAAGCAGGATTTCTCTTTCTTGATATATTCATAGTGGGAAGTTCTTGAGGTTCTAGTATATCATGGTCTTCTGGTGTTTCATCTTCAGGGGAGGGTGCAGCTTCTGCATTTCTGGGAGGTACATCTTCTTCATATACTTCTTCACACTGCCATTTTTCTGGCTCTCTTGAGAGCTTCTTCTTCATCAAATTTTGTATCTCTACCGATCTCCATGTGATGGAATCTTGGAATATATATTCTGAAGGATTTGGAAACTTCACAGTATCCAACAAATATTCCCTTCTTCCCAAAAGGGTCCAATTTGGTTCTCTTTTCTTTTGGTATGTGAACATATATTGTACAACCAAATATTTTGAGGTGGCTTACTTCAAGCTTCTTTCCTGTGAACATTTATTCTGGAGTCTTGAATCCAAGGGCACTATGGGATAGTCTATTCTGTACATAAACGGTTGCCCTTGCTGCTTCAGCGCATAGATGCATTGGAAGATCTTGATCATGTATCATTGTCTTCACTGCTTCCATAATGGTCCTATTCTTTCTTTCCGCAACACCATCTTGTTGAGGATTGTAGTAGTTCCCTCTTGATTCCAGCTTCTTTACAAAAGGCTTCAAAATATTTTGAAGTATATTCTCTACCATTGTCTGTTCTAAGTGTCTTGATTCATCTTTCTGAATAATTCTCTATCAAGGCTTTGAATTCCTTGAATTTTCCAAATAATTCATCTTTTGCTTCAAGAAAATATATCCATGTCTTTCTTGAATATTCATAAATAAATGTAACATAATATTCAGAACCACTTAAAGATGTGGAGGGATTCGGACCACATACATCGGAATGAATTAATTCTAATGTACCTTTAGTATTTTCCTCACTCTTTGGAAATGGATTCTTGATATTCTTTCCTTTTTCAAATCTTTTGAAAATGCCTTCATGATCAATCTTCAATTCTGGTAATCCTGTCACTACTTTGCTCACATAGGGTAGTGCTTTGTAGTTGATTTGGGAAAGTCTCCTATGCCATAGTTCAATTGGGATATTAGTTTCATGAATAAGAGCTTCTTTTGAATGTCCCTTGATTTTATATAAGCTTCCTTCTTCTTCACCAATGACAAATGCATCTTCAATTGATTTTCCTTTGGGCCACATAAGTAATTGTCCATCTATGAATGCAACCCTATATCCTTTATTATCTAATGCTGAGATAGAAAGTAAATTCTTCTTTAAATCTGGTACATATAATACTTCCTTCATCTTCATGGGGGTTCCAGAATCAATCTTGTAGATTGTTTCACCAATTCCTTTAATAGGATATTGATATTCATCTCCTAATGATACCTTATGAGGAGAGTTCTTCTCTTCAAGTTTTGACAAATTTTTATTTTTCCCTGTCATGTGATTTGAATCACCACTATCAATAATCCATGTATCTTCTCCAAGTGTCACAGACCCAAAGAGTGCAGAGAATAATACATACTCTTCCACATCTTCTTCTTTTTCCTGTTTTCTTCAATGTCCTTCTTCCTCTTCTTCTTCATCATCATCTTCAGCTAGATGTGCATGATGTATCTTGTGGTTGAACCTCTTCTTGTATTCTTGTCTCTTCAATGGAAAATCTCTAGAAATATGTCCCATCTTATCACAATGGTAACATTGAAAGTTGGAGTAGTCTCTTCTTGGAATGTTTCCTCTTGTCCTGTGGAACTTCTTGGGAGGTTGAGACCCCTTGTGGTGTTCCTTCTTGAAGTTAGATTGACCTATTATTCCCCTTGTATGGGTGGATAGGGATCGATAATATTCTTTAAGTAGAGCTTCTCTATTGGCTGCCCTGGCCTCCTCTTGGATGCAATCTTCCCATACAATATCAAATTTCATGTTTTCCTTTCTGGCACACATAGTCTAAATGAATGAATCCCAAGGTCTAGTGAGACCATTGAGAGAAGTTATAACTAGCTCATCTTCATCAAGGGAGTCTCCAATGGATTCTAGTTGCTCCTTGAGCAGGGAAACCCTTGTGAAGTAGTCTTGGATGGATTCTCCTTTTCTCATCTTGGTACTCTTCAATTGAGCTCTCAAATTCATCTTCTTATTGATGTTCTTACCTTCATACATTTTGGATAGGGAATCATACATCTCCTTTGGGTTCTTCTTGGATGACACTTGAGGAATCAAGTGGTATTTGATAGAATCAACAATGATTCTCTTTTCCCTAATCAGGTCCTTCTTGTGCTTCTCCTTAGCTTCATCTTCTTTAGGTTCTGCAACTTCATCCTTGATGTATTTGGAAAGATCATTCTCTTGAAGAATGAGGCCAATCCTATATTTCCATGCTCGGAAATTCTCTATGCCTTCTAGCTTATCCTCAAGCTTAGTGCTTGGGGCCATCTTATCCAGGAGGTCACCAAAAAATAAAAATGATCAAAATGAAAAATTGACCTTACCAGGAGATGTGCTTGACTAAGGCGAGTTGAATGATACAATTTCTTTCTGGAGATTCCAAATTTTTACCATTCAAATTTGACTTGTGAATTTTGGATCTACAGTAGATTTTTGGTTCACTGGTTTTCTGGTTTTTCTGGTCCAAAAGTCAAACTAGAGTTTGACTTTCCTGGAGATCTACCCACTCAAAAAATTCGATCCAAGGCTCTAAATTTTGATTTTGGAGAGGCGCATATTTCTATGCAATCAAATTCCAAAAATTCCAACTTTGATAGAAACCCTAATTTCTTGCCAGAGGAAGAATAGAGAGAGTTTCACCCTATGAAAGTTGTCCTATTCAATTTAGCTCTGATACCATGTTAAGTTTTAATCAAATTCACAACAATAGCATAAATAGGATCACTGAAAGAAACACAATCACAAGATAGACACAAATTTATCCTGGGAAACCCTCATTGGGTAGAAAACCCAACAAAACTTCCTCAATATAGATGATCAAAATTACAAAGACAAAATCCCAAAACAAGAGCTCCTTCTCCTTTGCAGATATCTCTCTCACTCTCCTATGCACAATCCACAAGTGAGTGTGTGTCCAAATGAGGAGCAAGACACTTCTATTTATACTTTATCTTTCACTTAACATTTTTCTTAACTAGGTTGGCCCCTAACAAATTAACCTAATGCTGACTAGGCCGACTTCAATAGGGGACTTAAACATCCCATTACAATTGACTCAAAGGGGATCTATTACCCCGACTTACAAGGGAGGATTTACCTATATGACATTACATAATCAAATACAATAATGACATCCCGACGGAGGAATAAAACATCTCCGAATAAATAATAATAAAATACAATAGAATATTCTTTGAAGTTACAATATTTCAAGAGCAAGGAGGAAGTGTTCAATCAAGGAACAAATATGAATGGACCAAGAAAGAAGGTAAGGGGGAACATTGATGGAGCCTCCTTGTGGGTAGATGAATGGCAAAAAAATAATGGAATAACTACAGTATGTACATAGCGAATGGCTCGTGAGTAGGTCGTGATAGACAAAATGGTCAAAGTGGATCAAAAATGTCGATGTCCTTGATGGCATGCAAAGCGAGGTGGGGGGGTCATGAGAAAAACACCCAGAAAAAGGAGTTAGTGAGAGTGAGAAATGATCTCAAGCATCATCAAAGGCACGGAATTCTACATCCGACAGTGCAAAAAATGCAAAAAAATGGAGGTCAGAGGACTCTAGAATGGTTAAAGAGAGAAAAGGGGCCAAAATGGGCCATAAATAAAGGTGAGTCCACCAAGCTAAGGATGTGGTGGTGGGGAAAAATGATGACCCACGAGGGTGGAATACTAGGTGTTTAGAAAGAAAACCAATTATACAAGTGACATGTGACCTCGAAAATGGTTGAGATCAAGCTAGTGAAAAAGTGAGCAGGGTTTAGGTCCTGCCCCCATGCTATGGGCCTAGGGTTTTTTATTGTGGATCACATATGTGTTGGTTTGAGTGATGGGATCATTACAATACCGAGATAGATGTGATGGGGTAGGGTCAAAGTGATTCAGTATTCCTCCTATCCCATGTTCGAGGTAATATAGTATGCCCCATATCCTAGAGGGGTCAATGTGTTGCAGATGATGTCTCGGAGAGGGATCAACAGAGCATCGACCAACTACTGGAAGGGGGGTGTACCATGAGGATAACAGACATAGTGGCACACTGAATTGATGATATGATGATGGGGGATTCCTCTTCTTGGGTATATGCTCCCATTATCACCGACAAGAATGACGATGATGATGAGTAGGCAATTTTTTGGGCCTGGCCCCATGTTGTGGACATGTGATTTCCTCGTTGATTTGAAAGGTTGAATAGATGGTTTGGAGGGATCATATGAAGGGGCCGACAGGACATAGGGGTCGCCAGTGGAAACCATGTTAATGGTGTTAACCTCAACCAAGGAGGAGGATTCTAAAGAAGGCTAGTGCATTTCGTGAAGCACCAACTGATACTCTAGTAAGTCGAGACAATGATGAGAGTAATGGCCGTAGACGCTACATATGGCATAGGAGTGGTTGGTGCACAACAATTTGTTATGATGTGGGGGTGTGGTTGGAAGTTCAACGACTGGTATATTTGGGTCATCATCCAATGTCTTCATGTGTGTTTGAAGGTTGGGAAAGTGCTGACACTTATGGGTTATGTGGCCCAAATCATCTCATAAGGCACAATTAGGAGGTGCGTGTGTTGTAGGAGGGGGTTGCACGGATTTAGTCTCCTTTGGTGCAGTATGAGTTTGTGTGGATTTTCCCCGAGCGTGCTTGGAATATTGAGGGATGGTGTTGTAGAAATACATTGCCTATACACCGTGGGGTGGATAATTGGTGGTGGTGATCGGTTGGACCAATTGAAGAATGACTTGTGGAGTCGGAGTGGGATTAGGTGCATGTAAATACCATATAGGGATTCCTAATGTCAATCCCAAGAGATTTAGTGTGACCATGATGAGCATACTTACTACCCCTGATGGTGGAAACAAAAAAGGGATTGTGTGAATCGGTGTGGCTCCGACATGGCTAGGTACTATTGGTAGTTGAGACTGAGGTGGCAGTTGAGGTTCCGATGAAGTGGTGAGATGTGAGTCAGGGACTGGTTTACTTGATGAAATGGTGCACAAGTCAGATATCTCAATGACGGTAGGAGGAGGGGGTACGGAATGAAATGTGGATACCATTGGATCCTCGGAATAAAGTCCAGGTCCAATAGGGGAAATCAAAGGGGCAGATGCACCAAATATAGGTTTGTTGACCATGAGGAGGACATTCTTAGGTGTAGCAGTAACATTAGGGTCATAGTAAGGGACATAGTCGATTTTGAAAATCTGTCCCTCATGGGGGAGCATCATAATCTAGAACATAGATGAAGCAACAACCTTCATGGAGTACATGTAGCTTCGTCCTAGGAGCATGTTGTAGTCGAGTTGTGCGTTGACAACTTCAATGTCAATCAGGACAGTTTTTCCAGCTAGTTGGACTGGAACATTGGCCAGAAGGCCTTGCAATTGAAATGAGCATCCATCATAGGCTCATAGGGTAGTCGTGGATGGCTATAGGGGAGGGGACCCGAGCTTCTGCCACACAAATGTATACATGACGCATGTAGATGCACCATCGTCTATAATGCATCAATGGATAACGAGTCTCCAAATCGAAACTGAGACCTGAAATGCAAGGGATGAAAGAATGTAGGTTTCATATTGGCTTAAGTAGAATGCCATCATCCGTGAGTTAGTAGGGTCGATCGCATGTAAGGCAGACAACAGGGTTTTGCACTGCGCTGGACAATTCTCTAAAACTTCTAAGGCTGACATAGAAACGGGGGATTGAGCTAAGTCATCCACGATATTGAAGTTGGGGGAAGCTCAAGCATTGGGGTTGTTATTGATGCGATGCATAGGAAATCGAGGAGCTTCGAGGGCCCCCACGAGAGGTGGTGGGGGTAGACGTAACGAATGATCCATGGGAATAATGGTACCATCTATGTCCACCGGAATGGTCTCGGTGTTTGAACCATACTCACTACGGCGTGTCTGAAGGTAGATATCAGATGAAGACATCATTAAAAGGTGATGAGTACCTAATTCAATGGGTTGACTATCAGGAGTAGCGTAAGTAACTGGCTGTTGTGGTGCGGTATCCCCTTGAGGGGAAGACAAAGGTTGGGTGGCTAATACTCCTTGTATGGGTAGTGGGTTCTGCAACACCATAGGTTATGTGTGGGGTTTGGGGGGTTTGGTGGTGCTAGAGGTGCAACATGTCTTTAACGTTGGGCATCCTCACTCTAGATTTGGAGAGCTTGCGTCAAATGGGGAAATTGTGCATGTAATGTCCATAGACCTTGAAAATAAAACATGGGTGGTTCGTACGTAAGTTGAGGTTTTTACATTGTTGAGGTGGTCGATTAGGATAAGGTAGTGGAGATGGATAGGAAACTAGTAGTGGGAATCATCGTGGTTCTCGGAAGAGGTAGTTCCAAGAGTTGCTATACTAAGTGATTGTTGGTTGTGATCTTGATCTTCTAGTCTCATAGATGATGTTGTTTCAGCCGTGTTGTACTCCAGGTTTGGTTATGATCCTGGCACGCGCCCCAGGGAGTGGTTGCACTCCCCCAGCTAGGGGGTACGGGGGGTAGTGAGCCCACGTCGGGGGTCCCCCGAAGGAAATTTTTGTGTTGTTTCGCCAACAAATTACGGGCCCATGGTTGTTGGTAACCTGTGGTATTTTCCCTTTGTATTTTCCCCTTTATAAGAAAAACAATGTAATATGGCTAGGGTTGATGTATTACGTATTATGCATTGTAAATATCTGTGATATTGTGAAGAGAGACTATGAGATAGTGAAGAGGAAGTGCAGCGGATGTGCTCCAGGTTGTATCCCTTCATTTGTTGAATGGTATAATAATAAGGACTGGCAATTTCAGTGTGGACGTAGCCCATCTTGGATGAACCACAATATATTGGTGTCTCTCTTGTAATGTGTTTGTGTGATTATATTTGCAGTTTTGTTTATTGTTATTGCTCTGCGATCCTATTTTTCCAATAGGCCTCTACCCATGGATCCATGGTCTCATCTCAGGCTGACCTATTCAAGCGAGGAAGGCCTGACTGTGACTACGACTGGGAGGAAATTTGTCCTGTTGCAACCAGTTTCCCTTATTTTGAGATAATTATATCTCTTATGTTTCGTTTCTATTACATTAGTTTATTTGGGGGCTTTAGATGTGCCATTAGATAATCACATAAGGCTAAGAGGCTCCTTTTGTCCAAAAACAAGACAAGAATAAAAAACCAACAATGATATTCAACAACAACCTTATCTCATGGAGGATTACTTGGGTCAAAAGGTCCCTGCTAATGATGAAATATATGCGGGTCCTTCTTGCAACAAGCCTACAAACAAATTTGATCCAAGAAAATATGTGAATAAAGGTCATATGCTCATTGTATGGCCAACTAATAATAAGAAAATATGGTTAGGAAGGGCATTAGGTGGTGTCTACAAAGACATGGCTGATATGGAGAGACATTAGGTTTTATTTCAATCCTAGAAACCCAATTGAGGATATGCACATTGGGATTAAAAAACTAAAGTGTGGATAGTTGGACGAGTTAAACATGATATAATTGATGTGGATAATATAATATGGGTTTGGAAATTACGATCAAATGCAAAGGAATAAAAGGTAAAAATAAATTAAAAGGGACATATGGCCATTAAGATATATCAACAACAAGTGGGAATCAAATGTATGTGATGATAAATGAGGAATTCTTGCTATGTTTGAAGAAATATAACAAGCCTATTTCTCTCAATATGAGATGTAATTTCATTCCAAATTATTGTATTACCATACCAGGATTTTTTTTTTTAATATACTTTAATTATCAACGGAAAATTAGATATGAGTTTCTATTTCATCATCTATATAATTTTGGTCATGATAAAGCAAAAAATATTGAGGATGGGTATTCCTGTATCTAAATTCCTAATGAATGTTTTTAATTCTTGTGAGATGTTCCAAGGAACAATTTGGACTATGCCGAGGCAAGGTGAGCGTGAACTTAGTTTAAACAAAATGCAAATCATTCTTGGTTAATGCTTGACAATGGCATCAGATATATTCATATAATAAAATAGCAACATAAACCATTAATTTCTATTAAACCATGAACATAGACGAAGGAACAAAGGTCATATTAACATGAAATCTCTATTCCAATCACAATACCCAACATGCATGTATATCAATGTTATAAACATGGTACAAAGCTTGTTTCTCAACATTTTCACTATATCAAGAGAATTTTCATTGAGAGAAAATAGATGTGGAACTCATAGTAGAAGAACATAATCAGTTTTTTATACCTGCTGGTCTATTTTGATAATATAATTTATTTAATTGTTTTTATCTAAGTGAGAAAAAGGAATTACTGCCTCTATAAACACATATGGAATATCTCAATTTTTATTTCAAACCATCCTATGACGTTAACTCTTACCATTTAGACATGTTCATAGATCAACAAGCATGGTGTCAGAGTTATCATGAACGAAAATAGTTCAAAAATGTACTATATAATCCAAAATTCAAAATTCCAAGAAAGGTCTTATGCTCCTTCTCCTACTCTTTCGAATGGAGTGACTGAGGAAGTGCTAGTGGTCCAATTGATTTCCAATTGTTCTCTTTTTCTATCTCTTTCATTCTATTAACGTTATTGTTTCTAACTTCCCGACTACATTCTTTGGTACTATCTCTTCTTAAATGAACCCTTTCTAGTGGAATTCTACTAAGGTCTATGTCTAGTGTATTATCCAACTTGCACTATTGGCTTCTCTACTAGTATGGATTGTTGCACTTGTGGTAAGGAAATATTATTATATCTTAAAATTTGATGCCACTCGTTTCCCATGGGATATTTATGAGTCCTAATGGAGTAAAATACCAAGTCAAAATTTGTTCATTTTTCATATTGGATAGGGGGTAGGTGTTTGAATATATTTGTGAGATTCATACATAATTCAAACTCCTCTCAATTCATCAACTACCGCATTCCCATTTAAAGGCCCACTTAAATCTTCAAAATCAGTCTTTTCATTCCTCTTTTGCTTTATTTTTTCTAGATTTTCTGCTTTACTATATAGGTCTCGATTTCCATCCCATATATGGGGCAATCAACAATAAATATAATCTTTAAATAGGCCTATGAAAAATAAAATATCTAACGTTAAACTCTTCATTTCATTTTTTAGAACTAATCATCAATGCTCTCTTTGTAACAACTTTGTTAGCCTCCTTGATTATGTGTGTTCTGTTTATAACACCTATTTATTCCAACTTTGTGCTATTTCTTCTATTCAAATATTTGATTACATATTTCGCAATCTTTGTAATAGATCCAAGCTTTGATTCGGTCCTTTTTATTTCAATAGTAGCAATGGTGGCCATCTCTAGTTCATCTTGTTTCAACTCAAACTGTTCCCAACGCTCGATAACTTCTTCTGCTATATTTCCCCAAAATATTTATTTAGCTCCTATTAGTGGGGACTTTCCCAATAATCCTTGATTTAATTGATAAACCGTGTCTTCTATCTCATCTTTCTCATTTTCCAGGTGGGAAATGAGTTCCTCCTTTTCTCTTACATCATTTTCTTGATCTTATATCTTCAGATCCTTTTCTTTTATGAAATATGATGGAGTACCCTCTTCCATGTTCATACCATGTTGATCTGAATCAGTATTCTATGCCTAATCTATCTGGATTTTTTCTACCTCCCCTATTAATTGACGGATTTCTTTCCTTGAATTAGATTATGGTTGAGTAGATATGGATGTATATTTTGGATTCATTGTTTAAAGTTGCAATTCAATACCATCCACCCTTTCCATGTACTCCTCCACTTCTCGCTTATAGTATAGCATTTCTTTTTATTTCGTCTCTCTACTCCTGTAATTTTACTAGCTCCATATTTTGTACATGCTCTATGTCAGGGACATGCAATTTCGTTTTTCAGCACAACAATTTCGTTGTCCTTTTGTTGTAGTAGGGACTATGCATCGGTAGTATCAACAATATTAACTCTCAAGGGTAGTATACAATTTTACTTTCCAGTTCCTTGATAGTTATTCGTTTAGCCTTAGTTGCTAACTTTTGTTCCTTTAGTCACCTATCCATTTTCTCTAATGCCATCCTTAATTTGTTTTCAGTGGTTGCAGACTACACTACATATTTACATAGAAAATCACTTGAATTCCTTTGAAAGTCAGCTCTATCCAAGGGACTGAATTTTCAAAAATCAACTTTATACTCGTTTTCTTTCCAATCTTCAAGTGTTTTGGTGATTGGGACTTTTGGTTCCAAAACTATCATTTTGAGAGTACTTTCCTTATGATCAACAACTATAATTAGTTTCTTTGTTGCATAAACCATTTCCGTACTTTTCTTCCTTATTATTTGTTATTGTGTATATATTGTTTGGTGCCCTTTAGATAAAATTATAGAAGTTGGGCTCTCTTGTGTTTGTGTTGATCTAGAAACTAGCAATGGATAATGAGTTATACTGAAAGGAGGAAGATTAATGCTAGCTTGAGGCAATATTTATGTTGTGGCTACTTCAATGGATAATTCCTCACCATGTGTGTATTCTACCATGGAAATCTCACCTCTTGATTCTACTCATGTTCTAGATTTTTTTGTAGGGGCCCTGCCTCTGGCTAGTCAATTTCCATATCTTCTTGTGCCTCTTCAGCTAATCTCTTGACCCATTATTTTGTCTTTTAATTTTATGGAGCCATCTCAAAACCTCCTATAGATAATTGAACATGTTCCAAAGTCATTAGGTTGGCTATTCTTTCTGATTTGGGGTAGGGAATGCATATATATTTGGAGTTCTTATTTTCCATTATTTTCTTGGAAATTATGCAGTGTGGGTCATCGCGTGGGTCATAGACCCATTTTTTAGCCTTCTCTAAATTCAATTGCTTCAGAATTTCTTCCACGTGCATCAAATAACCTCTACACTTTTCCAAGAATGGGCCCATGTCCTTAGGAAATTTGAAAGTGATAGGGTACCTAGCCTTGACAAAATGTCCCTAATACGATATAAATATTTTTCTAATATATTATAGGGAAAACACCTAGGGTTCAAGAATACTAGCAATTTGTAAGGTTCTTCTTCAAATCCATACATATTATGATAGTATGGTTTTCATATAAGAACCAGGCACCCATCCTGGCATATGGGCTTAGTTGCAACATATATTGATACTAAGGAAAAATCCTTGGTGGAGCTCAACCTTTCAAGAGTTAGTATGCCACAACCATCACCGTATCTGGAAAAGCTTGAAAATTGAGGTTGTTGGGTTGTGTGAGGAAAAAATATTTTCACTTAGAAGCTGATAATTGCTTCCCTACTTGTCCAGTGGCATTTAACCCTAGTCTTTGAAATGTGCAAAATGTTGATACAAAAATATGAAAAATAGGTAGGAGTGATACCTAAACTACTCTAAAGTTAGAAATTTTACAAGATGGGAATGAATTTTAACGGCTAGGTATTGGCATAGGTCAAATTTGGGTGACAGAACCATTGTTGTTGGGGTTACAAAGTCCATGAAACCTAGGGTGGCTTCATCTACTGCTTAATCATGGTCATATCCTAACAATATACTTATTAAGGTGATAGATTTCGTCAAATTTTCTGAGAATTAGGAGGAACAATATGGTGGGAGGGGAGATGGGATTTATGTACCTTCTTTCAAGTGCTAAGAAAGGAAATGATTTTTCTCTACAAGATTCAGTGGTTGATATGGTATAGGTATATTTTCTTCATCGAAGACCATCAGGGATGGAAAGTTTGGGAAACACATCATTTTCGTTATTGTATCCTTTGATATTGTGCATAGAGGGGTATAATTTTCAAGGGCAAGTATAACTCTCCGATCCACTAAATACTGGGAAGCACACTAGGTAACAAAAAGGGCAAGTATAACTCTCCTATCCACTAAATACTGGGAAGCACACTAGGTAACAAACTCAGGGAAAGGGACAGCTCATAGATAGACTATGTGGGATATATTTATTTCGCATAGGTGACTGGGGTCTTAGCAAGCCAAGTGGCTTTCCTCTGCTATAATGGTTATAAGATGATGATCAAAGGATGACATAGAAGTGCCAAAAATATCAACCCTGTGGTCATACAAATGTTCGTCAGAAGAGCTTCTAGGTTTGGTAGGTTTTTCTTTTGTGCAAGAGGATTCCATGGGTAATAAATTTGTCTTGTATTAAACTTAAAATAAATAGGGAGGTTAGGAAAACAAAGTTACTTGGTGGGTAGACGAGTGGTAGGAGGATGGACCTCTGTAGATAATGTTGGTGCTTGGGATGCAAAGATGTGTACAAGTGTTTTCTCCTAATTACAAAATAGAATGGGGCTTCTTATTTTGAAAATTTTCACTTTGCATGAAATAAATTGAAATTTGAATTAGATGGAATGAATTTTTTGGGTGATTTATTCGGATGACATGTCCATTCAAGTTAATCCATCTAGACATAATTTCACATTCCTTTGTCAACCATGGAAACTTTCATGTTGGATTGCATAGGAATACATGGAAATCCACCTTTTTTCAGGCTGGGTAGTAATGCCTCTGCCCAAAATTTATTTCAAAACTCTAATTTGGGAGTCATTGTCAATTTGAATCTACCACATGAGATGTGGGTTCGATCTAATGGCTTATCATGCCTTATTTATCTTCTGTTCTATTTCATGATGCATTATTCATCCTATCCATTGATTTTTCTTTCTATGGGATGATATGCATGTTTAGGCCCGAGCCTTTACACCTAAGCACTTGATCATCGCACTTGTTCCCTTGGTTATTTTTCCATAATGAAAAATCTCTTGCTCAAAGAACCTGCCATATAGATTCCCCGATGGTCAACCAATGAAGATCAACCTCAAACTCCAATAGATTCCCCAATGGTTGACCCCTATAAGAGGAGGCATGGAACCTACCATATGTCAAAATGTGGGCATTGGGATGATGAAGAGAAAGAGAACAAGCTATTTCTCACAATTTAGTAATTCATGTGATTGGGAATAAAATTTAGTAACCCTAGAGATGAGAAGAAAGAGCACATTTGATTTCTCACTATACAAGCTACTTCGTCATTGTAAAGGAATTAATTATATGGATATTAAAAAAAATACCTGTTCAACTCACGAAATATGATAATTACAATAATATTAGAAATGATAATGAATTTTTTGGAAATTGATAATCACAACATTGGAAACCAATATTCACACTACTAGAAACCGGTAATGACAATTTCAAAAACCATTAATCATATTTTTGGAAACCGATGAGCACACTTTCAGTAATCATATTTTTGGAAACTGATGAGAACACTTCCGGAAACCGATGATCACACTTCTAGAATCCGATAATCACACTTATGAAAACTGATAATCACACTATGGAAAACCAATAGTCACACTTTCAAAACATGTTTTAAGTCCATATTCTCACTGGGTAGTCTAAATTTAATGAAATTGAGGTTTATATGGTTTAGTAGGGTCTATTTATCACATATAGTTTTTGATGAGATATTATAATGTTTCTTGTATGTTTCACTCACACTTTTTTCTCATAAATACAATCTTGTATTTTAGCATACACGATTAATTCATATTGTCATGTTGCATGAAAGTATTCTTATATTGCAGTCATTTGGAAACCTAGGTGTTGTTAGGGAAAGTGTTCCTATAGTGGGGGTGAGACTACCAACATGTTGGGGTAAAAGATAGACATACAAGGTTCTGCAAGTACAATTATTAAGCAACGAGATTAGGGTTTAAGCAATGAGATTAGGGTTTAGGAGAATGTGTACCTTATTTAGAAGGTTGATCCAAGCCTCTCCTCTTGTTCTCCAATGCAACAAATTGCAAAAACATTCAACAAAACCTTCCTCAAACCAATTTGACTACAAATAAAAGATTGATATGTATAAGGAAATAAAACAGCAAATTGTAATCAGATCTGAAACATCCATGAACAAATCTATTTGGAAAGGGAAGAATGTCCAATATTTTTTAATGAGTGAATAAAGTACATCAAATTATCCCTTCCTTCAAGCATGGCACTTCATGAAACCAAGATTCAAGGTCTCTTGCTCCTCTTCTCCAAGGATCCCAACCTCTGATAAGATGTTCTAGTTTTTACAAGAAACTAGGGCACAAGTGAGGGGTATTTGAGTCTCAATTCCGACAGCATAACATTATAATAGACTTGATCTCTATTCATGGTCCCTCTCCCTTTCTTATATAGAAAGTGAAGAAGATATGGTCGAATAGGAAGTAGTTACAACCAAAGAGGAGGTTCCAAAACCACCCAAACCAACCATTTTTCGCGATTTTATATATATTTTTAGTGTTTCTGAGGTATCTGCAACTTTGCAATGGACAAACCCGCAGGTACGCGTGACTTTACCATGTGCAACCTGCATTTTTTGGGCAAACCTACAGGTTAAGAAGCCTTCAACATGCATTTTTTTGTGGAAAATGGTCAAAAAAAACCCTTTTCTGGGGGTTCTCTAGAGAAGTTTTGGTATCCAAAATTGTTCTTAAGGTTCCTTTCTATCAAATGGGCCCTTAATTAGGTACCCGTGACTTTACCATGTGAAACCTGCATTTTTTGGGCAAACCTGCGGGTTAAGAAGCCTTCAACATGCGTTTTTTGTGGAAAATGGTAAAAAAAAACCTTTTCTGGGGGTTCTCTAGAGAAGTTTTGGTATCCAAAATTGTTCTTAAGGTTCCTATCTATCAAATGGGCCCTAAATTAGGTAATTCCATCTATCTAAAGTCCCAAATATGGCTCTTCTCTCCACAAATATCATTTTTTGTGACTCACAGTAATCTCATGAAGTGTCGTCAAGCAACCAAAAGATGTAAGTGTTGTCACGGACGGAGAAGTTCCAATTTTGGCTATAATAGATGACCCCTAATGTATGAGTTCATAGGTTAAGATGATGGAAGAAATACATTATAAATAATAAAGGGTTGAGTCCCAGAGTCGTAGAAACTGGAGAAACCAAGAATCGTAGGCTCAAATAAAGTACCTGAAAGAAAGGAAATGTCACACAAACACATCCATGGGATAAATTTCCCTGTTCAAATAGTGGAACATGACCTCCAGGATGATACAATAATGATCCAATACTGATGCATATATCATGGCCACAAGAACACAAGTGTGGATCCATGAGAAAATTATAAATATGAACATAGCCACAGAAATACAAGGTGGATCTATGTCAAAATTGGAGATCATAGCCATAGAGAAAAAACTGGATCTGTCTCATCAAGAGCCAAAAATGGGTGTGGCTCAGTATAGCACAACTTGGGCTATAACAGAATATGACAACTATTTCCATCAACCCAAGGTCTTCAATCCAAACCATCTCAAGCTACGAATCCTAACCATGCGAATAAATGAGTTGATGTCGAACATGGAGGGCACAGTTTGATTACCGGTCACTAATGTGAACCGTTAACAAACGCGAGGGAATCCCAACAATAATGAAAATGGGTCCCAAGGTACCTAGTACATTCTTACATGTGTGAATAGATGGTCTTGAATTTGAACACCTAAAGAATCCACCGATTAAGGGACATTAATGTATTCCAATAAATCAATGAAGAAGGAAATTTCCACTGATGACTGCAATCCCCAAGGTACTACCGAAAACTATATACTTCATTCCTAGAGAAAGATGAGTTGAAGTAAATGGGAAAAAATGTTACACCTAAAATCTCACCATCATGAGACATTTATCAACTCAGTGCCTAAACCCCTGAAGTCCCATGATCAAGTTAGTCAGTTAGATCAAGTTGATGTCCTTTATCCACATTCCTAATTAGACTGGCGCATGTTGTCTTTGGAAAAGAAGAACTGGCACAGGTTGTCCTCATGCATCTTATGCCGAAGTCAGTTTAATGAGATAAAGGTAGCTTTCGAGCGAATTCTAGAAGTTGGATGAGGTGGATCTCTACCCCTAACTCCTAGGTGAGCTGGCCTTCGGTTCCCTAACCTAATGGGAGGATCCCATAGCCCTCTACCAATGATCCTCAACCTACTCTATCCACTTGGTCCTATAAATACAATATCCCTCTCCATTCCAAGGGGAGGAAGGCTATAACATCCATATGTTATAGCCTTGGAGGTGCCCATTTCTCCTTAGAGGCATTTGCTTGGCTTGTTGGAGGAAGATTGCAACATTAGGGCTTGGTTGTAATCCTCACTCTTCTATGTATTTCCACTTTTATAGAGTATTACAAAACTCTTTCCATAAATTTCTTGTTGTTAATTGATATTTATAGTTCACTTCCTTAACTGTTTACTTAGATAAATTATTGTGTAGATGTGTTATTACCGCTTGTTTGTCTCTTGCATGTTCTGACAGGTCTTGCAACTTTGGATCTGATGATCGTGGAGCTTGGAGCGACGAAGGAGAAAGAGATATACAGATCTAAAAGGTAATATGTCCATGTCTCTTAATCTCTAATTAGATCTAGGAAGGTAGATTTGTATTCTTTCCTATTTGTTCAAGATTCACATTGAACTAGGGAGATCACACCTTAAGTCCTCTTTCGGTAGATTGTCCGGTAACAAATTTGGCAACCATACTGGTGAAGACGTACATTGTTTTAATTTTTCATTTGAATATCATCTTCTTTGATTTCTTAGTAATCCATTTAATTTGCATCCTAATCCTTTTCACCATCAGATCTTCTTGTTGAAGAGCTTGTTAGCTTTCCCTTGGTCTGTATGTAATTATCAAACCTTTTTCATTGCTCATCTTTGGAGATATTTTTATTTTTTGCATTGGGATTTCGCCTGGCGCACCTGAGCAGTATATCCTGAGCGCCATCCTCTCACAATCATTTTTTACCTCTCTGCAACTTGCGCCACCGACGCTAAACCCAGATATGCATCTTGCGCCATTGAAGCAGATCATCTGCACTTAACCTGTGTCGAGCGCTAGGTGCCTGACCACAGGTTGCGTCAAGCACTCAAGCCTAGGGATTGGCTCATACCCTCTCCATTTTTTGAGTTTGGTTTGATTTGCAGACTTCTCTGTACTGTACTTTCCAGTCAGGGATCTTGTGCTTTTGCATTGGTAGTGTTTCGATTTGTTTGGATTGGTTTTGGGTCCAATTTTGGACAATCTCGAGACTTGGTAGTGGTGGACACTTTATGTGAAAATCCTCACAGCAGATCTAAGAGATGATGTATACCTCATAAGAAAGAATTTAGGAATAAGATTAAGAGTTTTCAATGCAGTAATATGAGCAACAAAATAATAATACAGTACAACTCGAATAGAAGCAAAAAATACTTCACACACACTAATTCATTAATCACAAATGGACAAATAAATAATACAATGCATGAGGAATTTGAATGCCAAGGTGGCAATTCGAATTGTCCTTCATGGAGTGATCAAAAGATCACTGGAGTGTCATCGGAGCACAACTAGTAGTCTATCTCATCATCAGTGGACTCATCAATGCTCAAGTAACTGTCAACCGTCAGTCAAACTGAGTCTAACTGAGTGTGGTAGGTGTAACTGAGTGTAATTGGCACATGGAGACACTAACTGAATGAAGGAGGCTCAGTGGAGGGCGCATGAGGAGCTAACTGAAGTATGAGCAGTCTAGTCACACTAGAGGTCCATCGGAGTGGTAAGGTCATTTAAGAGTGAGTCAAGCCTAAAATCAAGGAGAGAACTCAGTTAACTGAAGACAACTAGACTGGTAGGTGAAGAAGGGCGCCTTTGTCAAGTGGACGGTGAGATGTGGGTCCATCACTGGCTGGGAGGGCTCAATCTAAGTGGAAATAAGCACCCGAGTGCTGGAAGACTAGGGACTAGGTGCTGGAGGTATCAAACTAATGATTGGGAAGCATGCGGATGCATGCAATGAATGCAAAATGCATGCTGCATGCAGGAATGCATGCAAGACTGAAAATGAAAAGGATGAAAATGATGGTAGAACTAGGATGGAGTATAGGAATATCCTAACACCCCCCCTTAATCCATCCTAGCGGTGGAGGTGGAGGCCCTCTCCCTTTCGGTGGAGGCGGAGAACCACCCCCCTGGTGGCAAAGTACCCCCACCTTATGGTGGAGGACCACCCCATCCTGGTGGCGATGGTGGAGGACCACCCTATTTCGATGGAGGTGGTGTAGGAGGGACAAACCCTTCCTGTGGAAGTGGTGGAAGAGTCCCCCACCCTTCTAGCAGAGGCGGTTCACCACCACCCCCTCCTGGCGGAGGCGGCAGAGGACCACCTTATCCTGGTGGTGGCGGTGGACCCCCACCATTTGGAGGAGGCCCACCCCCTCCCGACGGTGGCGGCGAACCCCCACCTTATGGTAACGGACCACCCTATTATGGCGATGGACCTACATATGGTTCGGGAGACACAACCCCTTACGGCCAGTTTCCTCCAAGAACACCCTACAATCAGTACTATCAATACGCGCAACCAAATCAACATCTGCCTTTCTTGGCCACTTTAGACCTACTCGACCTGTCTCGTCTGATCAATGACCCCATCTTCCACAGACATAATTGGCCACCAATTCCAGTGAAACTACCATCATATATTCCCAAATTTGATGGCAAGCCTGGTGAGGATCCAAAAAATCATGTGATGACATACCATTTATGGTGTTCATCCAACTCCTTGATGGACGACTCGATCCATCTTAGGTTATTCCAATGGACTCTCACCGGCCATGCTGCCAAGTGGTATATTGAATTACCACCCAACTCTTTTCCAGATTTCTGATCTCTTTCTATTCCATTTTTTACACAATTTCAGTTGCCCATTCGCTATGAGACTGGTACGGACTTATTGACCTCGCTCCGTCAAAACACCACCACTCATATCTAAGATCATATCCATGAGTAGTGGAGGAGACGACGTTGTATTAAGGCTCATATTCCAGACCAACTCTTAGCTGACTGGTTCACAAATTCTCTTTTACCCATCGTAGCTCGATACGTGGCCATGGGAGGAACAACATATTTCCCGTGCCCATTACCTAGACATGGTCTATGCTAAGTCTGGCACATTGTATGAAATTGTTCCTGACGCACCCCTCCTTACGTATGACCCTGCGAAACCACCTAAGGGACCTTAGGCCGATGGCATCATTGGTTCCCTTACCTCCCATCCTTCTACTCAAACTGATGGATCGTCGAACCCCCATGGTTCTTCCCCATCCCCACCACAATCTGGAAACAACACCACAAAGTCACCCAATCCTACCTCCACTGAAGAGGTGAATTTTGTTAAGTAAGATTCATCTCAGAAATCCAATGGTAAGAAGAAAAACAAAGGTAAACCTAAAAAATATTCTACTCAGCAGGAGCCCAAGAGCACCCCTAAATACACCAAACAAAAGAGGAAGTTGAAGTATCCTTGTTTGTTGTGCGGTGGTGACCATTTCTCCAAAGAATGTCCCCACCGAGACGAAGTACAGAAGTTTCCCAAGGGAAACCCTACTTCCATATTTCTCAATGATCCCTTCCCTACTCAGAATTAATAGCTAATTGCTCAAGCCCCCCTACACACGGCGAGGCATCCTCCACTACGCATGTTCTCATGAGGCATAGTGAGATGATGAATTTGAACACACAGTCATGTTCCTATGACTCAGTCCCTCTGAAGGAACCCGTTGGAAGTAACACTGAAAAAGATTCCACTTCCGTGCCCGATGTTACCATACCGCAGGCCTCTCTCACCATTGAGAAGCCTTCTTTAGATTTATTTTTGCATCCACCCAAGAGCACTATTCGGAAAGCAGTTTTCAATCCCAATGATCGGGCAGCTCAGAATTACAATATTGTAGAGGACTTGGCACAAGCTCCTTGTTCCATGTTGACGCTAGAGGTCTTGCAGAATTGTCCTAATCAATGCAAGACTCTTCTTACTTCGATCGGTGAAGTAGACTCGGATTCCTCGAATACAATCATGTTTCAACTTGAGTATTTTAAACCAAGGCTTTCCCACCAACTTGCCTTTCAATTTGCTACGAACATTGCTAGGAAAAAAATCCATCGTATTGTACTAGACGAAGGGGCTTCTACCTCGGTCATGTCATTGTCATGTTGGAGAGCCATTGGTTCTCCTGAACTAAACCATTCTCACACCGGCTTGAAAGCATTTGACGATCGTGGCTTTCACCCCCATGGGCTATTACAAGCCTTAGCAGTCGAGTTGGGGGGTAAGACCGAAACCATTAGTGTGGAAGTACTCACATCCCCTTTGGATTAATCTCTTACTTGGTCATAATTGGTTTTACGCCATGACTGCGGTCGCATCATCTGTCTTCCGCATAGTGTGATTCCCCCACCAAGGTCGAATTATCATTGTCGACCAACTGGACTTCTGCACACCGGACACCGCTACTCATACCGACAATAATGTCCCATTGCTTGGAAAATCTTTGCATTTATATGAGAGCATGGGGGTTGGCCTCATAAAAGACTCATCTCTTATGGGAGTCTTTCCAACATCGGATGTCCCTAACCATGTTTCCATGGTGAACATGATCTCCTCTGGGATTTCATCTTCCCTCAACTCTAACGATCAATGGCTTGTACCTGATGAAGCCACTATGCACCCGATTGGAGACTCCATGCCTCTTTCACCCACTGAACTCACTTACGAATCTATCTATTCAGCACCCGAGGACCACTTGGCTAAACCCTCTACATCTTATTCTCTGCATTGTACGTCATCCTTACCCGATCCTTTGCTCCAAAATTTTCCATCTGACAAGTCCATCATGGAGATTATGAGCACGGATGACCCTCCATGGAAAGACCTCCACCATCGATCATCTTTCCTTCCCCATTGGATTCTGTAGAGAACAACATCACCACCATTTTTACGCCAGATGTCTACCCTTACCCTCAGTCCTTGATACTCAAATTTCATACAAACACTGAGGGAAACTTGGACAACATTGAAACCACAACCCCAATTGACATCTCGGTTACCCCTGGTGTAGTGGAACATATTCGTTTAGGCCAGAAATGTTCCCCTGAATATATTACTACTTTTACAACCTTATTCAAGCAATTCCGATTTGTGTTTGATTGGACCTACAAGAAAATGCTTGGGATAGACCCTGCTATTGTTTCACATGAAATCAAAACCTATCATGATGCTAAACCAGTCCGCCAAAAGTTACGACCAGTACACCTTCGAAAAACTGTGGCAATCAAGGAAGAAATTTAGAAGCTCTTGAAGGCTGGCTTTATCTACCTTGTTCCATTAAAAGAACGGGTCTCAAATGTCGTCCCTGTAGCTAAGAAGCAGGGCACCATTCGTGTCTATGTCAATTATCAAGATTTGAACAAGGCTTGTCCTAAGGACAACTACCCCACTCCCTTTATCGATCAAATCATAGACAAGTGTGTTGGAAGTGTCATCTTTTCATTCATGGATGGATTTTTCGGTTACAACTAGATTGAGATCCACCCGACCGACCAACATAAGACAAATTTAATCTACCGTCGGGTCATGTTTGCTTATCGCAAGCTCCCTTTTGGTCTCAAAAATGTTGGTGCCACATTCCAGCGGGCCATGTTGTACGCTTTTCATGATCTGAAGGACTTCGTGGAACCTTACCTTGATGACCTACCTGCCCATTCATAGCAGCGTGAGTTCCACATTGACCATCTGACGGTCGTATTCCTCATATGTAGGTGGTATAACATCCGCCTGAACCCTCACAAGTGTATCTTTTGCATCGAGTCTGGATGCCTCCTAGGTTTTATCGTTTCGAAGGACGGGATCCACATTGATCCCTTGAAGGTGGAAGCCATTGTTTCTCTCCCACCTCCCACTGACGTTATGGAACTACAAAGTTTGCAAGGGAAGGAAACTTACCTACGGCGTTTTGTCTATAATTTCTCTTAGAAGACGCAAGGTTATATGAGACTACTCAAGAAGGACGTCCCGTTTATTTGGGACGATCAAGCACAACAATCCTTCGATAGTCTGAAACATGCCATTATGCATGCCCCTATTCTCCAACCACCCAATTACTACAAATATTACATTCTTTATCTTGCCGCTTATGCCACCACAATCGCCATGGTCTTGGTGAAGGAGGAAAAAAACGCTCAGGAACATGTGATATATTACCTAAGTAAGGGTATTATTGACTCTGAAACTCGTTACTCACATGTTGAGAAACTCACTCTTGCAGCAGTCATTGATGTCCAAAAGTTCCATCATTACATACTGCTTCGCACCACCACCATCATCGTCGACTCAAACCCTATGTACCATGTTTTGACACGCCAAGTACTTGGGGGCAAGTATTCACGCTAGATCGTGATACTTCAGGAGTTTGACCTCCTCTTCAAGAAAGCCAAGTCCAAGAATTCTTTGGTGTTTTCCGAGCTCATTTGTGATCTTCCCAGTGTCGATTTAGGATCTAAGCCCAATGATTCTCTTCCAGACGAATCATTTTTCCTTATCAGCATGTATGACCCATGGTATGGAGATATTACCTTATATCTTCAAACCCAATGTTTTAACCCCCAACCGTCTTGCGATGACCGCTATCGAATACGCCACCACGCAAAGTATTACCTGATCATCAGTGATACCTTGTACCATCGGGGTATTGATTCTATTCTTCGATGCTGTCTAACACATGAGGAGGATGAACATGTCTTGAATGACTGTCACTCTGGGGCTTGTGGCGGTCATCTCTCTGGGATTGCTACAACTCAGAATATACTATGCATGGGATATTACTGGCCATCCATCTTTAAAGATTGTATCAAGGCCATTAAAAAATGTCCCCCATGCCAACATTTTCAAACGAAAAAGCGCACCCATCCAGCGCCATTACACCCGGTTATTTTCATTGGCCCTTTTACAAAATGGGGCATTGAATTCATGCACTGTAAGCCTACCTCTTCCGGGGGGCATGGTTATGTCATAGTAGCCATGGATTACTTTACAAAGTGGGCCGAGGCTATTCCTACGTACATTCACGACGACAAAACCGCCGCACTCTTCATGTTTAATCATGTTATCTCACGGTTCGGAGTTCAACAAGCCATAGTTACTGACCATGGATCTCATTTTCATAACCATATGGTAGATTAATTGAGCTCCAGATTGGGTTTTCATCATGAAAACTCAACCCGTTACTACCCATAGTCCAATGGACAAGTAGAGGCCATCAACAAGGTCTGAAAACCATGATTCAACGCATGGTGGGTACGCACAAGTCTAATTGGCACAACATGCTCTTTTCCGCACTATGGGCATACCGGACCTCCGTTAAGAATGTCACCAAATTTACACCATTCCAATTATTTTATGGATTGGAGGTAGTCCTACCAATAGAGTGTGAGATCCCATCACTCAAACTCGTAGTCAAACTTCTTCCGAACACCATTACCAAGGAAGAGCAATTCCCTTACCTAGCAAAAATTGACAAGACCCGCTGCGATGTTGCTCTTTCCAACGAGGCACACAAGAAGCGCATTAAGGCACAATACGACAGATCAGTCAAACCCCACGTCTATAACGAGGGTGATTTGGTCCTCACATACGACCAAAGGCATGAAAAGCTTGGGGCAGGTAAGTTCGAGTCCACGTGGCACGGAACGTACATAGTGAAATGTGTTCTCGAGAAGGGAGCCTACAAACTAGAGGATTATGATGGGATATCTTTAGGTTGGCCCCGCAACGGGATTTACCTGAAGAGGTACTATGCATGATATTTTCACGCATAAGTATGTTGTATATACTGTACATGGCATGTTTTTTTTGTGTGGTGTGACCCTTTTTTTTTAGTGTGTCTAGGTCTTGTTTCGTTTCTTATAGCATGTTTTGTCTGCATGTGCAGATGGCAACTTGTTATGGATTCGCGGACAACGCCAGCTGGCATACCTGTAACCTCGCTTTGGCAGCTTGGGTACTTTATTCCCCAACCGACGATCTCATTAGCTCAGGAGGAATTTTCCTAGGATTCACAACCAACAATGCCGCAAAGTATCAGGCGGTGATTGGAACCCTAACCGACACTCTTTCCTTGGGTATGAACCATGTTGTTATCCATCTGGATTCGCAACTAGTGGCTTCTCATATTAACCGGGTCTACGCTATCCGCGACCCCACTCTACTCCATCTCTTCTGACATGTCCATATTCTGGAAAGGTCCTTTGAATCTATTCAATACCTGCACATTCCATGAGACATGAATACAGTTGCTGACTCAATGGCCAACTTCATTTTAGATTGGTACATTGCACACACATAACATATTCATAAAAATATAAAAAAAATAGACATAACATGTAAATCATTCATTGTATAAGAAAACATGTAAGACAAGATCTCATAATTCACCATTATAACACAAAATGTATAAAACCACCGATAATGTCTATATATATATAACAATCGATACAAAATGGTAGTGCTTATACAAAAGTATGAAGCATGCTAGCTTTCAGTAAGAGTCAGCTCTACAAAAATATGAAGCCTATAAGCTTTCAGTATATACATATATAATCCATGTGCCTAAAATCTAGGCCACACGGCCCTAGGCCACTCAGCTGCAGGCTCAACATGGTAGCAGGCTATGGCCCTCGCCACCTTCTGGAGCGACGTGCCAAAATGAGCTGATACTCCAACAGTCAACTCCTGATAACGGAGGGGTAGGTCATGCACAGTAGGCTCTGGGATATCTAAGGTCATCCTCAGGAGTTTCTCCCAGATCGCCTCTTGCTCCTCAAGAGCATCATGGATGGCACGCTACATCTCTAGCACTCCTCCTCTCTGCACAAGTCGAGAGACTCCAAGTGGTCGCTTTGGACCCACGTCTACAAGAAACATGTAAACGTCATCAACACTACTACAAAAAAATCATAAAATGCATAAAATATAAAAAACACAAGCAATTGTTCTTACCAATGTCGCCCACTGCTCCCCCTTAGGAAGCACCAAGTCTGGGTCTCCGCGGAAGTCTGTACCAATGTATGGGTAATCCTCCACCATGAGGATCTGTCCCTGCAGTCACAAGAAGAACTCTGTACCAAAGCTGATGATGGGACCCCCACCACCATGGCGAGCCATCACCTCAGTCCATCTTATCATGTGAGGATCACGTACATCCCGATCCTCAAAGTCCACTTGTGGGCGCAAGTGAGGCACCCGCTCCAGCATAAAGGACACCCATACCGAACCATATCTAAACTGCTTGAGTGCCCCACACTGGCATTTGGTCAATTGATCTTTGAGGCCGATGAGAATCCCCTCGCACCAGTTAAACACAGTAGGATTCATGCACTCCTCGGCATACATCATTTGTGATTTTCTCGCTAAGTGAGCTGATCGACTGCCAACGACTCACACAACGGTAAAGAGTACCGCCCGAAGAGCTCGATCCCTAACATCCTTGATGGCAATTTTCCCACCAACCATCGCAATACCCGGAGTACACCACTGGTCTATCATGTCCTTAACTAAGTGACCACCACCTCGTGATCCGATCAAGGACACAGGGCTCCCTCGTCGGGATAACCCTATCAAAAATTAGATGTCCTCGACATCCATGGTAAGCACGTGCTCACCTATCTGGAAGTGTTGCTGAATAGGGTCCCAACATTTGACCAGGTATGTCAACAGTGATACTTGGGATCTTATCCCCGGCATTAGAAAATACTTGAGTAGCCCACAGTTCCTCAACGCGGCAACACATTATGGATTGTTTTCCACTTGCATATCTTCGAGCTCATGCTCGCATTCCTGCCACTCAAGAACCATTGTGCTCACCCCAAACCTATCAAGAAATACATTTGAACACCTTTAGAACTTTTCCCAACCTTTAAGAAGTTTTTTTTGGCTAGGTTTTGAGTTTAAGTTGGAGGTTTTCACCGGCGCAGATCTCGAAAGGGGAACCTATGATGTCCCATGAACGCAAACCCCCCAACTTAACATGCTCAAAACCTACCTAAAATAAAGAAAAAACAAATTCTAAACTGCTAGAAAGTTGAAGAGCCAAGTTTAGGGTTACCTGTCGTTGACGGCACCTGAAATGACGGATCACAACTTCCGGAATCAGTAGAAGAAGAAGGGCTCCAAAGGGCACTTTCACTTCTCCAACTTGGTAAAAAACAAATAGTAATTCTTTTTACTATTTACCCCTATTTATATTGAAAAAGATCATATTCCCTTTTTAATTTATTCTAGAATGGGCTATTTTGCTATAGTTGGGCTTGTTTATATCCAGTTAATCGATTTTGACCTAGTTTCAAGCTTGCAGGTGAAGGTTAGTGCCACTTTGATCCAGTTTTTTGTGGTTATGATCTTTTCACGCATATACTCATGTATGAACACTCATAGAGCATCTTTTTGTCATTATTTCGCTCATTAAATACAAATTATTAATGACAACCGAGCTAACTCTTTGTTCTTTCTCGTGCTCGATAAACAATGAGAATAAGTCACCGAGTTATAGTTTATCACTTTTTCGGGCTCGTTAAACTCCTACGAAAAAGGAACCCCCCTATAGTTTTCTTTAAGCTATTTTTAGGCTCTCTATAACGAAAAGATCGCCAAGCGAACTTGATGCATTCACACTTGTAGAAGTATTTGAATGATCAACTCCCTGGTGATAGTTTACCCCTTTTTCGGACCAGGGGGCACTATTTACGAAAAAGGAATACTCCAGCCAATCATGATTGGAAGAGTCCTCTCTCGCGTTGTTTTACCCTTTTCTGTGCAAAGAGGACAACCTTACGAAAAAAGGACCTTTGGAGTCTTCTTTAGTTCTTTTTAGACTCTCTAAACATGAAATGACACTGAGTTTACCTTCTCTGGACTCGTTAAAACTCTCAACATTGAAGGGCCCGTCATGAGACGAACCCCTCCTTTCCCATGTTCGAAAAATATTTGGGATTGGACTCATCTATGAGATGACCTATACCGAGCATCTGGTTACCCTCATCAAGCTTGTTAAAAACACATGAGGCACTCATCAGTCATGATGGGGAAAAAGAAAATTTTTTGTGTTACACCTTTACCTGTGGCAATACTTAGTCATTCTTGAACATGGCACTCATTTGCATTCGCATACAGTACTTGGATAATCCATTTGTCCTCGAGTCTTGTTGACTTCATGAGTCTTGTTACTCCTTTAGGTCATCCAAAGAATGCTTCCACTATTAGTTGCATTAGGACTTGGTGTCATTCTCGTCATGCCAATACTGCCAAGTAACTCCATGCCCATGTTCAAGATACATTCACCGCTCATCATTTTGCAGTCAGTACACCTTCCATCATGTCGGTCTACTCTGAGTCAGTCTTTCATGTTACTGTACCATCCGATCTAATCCAAACATTGATTATCGAGTTTCACATCGATGATGGGGGATTCATCATGGCCCTCCTCGACGAATTCATCCTTGTCGACTTCAACACATCATCCGAGGACTGAATCTAGAAACCAATAAAGTACCTTGGACCTGCATGCCTCAATGGAAGCTTACCTTGCTTTCGACATGAGTTTGCATCATTGACTCTTGATTGAAATATTTCTTCAAAGCATTCAACTTCAACTCATTCGTTCGTTCTTGATGATATGTACTATGATACCTTTTGGGATCATTGAAATTAATGGTGATTTCCCTCATGCTTGTTAACAGTATACATCAATGACCGGTAATCAAGTGGTTTATACCATGTTCGATGCCAAGACATTTGTAATCACATGGATAGATTCGTATCATTATGGGTTCAGCTTGAAGACCCTGGGGACTGATGTTTTACCCAGTTTACGATGGAGATTGTTTGAGTTATATCACACGGATCCACTTTGTATTGGTCATGGTTGTGTTATCATCTCATCATGGATCTACACTTGCATTTAGTAGCCATGATTGCGTTCAGTCAGTCTTTACTACCATCGATCTGCATTGTATTGGTCGGTAGCCATGTTATGAGTCATACGAGACTATGTTCTCCGAATTCAGTTGTACTACAGTAGCATCTTCCATCCGACAAGTCCTTGCCATCGTTCTATCAAATCATTTAACCTGTCTAGTTCTATCAGCTTCATGCTTTGGGGTGGATTCTGTTACACCTAAAATATCACCATCATGAGACATTTATCAACTTAGTGCCTAAATACCTAAAGTCCCATGATCAAGTTAGTCAGTTAGAGCAAGATGATGTCCTTTATACACATTCCTAATTAGACCAACGCATGTTGTCTTTGGACAAGAAGCGTCGGCACAGGTTGTCCTCATGCATCCTGAGCCGGAGTCTGTTTAATGAGATAAAGGTAGCTTTCGAGAGAATTCTAGAAGTTGAATGAGCTAGATCTATATCCCTAACTTCTAAGTGAGCTGGCCTTCAGTTCCTTAACCTAATGGGAGGATCCCTTATCCCTCTCCCCATGATCCTCAACCTACTCTATCCACTTGGTCCTATAAATACAAGATCCCTCTCCATTCCAAGGGGAGGAAGGCTATAGCATCCATATGCTGGTGAAACGATCTTAGGATATCATCATCCACCCATTGGAGGTGCCCATTTCTCCTTAGAGGCATTGGCTTGGCTTGTTGGAGGAATATTGCAACATTAGGGCTTGGTTGTAATCCTCACTCTTCTATGTATTTCCACTTTTATACAGTAATACAAAACTCTTTCCATAAATTTCTTGTTGTTAATTGATATTTATAGTTCAATTCCTTAACTGTTTACTTAGATCAATTATTTTGTAGATGTGCTATTACCACTTGTTTGTCTCTTTCATGTTCTGACAGGTCTTGCAGCTTTGGATCTGATGACCATGGAGCTTGGAGCGATGAGGGAGAAAGACATCTACATATCTAAAAGGTAAGATGTCCATGTCTCTTAATATCTAATTAGATCTAGGAAGGTAGATTTGTATTCTATCCTATTTGTTCTAGATTCACATTGAACTATGGATATCACGCCTTAAGTCTGCTTTCGGTAGATTGTCCAATAACAAAACTTTCGCTGGAAGGGAGGCCTTAAGGAATCCTCCATCATCCAACATGAGGAATAATCAAAGGTTGATATGATCTAGATTAGGAATCAATACATGATGAAACATACTGAAATCAAGGAATGGTCGACACGTGACGTCAAGACAACTGCAGAATGGCCGACACAGGTTGTATCCTTGAAAAATGAGCATGACACAAGAGTGACTTATTCAACTTTTAACACAAAGGGACCATGATATAAATCTGCAATGTAGGAGACATTAATTGATTCTCCATATGATTGGAAGAGTAACCAATTGGAGGAGTAAATAACTCCGAGATCAGGTTTATCCTACATCCAAAACTAGAACCCAACTTGTTTGATAGACTCAAAATAGGTGCTTTGTTCAAGGACATAGTTGACTTGCTGCCATTATATTGAAATACATTTAACACTCTTCCCTTCTCTTTTCTCTTTTTAGGTACTTTTTCATTTTTTAACGAGCTTGACAAAGAACTAAAACGTGCTCAATAAAGATCCAAACATGTATAATTTTACGAGTCCATGGAAGGGAAACTCAATACTTTCTTCTTTGTTTTATGAGTTTGAAGAAAAGATAGACTAATACTCAATAAGATACTAATCCGTGGATTTTAATATCGAGCTCATATTTGTTCGTACTCGCCAGTGTTTTCATATTTAAATATTCTGAAAAACTTAAACAATAACTCTATACACCCTCTCGTGGATTTCACATCGAGCCCAAGTTGGTATATGCTCGTTGGTGTTTCATATTTTGAGAGTCTAAAAATACTAAAGAATAATCCAAACGGTCCTTTTTCATAAAGTTAGTCTCCTCACCCGAAAAGAGGTAAAACGATGCGAGAGAGAACTCTTCGAACCAATTATGACTAGAGTTTTCCTTTTTCGTAAATAATCCACAAAGGTATGGAAAAGGGGTAAACTTATACCTAAGTGGATGCCCCTTCGATTCCTTTAGCGAGTCTGAAGTGAACAAGTATACTCAATGATCTTTTCAATTTGTAATGAGTCTAACAAGAGCTTAGAGAAAACTCCATAAAAATATTTTTCATAAAGGTTGAACGAGCCCAAAAAAGTAAACTCGTGACCTCCTTACTTTTTTTAACTATCTCAAAGGAGAGACAAAAGAATGCTCGTATTCTCCTTAATTTTTTTAACGAGCTCAAAGAAAATATGGAAGAATGATCATAGCCTCCTTACTGTTTTTAACAAGCTCGAAGGGAGGGTTGGAATAATGCTCGTAGAGGGAGGAGATGAGTGTCATGGACATGCGAGACTAGTTCCAAGCACATGGAACAGAGCTATGCACAATGCAAGGAACATGAGCAAGATAAGTACATTCAGGGTGTGTCTCCTCCAGGTAAAAGGTGTCAAATCACGAAGGAAAAATGATACATGGCTTAACGGAAATGAGATTAGAGGTGGAGGCTTATATAATATGCTAAAAGAATGGAATCCAACATCAATCTCATTAGCGCAAGCAGGATAAAAAGAAATGCATATGCGACTTAAACACAAAAATGGGATCCTTATAAGGAATGGCTAGAACTATATGAGGAAGAAATACATGAGGCTTCTTCTCAAATTCATGGTAAATCTAGAAAGGCTCCCAAGCCTATGATAAAAACTCATCATGGGCACCAAAATGGCATAAGGGTGATGACTAGGGTGACCCATGTTAGGTAGGCTCTGCTTCCAGACTAGTGCAAAATGAATATAGATATGGATAACACACCAATATCCAACATGTTCGACCCTATGGAGAATTCAGCTGGAAAAAGGTTCAAATGCATCATAATGGCGGGGAAGCCTAAACCTATATGAAAGGTTCTGAATATACCTGACATGATTGAACAAAGTGTAGAAAAGGACCAGTAAGCAAGCATAAGTCCAGCTAAGAATCATGTCCCCAAGAAACATTTGTATGAAGATCATATCTAAATATATGTAAAGAATAATCTGATATGGGTCACTGTGGTGAAAAAAATTTCAACTTCATTATCATCAACAATAGGCATATTGTAGGTAGAGTTAACCAATGAAGAATCTATAGTACCAACATGTGAGGACTTACAATCAACAAGATGGACTTCAAGATGAAGATCAAAGTTGAAGGATGTGATGGAATCTGCAAGAACAAATTCATCATCATAGCATTTCAAAATTATAGAAGCATAATCAAACTCAGTAGGAACACTGATTTGCAGATCTATAGGAGAGTCCAAAGACTCAACATTAGTAAGATAGGATTCCAAATTCAAATCAAAGCTAGAAATAACTGCTACTGGGTCAACATCCAAATGAATGGCATACTGAATTATAGAATCTAGAAAACCTTCATCAAAAGGAATTATATCATCCCAACTAGAACACATATCCAAACATTCAGATGGAGGTATCACTTGGTCAACTACCAATACCAAGTCCCGATAAGGTAATCATGAATTCATAAGCTTCTTCTCATGAGAAATTGGACTCAAGGAACAATATGACACATAATTCTCTTGTGACATGCTAGTGCCTAGTGACGAGGGATATACTCGGTCTACAGTTGGGTAAAAAGAAGGATCAATAAATGCAAGTTGATCAATAGTGACAATGCTTTCGTTGTGAGTAAAATGCATCATACGAATATAGATCATCACTCCCTAGGATCATATCAAAGTCCACAGGGTCCTTTAAAACCATAAAATCAACTAAGACTATTTTTCCACCCAAAGTAACAGGTACCTGAGGGAGGAATCCCATCGGTTCACTAGGTCTTCTATTGAAGGTCAACGACCAATTAACAACTGGAACAAGGTTAGGGAAACCTAAATCTCTCCAATCATAAGGGGATAATATACTAACAGAGTCTCCTTCATCTATAATACATCGATGAAACACATGGTTTTCGATATCAACCCTTATTTGGAAAGGTGTAGACAAAGGAAGATGAGGCCCAGCTAGACTATTCCAATCAAAGGAAATGATCCTAGATCTTGGTAGTGTGATAATATGTAGTAGGATCTAACAGCTGTAACAAGCCTCACATAAAACTCACTCAAGAAGTGTAGAGAAGAAGAGAATAATATAGTCAATAATCACTCATGAACACAAAAAATGGAGAATAACAGTATAATCATACATCAACTGTGAGCTGGAACTGTGAATAATGAATACAATACAATAAATTTCAATAGAATTCGAATTAACCAAGAGGTCATGCGAATCATGCTCAAAGTGTGGCTTAGATAACATTGGATACATCATCCAATTAGTAGTATCAGTCATAAATGGTCAATAGTCAGTCAAATGAGTCTAACTGAGTCTAACTGAACCATCTAGGCACAAATCAGGGGATGGAGACTCCAAGGAGGGCACATGAGGCTGTCAAAAGGTCAAGTGGCACTCCAGAACTAACTAACTGGGAGCTAAAGGAAATTAGGATGAGCAATCAATGGAAGAACTGCTCAATCAATGCTCTAACTGACTGTTAACTCCTGGTAGGTGATAAAAGGTGCACATGTCATGCAGGTGAGTAAAACAAGGCACATCTGGTAGGTAGGAGGGCTAATGGGGGATGAAGACCGGCTCTATGGAGATGAAATTAGGCTCTAGGTGTTGGGGAGACCACCAAAATGATGACTAGATGCATGCAAATGCATGCAAATAACTGGATGCATGCAGGCATGCAAATATAAAAAATGATGGTGAGAATATTCGAACACACCCCCTCAAGCTATACTATGAGGTGATAACTGAAAACTGAAAAAATAGGGCCCTGGTGACTAAGACCAATGGTCACAGCGTACAACAATCTAAATAATAAATGAGGAAAGAGGGAAAACCTAGTGGGAAGAAAGCCCTCCCTCAAAATGGACTGAGTGATGTAGCATATCATCACTCACCCCAGAAGGAGGAAAGTGTCATTCTTTTGCGAAGAAGGATCGCTCGATCTGAAATGGATCAATAATGTGAGAAGGATGAAAACTTCCATTCTGAAAATATGATCTGGTTCTCCGTCGATTAGTTGGATCACCAACCAAATCACTGGTAGATCTAAGAGTAATGGCTGCCCATCGAGGAAGAGTAGGATCATCATGTGAAAGATCATCATTTTATTGTGGAACTGGATCTCCCATTCTCTCATCTTCATCATCAATTGCTAGATCTTCAGGTTCTTGTGGATCTAGATCTAACATTCGCTCTTCATCATCTCCATCTTCAGATTCTGAATCTGAAATCTCATGTGATGATGCTTCTCTCTCTTGATCATCAATCAAAGGAGGAGTCGTAGGCAAGCTATCTTTCTCAACAAAAGGAGTATCATGTATAGGCCATTCCTCAAACTGTACACTCCTTTCTAGGAATGTGGTCATGGTAGTAGGATCAAGAATATTGTAGGCCTTTACATCGAATGAATAGCCCAACATAATGCACTCTTTTCTTTATGGATCTAGTGCTCTCCTTTTTTAAGTTGGAATCCTTTCCCATGCTCTGGATCCAAACACTTTAATATGAGATACATCAGGTTTGTATCCCATCCATGCTTCGAAAGGAGTAGTGTCATTGAGTCCTTTGTGAGGAACTCTGTTCTGAAGATAGGAGGCATAGTTCATGTGTTAGTTTTTCACATTTAATTCAATATGATCTAGGATCTTAACTGAGAGAAAAACATGCACAACATATCAAACACAAGATACAGGAGACAAAAAGAATTTCACCAGGGAAACCATAAAGGAGAAAACCCCGCAACTTCCTGAGAGATAGAATGAGCAATAATACAAAACCCCCCAAAAAGATATGATCTCCAGCAACTTCCTCCTCCTCCACTTGTGCCAACTTCTCTCTCTCTCACTTGTACGATTAAGTGAGTGAGTGAATTTTGAGTGAGTGAATAAATAGAGATCCTAGCTCTCTATTTATACTTTACATTTCACTTTACCTTTACCACTTGACAAGTCGGCCTCAACTAAATTTGACTAGGCCAACTCCTATAGGGGACTTAAACACCCCAATACAAATGACTCTAGGGGAGCTAATGCCCCGACTTACATGGGAGGATTGACCTCAAAAACTTTACATGAACCAAGTACAATAATGACTTCTCCGACCGGAGGAATAAACATCTCCGTCGAAGGTACAATAATAAAATACAAATACAATATAAAATATATAAGTGAATACATTCTGAAGTTACAAATACATCAACACTCCCTCTTAAATAGGAAGGTATTCTCTTGACACAGTTCATTAACACAAGTCTTCATCACTGGATCATCATCAAATCTAGATCTATATCATCATCAAAACTGGATCATCATCGTCACTGCTGCTGCTATATCGACCATTAATATCCAATCTACTCATCATAGGAAGTTCTACAAGGCCAACCCTTTTTCATGTTGGATGTAGGCCTAGCCTCCATGTAGGTCTTCATCATCTCTGCGAGCAAGCCATCAAGTAGGTACATCTCAGGACTTATTATATGCCTCTACAAAACCTGCAAGATCTCCCATGAATTATTATATGCCTCTACAAAACCTGCAAGATCTCTGAGGACTTATTATATGCTACTGCAAAACCTAAAGAAGCATCCCAGGACTGATTATATGCCACTTGAAAAACCTGCAATATCTACTAGGACTGGTTATATGCCACTGCAAAACTTGAAGGAGCATCCGAGGACTGATTATATGCCACTTGCAAAACCTGCAAGATCTCCCAAGACTGATTATATGCTACTGCAAAACCTGAAGGAGCATCCTAGGACTAATTTAATGCCACTTGTAAAACCTGCAAGATCTCCCAGGACTGATTATATGCCACTGCAAAACCTGAAGGGGCTTCCCAAGACTGATTATATGCTTATGCAAAACCTGTGTACCCTATTGTCACCTCATCATCTTCAGATCATCTCATCGTCGATGGAGCACAACCTAGATGCACATCACACAACATTTACACCACCCGACATGGGAGAACACAGCTTCCACCATTTGGGGAAGGCTCCAGCCCTTACTTTTTCACCATGGGAGAACACATCTACCACCATGTGAAAAATGGCTTCAACCCTTACATCTACACCATGGGAGAACACAACTACCACCATGTGAGAATGGATTCAACCCTTATAGCTACACCATGGGAGAACATATCTACGACCATGTCAGAATGGCTCCAACCCTTACATCTACACCATGGGAGAACAAATCTACCACCATGTGAGAAAGGCTCCAGCAATTACATCAACGACCATGGGAGAACACATCTACCACCATGTCGAAAAAGATCGACAATTACATCTACGACCATGGGAGAACACATCTACCACCATGTTAGAAAATACCATGTGCATCTGCATCTTCTAGACTCATCACTTCCCCTTGGAAGGAACCTCGATCTGAAGTACACCAAGCTTTTCTCTGAAGTATTCAAACTTCACTCTGGCTAGCGGCTTGGTCAATACATCGGCTATCTGCTCGTCTGTCGCAACATACTAGAGCTTCATTGCTCCTCTCTGCACCATATCCCTAATATACTGGTACTTGATCTCAATGTGCTTCGACTTGTCATGGAACACTCGGTTCTCATAAAACTTCACACAACACTACAAGTCACGTCCAACTGGAGATCAAACAAATCAGACAGTAGCTTCCTCAGCCATACTGCCGGACAACTAGCCAAGCATGATGCGACATACTTTGCTTCGGTTGTACTCAGTGCCACACAGGACTGCTTCCTGCTAAACAAAGAGATCACACCTTATCCCATACTGAAGAAACACCCTGAAGTTCTCTTCCTATCAATGGCACTACCTGCCCAATCCGAATCAAAAAATCCCTCCAGGTTAATCTTCTGATTCGCATCATACTTGAGCCCATAATCAACCATACCCTCCAAGTACCTCAGAATATGCTTTGCAGTAATCAAATGAACATGTCTCAGATCCATCAGGAAATGGCTCAATGTGTTCACGGCAAAGCAAATATTTGGTCTTGTATTCGTCAGGTATATCAAGGACCCAATCATCTGACGATACTTCATGGCATCAACCGACTCTGATGAAGCATCACTCAATAGATTCAAGTTCAATTCCATAGGTGTGGCCATGGCCTTGCAATACATCATCTCGAACCTCTTCAGGATCTCTACTGCATACTTCCCTTGTCCAAGGAAGATTCCATCCACACTCTTCCACACCTCCATGCCTAGAAAATAGTGCCTCATACCAAGATCTCTACTTCACAATTTCCTTGACTAAGGAAAAGCTCATCTGATCTCAGCCACATATCTAATCACAAGAATCCTACCAATATTCTTTAACTCTGAGATCTACTCCCTCTGAAGTGGATTTTTCTATATCTGAGTATTGTCCTCCCTCTATGACTGAACATCATTCACACTCTGCATTGAGTGATCTTCTGCATATCTATCCGTTCCATCTCTCGTCAGATGGGTCTACTGATATGAGCCTCAAGATCACTCAAACTCTATGGTGAGTTCCTTATTGCATCCATCTGTATATAGAAACCATCTTCAACCTTGTAGCAAAGGTTGAAATCCACATCACCCATGGTGATCATCAAGCTCATCAAATGACTATCGATCCCGGGTACCTGTTGAACCCATACAAATCCTTTTTCAATCATGTGATTCTCTATCGAATCCTGGTATTTTTCTATATATGCACTTCTTCTTCAATTACACCATTCAAGAGAACGGTCTTGTCATCCATGGGTGTAATCTATCTCTGGAAATGTGTCTAGCCACTGGAGCAAACATCTCATCATGATCCTCTCCCTCTTTCTAAGAGAATCCTCTAGACATGAGCCTTCATTTGTACTTCTATCGTATGCTTGATTTGTAGGTCTTCTTGTTGAATAGTCATCACTTATTCTTCGGAACAAGTGTTCATCATCCTTCTTTTGTAGATCATAGCACATGATTTTTCCTACAAACCAAATTCAATTACATGATTAGTAACACTTCATAATTATCAAATCATGTTGAAATTTCAATGATAACCTTTTATGCATACGATATTTCCTACAATTCAATTTCAATTGCATGATTAGAAACATCTCATAGTTTTTAGAACACATTCTTACACATAAAAACATAAGTCATACAATCATGCAATTGTCTTAGACAATGATTCAATACAACATTTATCCATATCCCATGACTTTCTAGATGCCTTCCATCTCTACCATAACATTGTTAAGAGTGTGCACTACTCCAACATGTCAACAAAGAGGTTTCAATCTAGATAAGTAGCAATGGAGTGTTGTACAATACCATAGGCCACTTACCCATTACTTGCATACTAGTAGTATCTTGTTCATTAATGCAACTTTTCTAACATGCATAATATACATCCTAAATCTAGGAACATAAGTATGTACATGACTGAACAACATCATTTAAGTAATCATATATACAAGAAATGACAATTCAAATACTTATCTTTGTTTGGTTTTTGGGTGGACTCCCTCTCAATATTTTCCTCCTTGCGGGAACTACTAAAGTGTGCTCCCTCTTGATCTCTATTTTCCCTTTGTGATAGCATCATGATTATATGTCTTTGAAGTTCTATCCATCCTGGACCACTATGCATGCTTAAGTGTGCACTAGTTTCATCATTGTGTCATCCTCAAGATCTCATACATAATCATACATTCATTAGTATAATCTCAATACTATCAAAACATTATAATCATATAAACTTAACATGTATGGTCATGATCATTTCATACACAGGTAATTTATCATAGGCATTAGTATTCAAGGTTTCAAGGGGTGCTTCTTTTACTCATGCATATTCTTATTTGACCATAGGACTCTTCTAGTTTGTCATATCATTAATCAAACTAAGAAGCATAATATGCATAAACCCATGATTACTCAAACTTATAACTTCATGACTAATCATTATCAATCATACAAAAGTATACTTATATAAGATCCTAACACAAGGTAGGATTCTAGCTCGATATAGGAAAACATACCTAGATTATCATGCTTGCTAGTTATGTCTAAAATACCCAAACAATTTATTCTTTGTTCTCTTCAATGATTTAGAGACCTTGTGCCAGTAGCCGACATATCTCATAAGTTAATCATTGTAGAACCAAATTATACATACCTTGTCATTAGAGATTCTATGTGATCAATGACTATGGATGAGTCTTTGTCTTCATGTCACCATGGTCATATATTATTGATCTAGAACTTGATTTGTCTTTCTTGATGACCCTTTCATGTTAGCGGACAACATCATCCTCATACAACACCACAGTGCATTAGTACAATCATAAGTGTCATAACTCTAATCAACGAATGTCTTCTATCATTAACATGCATTCATACTTTTACTAAGGTGATCAGACAAGTCTAAAATTAATCATGATTTCACTAACCTCAATAATATGAAGACAAACATATCATGAACTTAATCATAAGATAAATGAAACAAATTTCAAAACATACCTGCATCTCCTCAAGTCATACCTGTTGAGATTGCTTGTAGTCTTCTCTATAAGGGTAAAACCCTAATCATCCAAGGTATATGAATTGTAAACATATTATATATTTTCATGGTTCTGGGATTATATAATGTCAGTTCCATTTAAACCTCCTTCATTGCTTCCCTATGAGTCTCCCAACCTTGCTAGGGTTTCTTCTTACTTGGAAACCCTAATTTTCAATCTCCTTCCTCCCACAACATTTTGATGAAAGATTAATATCTATGATGAATGGATTCCAAATCCATTTTAAAAGTTTCCAATGTTTCATCAGGTGTCTCCAACATTGTATCAGGTCATTCCATACCTAAAAACTGAACACCCTAAGTGAGAGCTTCTTCCTCCTCTTCTTTGATTTCCTCCATTGATCCATTTCATATGTGTCATATTGTTTATGGTGTATCTCTGAAATTTCAGATATACAGGGTCTGAAAATTAGGCTTGTGGTATCCTGACCTGTCATCTTTCCAACCCCACATGTTTGAGCTTCATTGGATTCTCCATCAGAGATATATGCTCAGTCTCCCAACATAACCTATTTAAGGGATGAAACAGAATAGCGAACTTGTACAGAGTGCCACGTGTGACTGTTTCAACTTCGCCCTCTAAAACTCGGACCTGTGAAACTACAGTCTGTTCCCTAACTGTCACATTTTACAGAATTCCATTTGGATCTTCCTAGCCTGAGATATGACCTTTTTACCTAGGTCACTTGTTTAGGGATTCATTCTAGAATAGGAAGAAACCCTAACTTGTATGGATCATATCTCAGGAAGTAAAACGAATATGAGGTTGAAACACGGACACAAGGTATAGGAACATTTGATATTTTTCCTGTCCAAGTTTTAGATCCCGAACATTCGCCAAAATTGATTTATATCGAAACTTCCACGATGACTAGGTTTTGTTATACAAATCCCTAGCTTTCAAATTGTCGCAAGTGAAACAAGTGTCGTAAATGCCATACAATGCCTTCCTTCATGCTAGATCTGATACCATGTTAGTTTTTCACATTTAATTCAATATGATATAGGATCTTAACTGAGAGAACAACATGCATAGCATATCAAACACAAGATACAAGAGACACAAAGCATTTCACCAGGGAAATTAACCATAAAGGAGAAAACCCCACAACTTCCTCAGAGATAGAATGAGCAATAATACAAAACCCCAAAACAAAGTGATGATCTCTAGCAGATTCCTCCTCCTCCACTTGTGTGAACTTCTCTCTCTCTCACTTGTACGAATGAGTGAGTGAGTGAATGTTGAGTGAGAGAATAAATAGAGAGCCTATCTCTCTATTTATACTTTACCTTTACCACTTGACAAGTCGGCCTCAACTAAAGTTGACTGGGCCGACTCCTTTAGGGGACTTAAACACCCCAATACAAATGACTCCAGGGGAACTAATGCCCCAACTTACATGGGAGGATTTACCTCAAAAACTTTACATGACCCAAGTACAATAATGATTTCTCTGACCAGAGGAATAAACATCTTTGTCGGAGGTACAATAATAAAATACAAATACAATATAAAATATACAAGTGAATATATTCCAAAGTTATAAATACATCAACATCATGGCTTCTTCCCAAAGACTAGGCTGCAGCCCTTTCGACTTTAGCATGCAGGTGGCCATTTCTTTCAATGTTCTATTCTTCCTTTCAACAACACCATTTTGTTGTGGTGTATAGAGAATAGTATGTTGCATCTCAATTCCCTCTTCAGCACAAAAGGCTTGAAAATCACCCTTAATGTACTCACCTCCATTGTTAGTGCGAATGGATTTTATCCTTCTATCTAAAAAAAAATCTGCAGAAGACTTGAAAAACTTAAAGAATCCAAATACTACTGAATTCAATCTAAGAAAATATACCCATGTAAATCTGGAATAATCATCAATAAAAGTGAGTATATACCTTACTTTGCTTAGAGATAGATCTGGAAATTGCCCAACAACATCACTATGGATGAGATCTAGAGGACGAGAGGCTCCCCTTTTCTTCCCCTTCTCAAATTTCTTCTCAGGATGCTTTCTCATCAAACAACCATGACAGTTTCCTTTGGAAAAATTGATCTTGGGAAGCCCATCACCATCTCCTTTGTATGCATGTCATGCAAGTATTTATATTTAATATGCCCAAATATTTCATGCCACAATCTGCTTTCTTCATCGACATGAGTATGGAGAGCTGATTGCTTTGAGAGAGTTAAGAAGTGTGATAAATCATATAGTTTAGAGTTGTGATTTGCAACTCCTTTTGCAATGGTTTCACCCGAAACCATGTTTTGTATTTCGACTTCATTTGGAGATAAGATCACTCTCTTGGGATCTCCAGTATGAGTCATTTTGTACACTGAAAGTAGATTTGTCATGAGAGAAGGAGCATAAAGCAAATATGAGAAGTATCCATGGTCAAGATTGATCCTTCCAATCCCCTCAGAGGAGACTTCGGAATCATTGCCCAACATGATGGAAGGGCCAACTGAGCATTTGAAGTTGGAGAAGATATCTTTAGAGGAATACATATGTCTTGATGCTCTTGAATCTATGATGAATGCGGATTCTTTTGATTCACTTTCCATGAGAGCATGTCATCTTTCTTTGTCCTCAGATTTAGAGGGTTCAGTATCTTGCTTCCTTGCACATGCAGGTACAGGGATATTGTTCTTCTCAAGTAAATGAGACATCAAATCTATAGTTTTCCTCATATAAGAACTCTCAGGATGAAATCCTCGATGACAATATGTGCACTTGGATGTCTCTTTATGAGATTGCTTATTATTATTTGAATTTGAAGCCCCATCTGACTGATATGGAACATATTTTGGCTTTGTATCATTCGCTCTCTTTTCAGAAACCTTTTGCTTTCCCTTTGCATTCGCTCTTTTGGCCTCAACAGTTGTAAGGGATGAATCCAACTTTGGTTTGATCATTCCCATGGATATTAACTTCTCCTCCTCTTGTGTAAGAGATTGGATGCAGTCATCAAGTGTAGGGAACTTCCATTTTGGAATGGACATCTTAGCTGATTGAAATGTGGAGACAAAAACTGAGAAGTTTGGCCCCAATTATCAGAGAATGGAAAGTATGAGTTGTTTGTCTTCTTTCACTATCTCATATCTCTTCTGTTAAGTTTAAACCAAATAACCAAGCAAGATCACTGAAAGAAGCATAATCACAAGATAGACACACAATATATCCTGGGAAACCCTCATGGGGTAGAAAACCCAGCAAAGCTTTCCTCAATAAGATGAACAACCAAAATACAAGATGTGCTCCTCCTTCCTTTGTCTCCTTAGCTGATCTCCCAGACAAGTGCGCACTCTTCCACAAGTAAGTGAGTGATCTAATGAGGAGTTCACCTCCTCTATTTATACTTGACTCTCAACTGACTAAAAGACCTGTTGGGGCCGACCTCACCTGGAGAAGTCTAATAACCCCTAAAATATAACTACAGGGCCGACCCACACATGGTGGGTCTAATAACCCTAGTTAATATCAAACCCTGGAGGAATAAACATCTCCAGATACATAGTAGGATTACCTCGGAGGAATGAAACATCTCCGGAATAAATAATGTACAATTATAATATCCTTAGAAGTTACAATATTCAACATCTTCAACTGTCAAATCAAGCTTTTGAACTTGGTTAAGAATGCATTGATGGATTCGAAGCTTTCAGGACTCGATGAGATGAGTTCATTCTCCAATTTATGACCTTTCAAATCATCTTTTTTTCCAATGATGGATTCGATCTTGTCCCAAAACACTTTTTGATATGTTAGATTGATGAAATGGAAGTGAAGATCTTCAGAATTTGAGAGAAGAAGTAATCCTACTTCTTCATCAATCCTATATAAGTACTTGGATTTCTCTACTGCACTGAGGAGTTCGGCCATAGTTCCATTTAGTATCCTAGTGAAGCTCTTGGACCAAATGAAGATGGTCATTGTTAACATCAAAAAATTACTCACCAATTCATTCCTGTAGACACATACCCCCGTTGACAAAAATTCCTATCAATCTAGCCTCCAAAACCCCAGAAAACCCAAATGGGTACCAAAATATTTAAAATTCCTTCAAAAAAATACCAGAACCCCAAAAGAGGGTCAAGTTTTCCCAAAAATCAAAATAATTGGGAATGAACTCAAAAGAAAATCAAAAAAGAGAAAAAGAGGGAAAAAACCCTAAAAAGCCCTAAAACCCTAACCTAAATCTATAAAAGGGATGGAGGCCCCTCATTTCAAACATGACCCCCTACTCTACCCTTATGCTGCTGAAATTTCTATGGATCCATAAGCCATCCACTTTTGAGCTTAAGCCTCCCATTTGATAGAATATTTAGCCACCATTCATGCATTGTGGAAGAGAGTAAGGAGCCAAGGAGCTCCGGAGCACACCTACGGTGCCACCATCAGAGCTTTCCCAACCTCGTTTGTGAGGTAAATTCTTTGCAAGCTCTAGCTTGCCCATCAATACAAAAAATTGAAAGATTCTTTATAATATTTCCATGTAAGCTTATTGTTCTTTATTTTAGTTTATATTTGTTTTGTGCACATTCTAGATTAGATCTTTGATTGCTTTTTATATTTCATTATTTTTTATTGTTTTCCATTAAAGCTATGGCTAAGATTTCCCTTACCCTTAGTAGGTTCCCTTTTGCACAAGCAAGGGTCTAAAACCCCACTAAAGTCATCTTGGACTTCAATTCGACATAGTTGGAAGAATTCATTTTTAGATCCATTTAGAGCAGTGGAGTTCAAATTGAAGAGGAATTCAAATGGATTAATAAACCTACAAAACAAGAAGAATTTTGTTGATGGAGATTTGCTACACTTTGAATGAACATTGCCTTAGGACACTGAGCACATATGACTGATTCCTTCACACCTGGATAGACCTCACTAGATTGCTCCAGTGAACTCAAGGTAATGGCACCAGGATTTGTTGTGGAAACTCAAAGGATTTTGGTGCTCAAGTGAAAGACAATTGCTCAATGAAATGTTGCAACTGATACAATGGATGCAATTCGAATAGTTGCTGCAAGCTATGATACCATGTGATAATATGCAGTAGGATCTGATAGTTGTAACAAGCCTCACACAAAACTCACTCAAAAAGTGCAGAGAAGAAGAGAAGAATGTAGTCCATAATCACTCATGAACACAGAAAATGGAGAATAGCAGTATAATCATACATCAACTGTGAGCTCGCACTGTAAATAATGAATACAAGACAATAACTATCAATAATGAATACAAGACAATAACTATCAATAGAATTCGAATTAACCAATAGGTCATTCGAATAATGCTCAAAGTATGGCTTGGATAACATTGGAGACATCATCCAATCAGTAGTATCAATCATAAATGGTCAATAGTCAGTCAAATGAGTCTAACTGAGTCTAACAAAACCATCTAGTCACAAATCAGGGGATGGAGACTCCAAGGAGGGCACATGATGTTGTCAGAAGGTCAAGTGGCACTCCAGAACTAGCTAACTGGGAGCTACATGCAGTTAGGATGAGAAATCAGTGGAAGAACTGCTCAATCAATGCGCTAATTGACTGTTAACTCCTGGTAGGTGAGAAAATGCGCACATGTCATCCAGTTGAGTAAAACAAGGCGCATCTGGTAGGTAGGAGGGATACTGGGGACTGAAGACAGGCTCTAGGGAGATGAAATTAGGCTCTAGCTACTCAGGAGACCACCAAAATGATGACTGGATGCATGCAAGCATGAAAATATAAAAAATGATGGTGAGAATATTCCAAGAGGTAGGGGTTCACTCAGCATAGATGAAGTGCCCCATTTCTCAAAAACATCCAAACTGGTAATGCAAAAGACTTCAGGGGTAGGTGCATCAATGTCTGAAGGACTGATGGGATCCATCAAAGATTTCATTGATCCGTTCACTTCAGTCTCTGAAGAAATATTGAGGTTGACCACGGACTGAGTTGGTTCAATAACTTTATCAACCAAAGGTTGACTAGCCTGTTGGGAATCTATAGACAATTCATGAGCAGAGGATCCTTCAGAAATGGACCACACTCTCTGCACCTCTGGAATAAGAGGGCACAGGTGAGTAAGGTGATCTCCCTTACAAATTTTACAAGGGAATTATGGCTTGCATCATGTAAGCTTAGACTCCTTCACAACATCAATACTCTCAGCATGACTAGCATTAGCTGATAGATTTCTCCTAGCATGAATTGCAATGGCTGGTTGCTCAAAATCATAAGAATTTTGAACTACGTACCACACATTTTTCACTTCTGGAAGTACCGGGCACAAATAGGTCATGTGGTCTCCCTCAAAAAACTTACTAGGGAACTTAAGCTTTTGTTTGCTAGGTTTGTTGACAATGTCAACTTTCTCAACAGGACCTGCAGTGGCTGATTTAGTGTCTCTAGTATGACTCATAGTAACTAGTGAATTGTCATTAATATGACCAGCACTGATCAACGATGTGTCCTCAACATGACCAATAGTGGTTGAAGACATACTTTCAGTATGATTCGCAGTGACTAAAATTTTTCTCCCAACATGACCTACAAATGCTAGTTGCATAGGTTCAATATGATTTACAGTGACTGAATGAATTCCCCCAACATGACCTCCAAAGGCTGGGTAGGTTCCCCCAGCATGACTTCCAGAGGCTCGGTGTGTTCCCCTAGCATGATCTGCAGAGGTTGGGTGGTTTCCCCCTTTCTTTGGCATCTTCTTCCTATTCTTCCTCCATCTATTATGTTTAGACTGTTGGTTACTAGTATGCTATGAACATAAAATAAGATAATAATTAAATAATTAATAATTAGGTTAACTAAAGTTAGGTTATGAAATGAGGCGTCTCCTCAACATCAAATTCCCGAGCCATATTTAAGGCAGGGCCATCATTGTAACATATCATCTTTTATCCTATCATCATCATCTAATATATTATTCTTATTATCATTCATCATGGAAGTCGGTTTCGCTTCTTAACTCCTTAATCGGACACAGTTAAGTCGGCAATAGGACACCGTTGCTGCATTTGGTATCAGAACACTGATCCTGACTCCTGGCTAAACTATCAAGTTTCTTGATTTCTTGGTTTTTGACCAAGTACTGGCTTTTATCCATTCTCACTCACTTACATTTTCCATGATCCAACTCCCTCCTAACGCTTCTCTACACTCCCTCACCCCTGCAACACCTCCTCTCATTCCTTCTGCCATCACTAGATCCCCCATGAGATATCTATTCACCCCTCTTCCCCATGACCATGTCCTCCACATCCCGCATCTCCATTCATCTCCTCTCCACCTCTCACCTGCTTCATTCTTCGCTATTCTTGTCACGTTCCTCCACTTTATCCATTCATCTCCTACCACCCATTCTGCTCCCTTCCACGCGCCCTCCGTCGTCCTCCCTTCTCATTCATCTGCTCGCCATTCCTCCTCTCCCCGCCATGTCCCCCCCTAAGTCGGCTCACCACTGACTTCCCCCACCTTCGATTCCTGCATCACTCCCGCCTGCACCGTCTACAGTGCCCTTCCCCTACGCCCTCCATTCCCATCCACATTACCCTTCACTCCATTCCACTCCACCCATGCTCACACTCGCACCTAGCCATCCATGTTGCGCGCTTTCCATTGCCTACCCCTCTAACACGCCCTCCCCCTACCTGCAACATTCCACTCCATCGTCCACCGTCCCACCCTCCTTCCTACCACCAGCTCGACCCTCCTCCCTCTGCATCTCCATACCCATCACTCCCTTCACGTCCACCTCCCCTTGTATCCTTCGTTGTTGCCTTCCACCGCGCCTCCCTACCACCACCCTCCACACCTGCGCTCTGAGCACTTCCCTCCATGCATACTCTGCACCATTCCCCCCCTCCATTCCAGCTCCTCTATGTTCTGTCGTCCCACCTCCACGTAAGCCCTATTCGCGATTATATATTCGAATAGGAAGTAGTTACAATCGAAGAGGAGGTTCCAAAACTACCCAAACCAACCATTTTTCACGATTATATATATATTTTTAGTGTTACTGAGGTACTCACGACTTTGAAATGCAAAAAACCATGGGTACTCGCAAATTTACCATGTGAAACCTACTTTTTGTTTGGCAAACCCGTGGGTTAAGAAGCCTTCAACCTGTGTGTTTGTGGAAAAATGGTCAAAAACATCCTTTTGTGGGGGTTTTCTGGAGAAATTTCGATCTCCAAATGGGCCATATATATCAAATGGGCCATGACTGAGGTAATTCCATCCATCTAAAGTCCCAAATATGGTTCTTCCATCCACAAATGTCCTTTTGTGCGACTCACGGTAATCTCATGAAGTGTTGTCAAGCAACCAAAAGATGTAAGTGTCGTCATGGAAGGAGAAGGCCAATTTTGGCTATAACAGATGCCCCCTAATGTATGAGGTCAGAGAGGAATACGATGTCTGAAATGCATTATAAATAATAAAGGGTTGAGTCCTAGAGTCGGAGAAACCAGAGAAACCAATAATCGTAGGCTTAAATGAATAACCTGAAAGAAAGGAAATGTCAAACAAACTCATCCATGGGATAAATGTACATGTTCAAATAGTGGAACATGACCTCAAGGAGGATACAATAATGATCCAATACTGATGCATATATCATGGCCATAAGAACACAAGCATGGATCAATGAGAAAAGTATAAATATGAACATAGCCACAGAAATACAAAGGTGGATCTATGTCAAAATTGGAGATCATAGCCATAGAGAACAAACTAGATCTATGTCTCATCAAAAGACAAAAATGGGTGTGGCTCAGTCTTGCGCAAGTTGGGCAATAATAGAATATGATAAATGTTTCCATCAGACCAAGGTCTTCAATCCAAACCGTCTCAAGGTACGAATCCTAACCATGCGAATAAATGAGTTGATGTCGAACATGGAGGACACAGTTTGATTACCCGTCGCTGATGTGAACCGTTAACAAATGCGAGGGAATCCCACCAATAATGAAAATGGGACGCAAGGTACCTAGTACATTCTAACAGGTGTGAATAGATGGTCTTGAAGTTGAACACCTAAAGAATCCATCAATTAAGGGACATTAATGTATTCTAATAACTCAATGAAGAGGGAAATTGTCGCTGATGACTGCAATCCCCAAGGTACTACCGAAAAATATAGAATTCATTCCCAGAGAAATATGAGTTGAACTTGATGGGAAAAATTCCGCTGGAAGGGAGGCCTTAAGGCATCCTCCATCATCCAACACGAGGAATAATCAAAGGTTGATCTAATCTAGAGTAGGATTGAATACATGATGAAACATACTGACACCAAGGAATGGTCAACACATGAGGTCAAGACAACTACAGAATGGTCGACACAGGTTGTATCCTTGAACAGTGAGCATGACACAAGAGTGACTTAGGAAACTTTTAACACAAAGGGACCATAATATAAATCTACAATGTAGGAGACATTAATAGATTATCCATATGATTGGAAGAGTAACCAACTGTAGGAGTAAATAACTCTGAGATCAGGTTTATCCTAAGGCCAAGACTAGATGATCCACATCATAGTTGGCAAGTCATCGATGTTGATACAACTTTGACAAGTTTTGACTCGACATGACATCGACAACTTCGATATGTTCCGATTTCGACACAAATCTGACAAGTCTCGACTTCGACATACTGAGAGACACTCTACACCTTCTCCATGTTCAACAACCTCACAGTTCGTGACATCGACAAGCAGCGTCGACATGCGACCAACGACTGTAGAACTTCGACAGACTGTCTCTCTGCCTTCTAGCCGACTGTAACGGTTGAACTATTGAAACCGTTCTAACTTCTTCCTTGTAATTGAACATAACGGGAAGGCACCCAAGCGTCTCAGAATTCTATATAAGCATGTATAATATTGTAACATACATTAGTTTTGGATCTATTTGCAAGTAATAGAAGAACAGTTCGCATTCCTACATATTGTCTGCGCATATTGTGTTTATCTTTGTTGCGTAATCATGCTTTGGCTCATTCTGTTTATTAAGATTTCGCCATAATAGAACCGACTCATTTAGTCGAACTGTTGTCCCCCTCGTGCTTCCTAGACATGACCCAGATCATTGGTATCAGAGTACTCAGTTTTGTTCGTGCTTAAGTTATGCGTATACACTTCTATCGAAGTTACCTGACTTATGTCGGTTCAAACTCGCTCGCAATCTCAGCAATCCAAGTAGACGTGATCTCCAGAAATGACAGAAGAAACAGACGATAGACATGTAACCAACGAGACAACACAGCTTATTGAGTAAACTCTGGCTTGACAATGAACTGAAATGTTCACCCAATTCAACGAGATTCTCTTGTGATTCGCTTCGACATTCTGACGATCCTCGATGAGAACTCACTCTGATAAAATCAGCCCCTTCAAAGTGCAAATGAATCTGGACATACCGAATCTTGAAGGTAATATTAACACAGAATCCGTTGACAATTGGGTGCAACAATTGGAATCCGATTACGCTGTAAATCAACTTTTCGAATCTGAAAAAGTCACCATTGACTCCTTAAAGATGTCAACCTCTGTGCACTGTTGGTGGGAGAACCTCTCGACAAAGATGGAGAAAAGAGGAGAACCCATCGACACATGGGATTATTTTGTCGAACATATCTAAAAGGAATTTTACCCATTGAAATACCTCGAGCAGCAGTACAAGAAATGGCAGCAGCTAATGCAATGGAAAGACCAATCACTACAGAGTTACACCGATGAGTTCTATCGACTCATGGCAAGACTTGGCATCTAAGAAGAAGAGAAATTGCTTGTTCTGAAGTACGTTAGTGGATTTTCCTAGTACAGTCAACAGGAGATGGAATTTATAACTGTCAATACGCTTGCAGGTGCTTTCCACTACGCCAGCAAACTGGAAACCAAGCAGAAAGGGAAAGCACGTTTCATGAGAAAGACAACATCAGGACGGCCACTCCGACACCGAATACAACCAGCGAGAAGTTGATAAAGCAGTCAAGTTTCGAGAACATATTTGCAACATCCAGAAGCAAGCACGGGATATGTTGCACAAAGAAAATGAGAAAGCTAAGGCCTGACATGACAAGCATTGTATTCCTCATGCATTCCAAATTGGGGATAAGGTCTGGATACATCTTAAGAAGGATCATTTAACCAGTTCTTTCAAGAAGTTAAAACCTTGCGATATGGTCTATACAACATTCTTTGACAGGTTGGCGAAAACGCTTTCCAACTTGACATTCCTGCATGCCTGGGTCTGCATCCAGTATTCAATGTGGATCTACTTCCACCATTCCCTTGCACCCTTGTTGGAACAGAATGACTTATCAATAGCAGAACCCAAAGACATCCATCCATATGTTCAGGAGCCTCTTCCTTGCAACACTATTTTGGGACGATGAGTATGCCTTACAAGGACGAACACAATTCCCTTGTTTCATGTTGCCAAAGCTGGACAGCTCCCATCTCAAGGAAACTGGTACTCTGTTACTGAAATAAGCAATAAGTTTCCTCACCTTCACGAGAAAACAATGGGGTCCATTGTTTCTTAAGGAAGGAGGTATGATCTGCATCATAGTTGGCAAGTCATCGATGTCGATACAACTTCGACAAGTTTCGACTCAACATGACTTTGAGAACTTCAACAAGTTCCAATTTCGACACAACTCCGACGAGTCTCGACTTCGACGTACTGTGACATGTTCGTGACATCAATAAGAAGCGTCGACATGCGACCAGCGACTGTCAAACTTCGACAGACTGTCTCTCTGTCTTCCAGTCGACTGTAACGGTTGAACTGTTGCAACCATTCTAACTTCTTCCTTGTAATTGAACGTAACGGGAAGGCACCCAAGCGTCTCATAATTCTATATAAGCATTTATAATATTGTAACATACGTCAATTTTGGATCTGTTTGCAAGTAATAGAAGAACAGTTCACATTCTTGCATATTGTCTGCGCATATTCTATTTATCTGTGTTGCGTAATCCTTCTTTTGCTCATTTTTTTTATTAAGCTTATGCCATAACACAACCGACTCATTTAGTCGAATTGTTGTCCCCCTCATGCTTCTTGGACACGAACCAGATCACTAGAACCCAACTCGTTCGATAGACTCAAAACAGGTGCTTTGTTCAAGGACATAGTTGACTTGCTGCCATTATATTGAAAGACATTTAACACTCTTCCCTTCCATTTTCTCTTTTTAGGTACTTTTTAATTTTTTAACAAGCTTGACAAAGAACTAAAGCATGCTCGATAAGGATCCAACCATGTATAATTTTATGAGTCCATGGAAGGGAAACTCAAGGGCTTCTTCTTTTTTTTATGAGTTTGAAGAAAAGATAGACTAATCATCGATAAGATACTAATCCGTGGATTTTAATATTGAGCTCGGATCTGTTCATGCTTGATGTTGTTCTCATATTTCAAGAGTCTGAAAAACTTAAACAATAACTCTATACACACTCTCGTGGATTTCACATCGAGCCCGAGTTGGTAGATGCTCGCTGGTGTTTTCATATTTCGAGAGTCTAAAAATCCTAAAGAATACTCCAAAAGGTCCTTTTTCGTAAAGTTAGTCTCCTCACCTGAAAAATGGTAAAACGTTGCGAGAGTATGACTAGAGTTTTCCTTTTTCGTAAATAATACACAAAGGTACGGAAAAGGGGTAAAATTATACCTAAGTGGATGTCCCTTTGATTCCTTTAGCGAGTCTGATGTGAACAAGTATACTCGGTGACCTTGTCAATTGTTAAGGAGTCTAACAAGAGCTTAGAGAAAACTCCATAAAAATATTTTTCATAAAGGTTGAAAGAGCCTGAAAAAGTAAACTCGTGACCTCTTTATTGTTTTTAATGATCTCAAAGGAGAGATGAAAGAACTCTCCTAGCCTCCTTACTGTTTTTAACGAGGTCAAAGAAAATATGGAAGAATTCTCATAGCCTCCTTACTATTTTTAACGAGCTCGAAGGGAGGGTTGGAAGAACTCTCGTAGAGGGAGGAGATGAGTGTCAGGGGCATGCAAGACTAGTTCCAAGGCATGGAACAGAGCTATGCACAATGCAAGGAACATGAGCAATATAAGTACATTCAGGGTGTGTCTCCTCCAAGTAAAAGGTGTCAACTCATGAATGCAAAATGATACATTGCTTAACAAAAATGAGATTAGAGGTGGAGGCTTATATAATGAGCTAAAAGAATGGAAGCCAACATCAGTCTCATTAGCACAAGTAGGATAAAAATAAATGCATATGCAACTTAAACACAAAAATGGGATCCTTATAAGGAATGGCCAAAAATACATGAGGAAGAAAGACATGAGGCTTCTTCTCAAAGTCATGGTAAATCTAGAAAGGCTCCGGAGCTTATGATAAAAACTCAGCATGGGAACCAAAATGGCATAAGGGTGCTGACTAGGGTGACCCATGTTAGGTAGGCTCTGCTGTCGGACTAGTGCAAAATTCATATAGAGATGGCTAACACACCAATATCCAATATGTTCGACCCTATGGAGAATTCATATGGAAAAAGGTTCAAATGCATCATAATGGTGGGGAAGCCTAAACCTATATGCAAGGTTCTGAATATACCTGACATGATTGAAAAAAGTGTCTAAAAGGACTAGTAAGCAAGCATAAGTCCAGCTAAGAATCCTGTCTCCAAGAAACATTTGTACCAATATCATATCTAAAACATATGTACATAAAAATACGATACAAGTCATTATGGTTAAAATACTTTCAACTTCATTATCATCAACAAAAGGAATATTGTAGGTATAGTTAACCAATGAAGACTCTATAGTACAAAATCCTAAGGACTTAAAATCAACAAGATCGACTTCAGGATGAAGATCAAAGTTGAAGGACGTGATGGAATCTGCAAGAACAAATTCCTCATCATAGGAGTTGAAAATTCTAGAAGCGGAATCAAACTCAGTAGGAACACCGATTTGCATATCTATATGAGAGTCCAAAGACTCAACATTAGTAAGATCGTATTCCAAATTCAAATCGGGGCTAGAAATAACTGCAACTGGGTCAAAATCCTAATGAATGGCAGACTGCATTATAGAATCTAGAAAAACTTCATTAGGAGCAAGTATATCATCCCGGCTAGAACACATATCCAAACATTCAGATGGAGGTATCACCTGGTCAACTACCGAGACCAAGTCCCAAGAAGGTAAGCATGAATTCATAAGCTTCTTCTCAGTAGCAATTGGACTCAAGGAACAATATGACACATAATTTGCTTGCGACATGGTAGTGCCTACTGACGAGGGATATACTTGGTCTATAGCTGGTTAATAAGAAGGATCAACAAATGAAAGCTAATCAATAGTGACAATGCTTTCGTTGTGAGGAAAATGCATCATAAAAGAAAGTGGACACTGCAGCATGTATAGCATATATGTAATCACACCCAAGGATCATATCAAAGTCCACAGGGTCCTTTAAAACCATAAAATCAACTAAGATTGCTTTTCCACCTAAAGTAACAGGTACCTGAGGGAGGAATCCCACCGATTAACTAGGTCTTCTATCGAAGGTCAACGACCAATTAAAAACTGGAACAAGGTTAGGTAAACTTAAATATATCCAAGCATAAGGGGATAATATACTAATAGAGTCTCCTTCGTCTACAATACATCGATGAACCACATTGTTTCCGGTATCAACCCTTATATGGAAAAGTGTAGACGAAAGAAGATGAGGCCCAGCTAGACTATTTCAATCAAAGGAAATGATCCTAGAGCTTGGTAGGGGTTCACTCAGCATAGATGAAGTTCCCCCTTTCTCATAAACATCCAAACTAGTAATGCAAAAGACTTCAAGGGTAGGTGCATCAATGTCCGAAGGATTGATGGGATCGATCGAAGATTGCATTGATTCGTTCACTTCACTCTCCGAATGAAGAGTAAGGTTGACCGCAAACTATATTGGTTCAACCACTTTATCAACCAAAGGTTTACTAGGCTATTGGGCATCTATAGAAAATTTAGGAGAAGAGGATCCTTCAGACATGGACCACACTCTCTGCACCTCTGGAATAGCAGGGCACATGTGAGTAAGGTGATCTCCCTTACAAATTTTACAAGGGAACTTTGGCTTGCATCCTATAAGATTAGACTCCTTTACAACATCAGTACTCTCAGCATGACTAGCATTGGATGACAACTTTCCCCCAACATGACTTGCAGTGGCTGGTTGCTCAGAAGTAGAAGAATTTTGAACTACGGACCACACTTTTTTCACTTCTGGAAGTACAGGACACAAATAGGTCAAGTGGTATCCCTCACAAAACTTACTAGGGAACTTAAGCTTCTATTTACAAGGTTTTTCGACAATTTCAACTTTCGTAGCAGGACCTGCAATGGCTTATTTGGTGTCTCTAGTATGACTCGTAGTAACTAGAGACTTGTCATTAATATGACCAATAGTGGTTGAAGACATACTTTCATTATGATTCGCAGTGACTGAAATTTTTCTCCCAGCATGACCTGTAGAGGTTGTGTTGTTGCAGCAACATCCCTCCCCAAAATTTTGTAGATATTGGGGCCCCTCCTTATTTTCCTAAGAAAGTCTGGTTAAAAGAATTAAGCCTCCTTTGGAAAAACTTTTTGAACTTAGTTTTGTTTCAAGTGGGGAACCGGTTTTTAAAAAATTTTGAAGTTTTTCTTCTAAGACAAAACTCAAAACTCTCTCTCGAAATGGCGGAAGAACTCAGGATGTTTGCCTGCAATTGCAGAAAGACTTAAAGTTTCTCCCCGAAACAGTGAACACACTTACATATTCTTTGAACTTCGGTAGAACTCAAAGTTCTCTCCCAAAACGATGGAAGCACTTGAAAATTTTTGCCGCAATGAGCGCCCTCTTACCAAGTTCCCAGGCCATCCCCTTTGCGGAAAAGACTTACCAAACTCCTTCGTCATTTGTGGAAGAACATACCAAGTCTTTCCGCAATAGCGGAATGACTCAAGAAACTCCGCCGCGATAAAATTTTGGGAGAATCATTTTCGGAAGAACTCGCAAAGTCCTCCCGAAACATCGGGACAACTCACGAACTTGCACTGCAAACGTTTTTTAGCTCGAAGGTTTCGGAAGAACTTATCAAACCTTTCAACAAAAGCGGAGCGTATTTCCTTTCTTTCCCACAATAAGCAAGCAGCCGTGCCCAAACTCATAAATTTCGTCCGCGTTTCGGAAGAAACTCACAAAATCCATCCACAACAGTGGACGAGACTCACCTTTTCCTCCTAGCATTGACGGTTGCGCATAAGTGCCGAAAGTTTGAAAAACCTCGCCATACGAGTAATCAACCTCGTTTTAATGTTGCCACCTACCCAATTAAATGCCCGCATGTATTGAGTTTTATATAAGGGCGGTGGGGGTTTTATTGTTCTCGTTGATAGATTTGGATTTGGAGAACGCCGTTCGAAGATGCTCGAATCCTTTCACTCCAGCTCAGCTCATTTACCACCAAACCAACCCCGTTTTCACCATTATTTCATTGCCAGGTAGGTGCTTAAAACCATTAATCTTGTCTTATCTATACGTCGAGGATTTCTTGGTCGTTCTTTGTCTTATTACGTGGCTTGTAGGCATTTGTAGAAGACTATTCTTAAAACTTTACAGCCGTTGCAACCCCATAGAATTCTCGTTACCGATAGCTAGGAGTCATAACCAATGCCAGTCATTCCCAGTTGGCCCTTTGTTCCTGAGTCATTTGAGCCTGGTTAGTTCCACCGGCTACAGTTCTGTTGTGCTCTTGCCTAGATGTACTCAAGTCCAAGTTTTTATGCCAGCTATATGCCGCTTCTCAAATACTATTGAACAAGAAGCAACATCAGTCATAGCTGGCTTGGATATTCAACTGCTCACTTATTTGGCCTGGATACCGATTATTGAAAAACAGTTTCGTTATATGATTTCGGCTTCCTCATATGTTTTCCCAAACCAAGCTAGCCTTCCCTTCACGCGTTAACCATTAAAATTGCCTATAATTTAGAGAAGCCTATCCTTAAAGATGAGGAGGGAAATACGTTTTATGCGTCACCTTTTTCAAAAGGTTCCTTCCTTCCTTTTCCTCCCTAGAACGATCAAGTCTGATGACCATATTTTGTTTTCTTGGATAATCTATGTTTTGTTTGCTTCCCCAACATGTAGCCTTATAATTTTCTTATATTTATCATCAGCATGCTAAATCTGTCTTGCTCTATGTTACGCTTTCATAATGATTTACAATTTTATATTCATTCAGATATGGTATCAATAGCAGCCAGCACAGGCACATCATCTTCAGCAGGAGCACCATCCCAAAGATAAACGCGCTAGTCATAATGCGTTGTTTTGTCTTCATCATTTGTTTTTGTCCTTATGGTTAGAGCGTTGAGTCACTAGGACAACTGTCCTTTTCTATTTTTTGAGAAATAATTTCTATTATGGGAAAAGGGCCACGAATTGTTTATTTCTAGGAAAAGTCCTTAAATTACAAGTGTAAAAGGCCAAGTGGCAGCCCAAGAGGCATTTTGTAAATATATAAATAGAGGCTTAGGGAATAGTGTAAAGGACTTTTGGCAGGGAAAGGAATTTTCTCAAGCTTGTACGAACTATTTTGCACTTGCTTCCATAAAGTGAATTTGCCTAATATGAGCCTAGAGAGGATGCTTTTTGCCTGGGAATGTGTGTATGATGTCTGTTGGATTCTTCTGGTGACATTTATATGTATTACAGTAAAATATTTCTCTGTTGTTCGAATTATTTTTGTGCAACAAATGATTTTACTATTCTCCATGCAATAATGTTTCTCCTATATGAGTAATAGACTTCTTTCACATGTATTAAAAGCTATCTTTTATATTATTCATCTCCTGTTGTAGGCATATTTTTATGATTTAATGGTTATCTTTTGATCTTCAGATGCTTCTTTCAGCACATTACTCATACTTATAGTTTTGCTCCTTGTAGGGATAGATTAGATTTATTTCAGTTTTAGACACAGATTTGTTTGAAGTTCTGCATTTAGATTAAGTTAGCTTAGTCACTTGCATATCATCTTAACCATAAAATAAAATAAAAAAGAACAGTGGATTGGGCCATAACCAGTGCAGAAGAAAACAAATCCAAATCTAACGGTAGTCGAAACCGCTAACCAGACAGATTCCCCATACCAAACAGTGGACAATCTAATTGGGATAGTTTACTGGGGAGAATCCCTTTCTACTTGATGCTGCGATCTTCCGGGCATCAAATATTTTTTGCGCTAGAAGGAGGGCCTGAAGTGCATGGCTGATAAAGGAAAATCTCCCATTGTCAAAAATGTTACTGAAAACCCGCTTGAAACAGGAATTTCAGACAGCCCAAATCTTGAAGTAGCAAATCAAGAAAACCCCATCTCTAATTCTGAACATCAAGAAATGTTGTATGTTGTGCCTTTTGCAAAAATAGAAGAGTTAAGGAGACATACATGATCTTATGTTAGACAACTAGGTGGTTTAAACGCAGTAAATTTCCTTCCTAGGAAAAGTACTCCTAGAAAAGAACGACAGTACACCCGTGATTCGATTCTTCTACAGAATTTTGAAGAGCTTGTGAATTTAACTTTGGAATAAATTGTAGAACCCCTGAACGAAGTCGATCTTGAAAACCTAGAAAATCTTTCAAATCCAGAAAATCTTGGAGAACTTGTTACTCCAAAGAACACTCCATTTAATTCACCACACAATTCTTCACCTGATTCTCCACATAGAGACATGGTTGTACCGGCTTGGAGAGCGAGGGGAGCATTGAATCTAGCTAGGCCATTCCACAATCTGCCTAAAAATCCAGAGAAAGTCTTGCCTAAATTCAACCCAGGAAAAGCCATTTCTGCTGAAGATCATCTCAATAGTTTTTATTTAGCCCTGAATATTTTAAATGTACAGCATGAAGATGTAGTTTGTAGGCTTTTTCCATACACATTTGAGCCAAAAGTTTCTTCCTAGTATTTTAGCTTACAACCTAGCTCAATTTCTAGTTTGGATGAATTTGAAACATGTTTCTTAAAGAAGTATGGAAATCAAAAGATTGTAGCTACACTCATGAAAGAATTATTGTCCATGAGAATGGAAAAGAAAGAAAAGGTTCAAGACTTCAACCAAAGGTTCACAACACTCTTAAATAATTTTAGCAAAGCAAATAAACCAACAGAAGAATCACTCGTCGAATATTATACAACAGCTCTTGAAGGGCCTATAGCGATGTTCGTCAAAATATCTAAGAAAACCACCCTGATAGAAATTTTTGAAGAAGCTAGAAAGGTGGAAGAAGAATCAGACAACATTTCCAAACATGCCTTAGATGCAGAGACAAACCAGCAACTAGTAAAAAAATCTTGCTACTCACCAGGAATAAAGAAGAGTCATCAGCAGACATGGAGAATGTAGTTAAGATGATGCAGAAATTGTCCAATAAAATTGTAGATCTCGAGAAAGATAAAGCAGCTAGTACATCTAGGAAACCTTTCAAGCCATTCTACAAGAAGAGAGAAGACAGTGATCAACCTCATCCACCTATGAACACTTCCCCTATTTTAAATCTAAATGAAATAGGGATGGAAAACTTTTGCACATTTCATGAAGAACCGCACTCGGAAAAGAGCTGCCCACAATGGATTAACTCTATGAATTTAGCCATGAACCAAATGTTGGATTCACAGATTCCATATCACGACGATCCTCCAGAGGAATCGAGCCTTGAGATAGAGGAACCATCTCCAGACACTACCATGGTGCTATGGGATTGGGTACCTGTTATCACACAACTTGTAGTTGCCCCTAGTGGTATCCCATCCGGGACGGTAGAGGAGGCAGGCAACTAAAGAGGTGACCCAAGAGATGCCACGGTTCCCAATGCAAGGTGGGAGTCACGTCAATCGAGGCACTCTTCGCTTTAGGTCAAGGTACAACAAGACCAAGGGGGAGACCCTATACCCCAATCACAGTTGATTGGATCCAAATAGAGGTTTCTAAGGGTAAGTAAATGGTGAGTTACGGAAACCAATGCAAGGCTAAGTGGACCTAGGAATTAAGGTATGGTTGAGGGTGATGTAAGAGATTGTTAATGTTTCAACCTATGTATGGTTTAGGCCACATGATGGGGTATGATGACTAGGTATAGTACCATGTGTTTACACAAGTGGGTCTAGTTTTCTTGGGAAGTGTGAAATGATTCTAGGTAGGCCCACAAGGTGAAGTTAGGTATGAGGTTGGTACTATAGGTTAGATATAGGATAGATTTATGAGTTTAAGTTGATTATAAGGACACCCATGTACTAGATCTAGGGTTTGACACAAATCCCAAGGAGTGCGACTTGCTTGGTGATGGACTAGTGCCTTGTTAAGTGGGCTAATGGGGTCAATAAGTATGTCAAAATGTAGATCGGGACACCTAGAAGCCAAGTCAAGTGGTTTGAATGAGATCTAATGGTTGGATCTTACTAGATCTAGGTTTTTAAGTGATTACCCTAAGTGGACCACAATCCCTTGAAACAAGGAATGCAACCCCCAAAGCGGATCGTGACAAAAAGACAGTATGGACCTAGGTTTCAAGGCATGGGCATTCCAAATCCACAAAAATCTCAAACACCCACCTCCTAGAAGTGGACAAACTCAAATTTTCAAGGGGGTGCAATTTGCTCAAGGAAGGCCAAAAATTGGGTTTTGGTGGACCAAATCAAGTCCAATGGCCACCAAATTGTAGATCCGGGATGCTAGTACCCCGATCTATGTATGTCCAAAAGATCAAGTCAATCCAAGGGCTAGATCTTAGTAGATCTAAGTTTTAAGGTGCCAAGAAGATCAAAAGGGGGTTTTAACCCCTTAAAACATGGAGAGATGTCCACAAGGTAGTTTTCACCAAAGTAAGGATGTGGGGGTAGGTTATCAAGTGTCTAGATTTCAAATCAAGCGGGATCTCACCTACCCATGTTCTAGATCTAACCAAACAAGCCTCTTACAAGGGAGTGCGATTTGGGTCAAAGAGGGCTTTTTGCCTTGATAAATGGGTTAATTTTAAGCCAATCACCACCAAACTATAGATCCAACTAGGGGTGGATGCTATAGAGGTGGGTTTTGAATATTTTCTCAAGAGCAAGGCTAGATCTAAGTAGATCTAAGAAATACCAAAATTGGGGTTTTAATGAATTAGGGTTTTATGACCAATGAAGATAGAATGGATGAAAGAGGCACATACCTTGTAGATCTTACCTCAATTGCTTATGGCCACCTTGCAAATTGATAGCATTCTCCTATGTGTATATTCAAGAGTGAGATCCAAGAGCTTCAACCAAAACGTCCTTCTCCAAGATATCCAAATCGTCCTCCTCCTACAAGACAAGATCAAAGAAACAAGTCAAGCAAGATGATTATGAAAATGATAGAAAGATGTAATAGAAAGCATCAACTATGTCACGAAGATACAATAATGATACTCCCTGTCACAAGATCAACCCAAGAGAGAATATGTGGATCCCTCCAACAATAACCCTCATGAAGTCGCCCTCCTCTCCACCAATTCGACTTTCCTGTCAAAAGATTAGAAGAAGCACCAAAATCCACAATGATACATAGAAGAGATACTGTATATTCAATATGCAAGAGAATCCACAATGCAAGAGAGATGTGCTCCATAAAAAATCTTCTATTCCAATATTCCAGAGCTCCAAAGGTGAGCTTTACAATGGGGGGTCTCCTCCTTATATAGGATAATAAAGACCAAAACCCTATACCACTCTACAATACTACATCAAATGAGTGGTTGAGATTAAAAGATCTCATCATACAATCAATGGCTAAGATGACCCATAACAATATATCACATGGATCACTCATCATAGCAATAGCGCCCCCACTAAATGGTACAATAAGAGGGTGACGTCATCCACTAGAGAAAGATAAGCACCCAAAATCCACCTCATGGTGACTAGGACATGACATCATAAGCTCATGGTGGGGCTAGGAGGTATTAATCCTTACTAGCTCATCCCCAAGGCACAATAAAATAATAAAATATGTCCAATATAATATAAATGATCAAAACTGTCCTCAGAATCCATGACAGTCAAGCAGTAAATGTCCTCCTGTGATCAATCTGGGCATACCCACATGGTGAAAACTGACTGGAAGATAGTGATGCCACCCTGGAAGACCTCTGTGAAGACCAAATGCCAAAACCTTGTCTCAATTTCCCAAATCGATTTCCTCAGTGACCACTTTATCCCATTTTTTAACTGCCTCGGGAACTGTGAAAGTGCAAAAACTGCCTCCTAGGGTGCTAGCGTTGTCCATCTGAGCCCACCAGGCTCTCCGGAAGGGGGGATAAATGGTAATAACAAGTGGCTGGACCACCCCTTCCATCATCAGCGCCCTATGTGAACTGGCCTCTCGGGGGGGGCCCTGCTGCTCAGGCTGGGAAATCAGCCCCCAATCTGGTCAACAAGTGTAAAACTGCATCAATCACTGTCAGAAGTGCCGGGAACTGAAAGATAAGTGTCTCAATGGATCCAGAAGACCCAAATCCACTAGGAATGAGTACTCATACACCCTAGGCTTCCCTAATGGGCTTGCTGTAGGGTCCACCATATATGGACAATGTATAATCTGCTGATCTGAAGTAGTAATAAAGCTGCTGAACTGGATCAAACATCATCTGCATCATATGTCCATCATATGATATCATCATCAAACATGTGGGCCGATGAATCATCATCAATAATCATCCATACATGGTCCACATCATCACGGATCCCAAGAATATATAATCAAGGATAAATCACATGAGTAGACTAAGACAATGCATCTTTAATCATTCTCACAGCTAAGCTCAAAGTATAAATTCCATTCAGTGGCGTTAATCAAGTTAACATATTCCGTTGTTATATAAAATTACTTGCACAATAGTTCAAATTACAAACTTACCCATTGGACATGGTCAAACTGCTAGTGAAGGATGAAGGCTAGGAGCAAGGTTGGGCCAAGGGTTTGACTTGTCTAACTTAACTCAAAAATACTTTGAACTGGGAGAAGGGGGAAGCTACAAACTCTGTGCTGGACAAAAGAACACGGGGGATGGCTGTGCCTCACAAATGGATAAGTTGTTTAGAGAGTGCTTATTCAACTTAGGCATCATGTCTACATCAAGTTGATCCAGTTTCATTAGGATCATTCAATTTTATTCCATGGCCTTTTTGGCCTACATAACCCTTCGGATTTCAGATGTGCTGAGAAGCACAACTAGTTGCAGCTTGCATCCAGGGCATGTTTTTCATATATTTATATAAGGTCAGCAATTGTTTAGATGTAGCTTTTAAGAACCATTGCTTTTTGGACCTTTCTTATACTCTTCGAGGAGTATTTTTAGCTTTTCATCGCTCTTGCCCTTTTTTGTTTCCATGGGCGAATTTATTAAGTTTCCACAGGTAGAACATGAGCTTTCAGTTTTAGCCAACAACATCTCAAGTGACTAGGGGGAGTTCGAGCCAATGCCAAACATCGGGACAACCGACCAGAATGATTTAGGCCTACAATCCAACTCACCAAAGGCAAGTTTTGTCACCAACTCAGAGCCGAGACACTGAATAACAGGGATGCGGTCCAAACACAGAGGTAGAAAAATGGGGAAGTCCTCAGTATCAGAAAGTCAAATGAGACAAGTCAGGGTTTAAAGTCAAACAGGAAGGTCATGTATGGATGGAGACAAGTGAATGTGGAGCCTACACTAGCAGACAACTGGTGTCGGGGAAAGACCATGTCTATGTAAGGTGAAAAACCAGTAAGTTTGTTAAATGACCTAAAAGTGCAAGTAATTGTCCATTTTATGATTTACAGTTCATTTTAAATAGTTTGCCACATCAGGAATAATATACCAAGCACATGCTATGATCATGACTAAATCAACAAGATAATAATCCACAGTCAGTGAGAACATATCCATAGATCATACAACATCATCATAATAATAATCACCAAGTATCATCTGAAACATTGCTGTAATACATCTCTAGGCACTGAACTGAAACTGTAATGGGATAAGTGGTCACATCAGTCACCAAATCTGAACTCTCAAGGCTCAGCCTTGACACAAGGTTATATACAAATCTGAATAATGTACTGCTCTGATCATGAGTGATCCAAAATATATAGCCATGCTCTGGAATAATGTAAGCTCTGGAATGTGCAGATATCTGCTGTACAAGAATAGTAGCCCTGCTACTATGGTGTGATAACATCTGGCTCTAGCTGGGACAAGTGCTCTAAGGGAGAGAGCGCTTGAGAACCTCAGAATCTCTGGTCTCGAACTGCTCTGCATCAATCTTCAATCCAGCACTGCACCATCCTTGCTTTCAGCTTTTATCTTGCACCTGTTCCTGCTCTCACAAACACTAGAATACCATCATGGAGCATGTATGGGACAAAAAAAAATAAAACTGAACTGAAATCTAATCTAAAGCATGAACTGAAATGCGCCAAAATATAAATATAAACTAACATGGCATATATTATTCATTTATCATTTTTATTTACTGTGCAGGAGGAAAAGAATACTTCTTCAATCAGGCAATCTCAACTTGCACAGGCAGCCAACAATAGAAATGCCAACTACAATTGCATGCAGGAGAAGAGACAAGCTTAGGAAGGAGCAAGGCTCAACTCAATGAAGAATACAAACAAGCAGACACTCCAGGCAGAAAAAGAAAAAAGGGACAATACTCGGCACACATAGAAAGAAAAATCACACAAATCCTACTGCTCAAGTGAGCTTATTCAAGACCTACTTACCCTACTCTAACCAACTAGCACAAATGTTAGGTAAAATCATAAATCCAGTGTAACCATTCATCAGACAGGTTAATGATTCTTATTTGATTTTTGATAATAGAACAAGTTAAGATCGGGCTAAAGATTAACAAATTTGAGGGCACAATCTTCCTGACTTGTTCAAACATTGAAGAATGGTTTAAATGATGCGATATGAAATTATGCCAAGGAGAAGACTGTCTCATGCAAACATCCTCCATCAAAGAACTGATAGGATCATAAAATTTATGCAAGTTAAACTCAGGGATGGATGGAGGGAAGACATAAGACATGTGATTCGATTCATTTTCACGCAAATTAACTTCTTCATTTACTTCTCTCACATATTCAATTTGATTCTCCTTGGGACTGATGATCAAATAGAAACCAAGTGGAGACAAATCAAAGCTTAGAAGACGAAAAATCAAAGTTAGACCCTCTTGATGCTCAAAAATGGAGAAAAGATGGAATTGATCTTTAAACACCTTTTCTAGCCACCTAGAATGATTGATAAATTGACAACAAGCATTATGGTTCCAACGTGACTGAAAAGGGAAATGAAGTGCACTTTCTCCAAACACGTAATCATGCTTATACTTCTTATTGAAAATTTTAAAAGCAAAAGACTGACTAGACCACCAACCCAAAGATGATTGAAAAAGTTGGGAAGGGAGGGTGGATTGCAAATATGAACAGTCTCCTAGATGGATAGAAAGATTTGGCCTTGAAATTTGACAAAATGAAAGACCTTTCATAATAGCACTAGGAATGACTTCAAACTTTTGATTAAATCTGATTTGAGGACAAGATTCTAACTCTAAGAAAAAGCTATCTTGACTAAGGATAGAAAAATTTAAAGACTCATTACAAGAAGTGGAACAAAGATTAGAGCATCTAGTGTGATCTACTGGCTCATCCTCTCCTTCTATTGATTCATCATTAAAATCACAAGAGGATACTTGATCATTTTCATCAAATTGATCAGGGATAAAATTAAGAAAATTATTTAGAACATCCTGATTATTTGCACAATGATCATGTGAAAGCACTACTAAAGGGTCTTGGTCAATGTTTCCACTTTCTTCTTCTTCAAAAAGATGAGGAGAAATTAAAGGATTGTTAATGATAGAATGATTAAGGAGTTCTCTTTCTGAAGGATCCACAAAATCAGAAATTTATTCAAGGTCAAAAGGGGGGCTACTCAAGGACTGACTTGAAGTGTCATTATTATTATCATGGTCCTTGTCAAACTGATCCTCAACAACACAGTTATTGCTTGATGTCTCTGTTAAGGATTCTTCAATATTACTACCCCATTTATTCTTTAAGAACCCAACAAACATATCATATCCAGTGATGGATCCTGGGGCTAAATTATCAAACCATAATCCGGCATTTCCACCTAATGTCTCACCCAGGGCCCGCATATAAACATCTTCATCATCAGCACCCCTAACTTCCATAAAATCCCAAAATCTTTGTAAATGATTTTCAATTGACTCAAAATAATTTCCATAGAAACGAGGCAACCATTCAGAGTAATTATTTGGCATAAGATGAGGTGCCCCATGAATTTCAGAAAAGTCAAAAGGAGATGGCTTAGGTGGATTTCTAATAACTTTGGCCATTCTACTAGGGATTAGTTTTGGATGTCTAACTGGAATGCTAGAGTCATTTGACCGAATGCTTTGGTTGCAAGGCCTTGGTTGAACTTGACTTTTGTTTGAATTAATTGGGTTAGTATTTTTACTTGAAGAATGAAAAGAATGATGAGAGTTATAAGAATTATGTACATAATCATTCCCATATTGATATGTTGACTGACCTTCATTACTTTCTTCCAACTGCCCTCTATAGTGAGATAGATTCTCATATATTTCATTCATACACCTTGTCATTTGGAAGAAAATGTCTGAATTCATTTATGATTTACAAATTACAAAATTGAAAGATGGGAATGGGGCCGATCCTCAGCGGAGTCACGATTAGGAGTCGCCAGGTAGATTTTTAGGCTCTACTACCAAGAGGTATGTCGTTTAAAGTGCAGAGAGATAGTGAGACACAAAGGTGTGTTGAACCAAGGTAGGCCCCTGCCTCCCCGGCAACGGCGCCAAAAATGTTATCACACAACTTGTAGTTGCCCCTAGTGGTATCCCATCCGGGACGGTAGAGGAGGCAGGCAACTAAAGAGGTGACCCAAGATATGCCACGGTTCCCAATGCAAGGTGGGAGTCACGTCAACCGAGGCACTCTTCGCTTTAGGTCAAGGTACAACAAGACCAAGGGGGAGACCCTATACCCCAATCACAGTTGATTGGATCCAAACAGAGGTTTCTAAGGGTAAGTAAATGGTGAGTTACGGAAACCAATGCAAGGCTAAGTGGACCTAGGAATTAAGGTATGGTTGAGGGTGATGTAAGAGATTGTTAATATTTCAACCTATGTATGGTTTAGGCCACATGATGGGGTATGATGACTAGGTATAGTACCATGTGTTTACACAAGTGGGTCTAGTTTTCTTGGGAAGTGTGAAATGATTCTAGGTAGGCCCACAAGGTGAAGTTAGGTGTGAGGTTGGTATTATAGGTTAGATATAGGCTAGATCTATGAGTTTAAGTTGATTATAAGGATACCCATGTACTAGATCTAGGGTTTGACACAAATCCCAAGGAGTGCGACTTGCTTGGTGATGGACTAGTGCCTTGTTAAGTGGGCTAATGGGGTCAATAAGTATGTCAAAATGTAGATCGGGACACCTAGAAGCCAAGTCAAGTGGGTTGAATGAGATCTAATGGTTGGATCTTACTAGATCTAGGTTTTTAAGTGATTACCCTAAGTGGACCACAATCCCTTGAAACAAGGAATGCAACCCCCAAAGCGGATCGTGACAAAAAGACAGTATGGACCTAGGTTTCAAGGCATGGGCATTCCAAATCCACAAAAATCTCAAACACCCACCTCCTAGAAGTGGACAAACTCAAATTTTCAAGGGGGTGCGATTTGCTCAAGGAAGGCCAAAAATTGGGTTTTGGTGGACCAAATCAAGTCCAATGGCCACCAAATTGTAGATCCGGGATGCTAGTACCCCGATCTATGTATGTCCAAAAGATCAAGTCAATCCAAGGGCTAGATCTTAGTAGATCTAAGTTTTAAGGTGCCAAGAAGATCAAAAGGGGGTTTTAACCCCTTAAAACATGGAGAGATGTCCACAAGGTAGTTTTCACCAAAGTAAGGATGTGGGGGTAGGTTATCAAGTGTCTAGATTTCAAATCAAGTGGGATCTCACCTACCCATGTGCTAGATCTAACCAAACAAGCCTCTTACAAGGGAGTGCGATTTGGGTCAAAGAGGGCTTTTTGCCTTGATAAATGGGTTAATTTTAGGCCAATCACCACCAAACTATAGATCCAACTAGGGGTGGATGCTATAGAGGTGGGTTTTGAATATTTTCTCAAGAGCAAGGCTAGATCTAAGTAGATCTAAGAAATACCAAAATTGGGGTTTTAATGAATTAGGGTTTTATGACCAATGAAGATAGAATGGATGAAAGAGGCACATACCTTGTAGATCTTACCTCAATTGCTTATGGCCACCTTGCAAATTGATAGCATTCTCCTATGTGTATATTCAAGAGTGAGATCCAAGAGCTTCAACCAAAACGTCCTTCTCCAAGATAGCCAAATCGTCCTCCTCCTACAAGACAAGATCAAAGAAACAAGTCAAGCAAGATGATTATGAAAATGATAGAAAGATGTAATAGAAAGCATCAACTATGTAACGAAGATACAATAATGATACTCCCTGTCACAAGATCAACCCAAGAGAGAATATGTGGATCCCTCCAACAATAACCCTCATGAAGTCGCCCTCCTCTCCACCAATTCGACTTTCCTGTCAAAAGATTAGAAGAAGCACCAAAATCCACAATGATACATAGAAGAGATATTGTATATTCAATATGCAAGAGAATCCACAATGCAAGAGAGATGTGCTCCACAAAAAATCTTCTATTCCAATATTCCAGAGCTCCAAAGGTGAGCTTTACAATGGGGGGTCTCCTCCTTATATAGGATAATAAAGACCAAAACCCTATACCACTCTACAATACTACATCAAATGAGTGGTTGAGATTAAAAGATCTCATCATACAATCAATGGCTAAGATGACCCATAACAATATATCACATGGATCACTCATCATAACAATAGCGCCCCCACTAAATGGTACAATAAGAGGGTGACGTCATCCACTAGAGAAAGATAAGCACCCAAAATCCACCTCATGGTGACTAGGACATGACATCATAATCTCATGGTGGGGCTAGGAGGTATTAATCCTTACTAGCTCATCCCCAAGGCACAATAAAATAATAAAATATGTCCAATATAATATAAATGATCAAAACTGTCCTCAGAATCCATGACAGTCAAGCAGTAAATGTCCTCCTGTGATCAATCTGGGCATACCCACATGGTGAAAACTGATTGGAAGATAGTGATGCCACCCTGGAAGACCTCTGTGAAGACCAAATGCCAAAACCTTGCCTCAATTTCCCAAATCGATTTCCTCAGTGACCACTTTATCCCATTTTTTAACTGCCTCGGGAACTGTGAAAGTGAAAAAATTGCCTCCTAGGGTGCTAGCGCTGTCCATCTGATCCCACCAGGCTCTCCGGAAGGGGGGATAAATGGTATTAACAAGTGGCTGGACCACCCCTTCCATCATCAGTGCCCTATGTGAACTGGACTCTCGGGGGGGCCCCTGCTGCTCAGGCTGGGAAATCAGCCCCCAATCTGGTCAACAAGTGTAAAACTGCATCAATCACTGTCAGAAGTGCCCAGAACTGAAAGATAAGTGTCTCAATGGATCCAGAAGACCCAAATCCACTAGGAATGAGTACTCATACACCCTGGGTTTCCCTAATGGGCTTGCTGTAGGGTCCACCATATATGGACAATGTATAATCTGCTAATCTGAAGTAGTAATAAAGTTGTTGAACTGGATCAAACATCATCTGCATCATATGTCCATCATATGATATCATCATCAAACATGTGGGCCCATGAATCATCATCAATAATCATCCATACATGGTCCACATCATCACGGATCCCAAGAATATATAATCAAGGATAAATCACATCAGTAGACTAAGACAATGCTTCTTTAATCATTCTCACAGCTAAGCTCAAAGTATAAATTCCATTCAGTGGCGTTAATCAAGTTAACATATTCCGTTGTTATATAAAATTACTTGCACAATAGTTCAAATGACAAACTTACCCATTGGACATGGTCAAACTGCTAGTGAAGGATGAAGGCTAGGAGCAAGGTTGGGCCAAGGGTTTGACTTGTCTAACTTAACTCAAAAATACTTTGAACTGGGAGAAGGGGGAAGCTACAAACTCTGTGCTAGACAAAAGAACACGGGGGATGGCTGTGCCTCACAAATGGATAAGTTGTTTAGAGAGTGCTTATTCAACTTAGGCATCATGTCTACATCAAGTTGATCCAGTTTCATTAGGATCATTCAATTTTATTCCATGGCCTTTTTGGCCTACATAACCCTTCGGATTTCAGATGTGCTGAGAAGCACAACTAGTTGCAGCTTGCATCCAGGGCATGTTTTTCATATATTTATATAAGGTCAGCAATTGTTTAGATGTAGCTTTTAAGAACCATTGCTTTTTGGACCTTTCTTATACTCTTCGAGGAGTATTTTTAGCTTTTCATCGCTCTTGCCCTTTTTTGTTTCCATGGGCGAATTTATTAAGTTTCCACAGGTAGAACATGAGCTTTCAGTTTTAGCCAACAACATCTCAAGTGACTAGGGGGAGTTCGAGCCAATGCCAAACATCGGGACAACCGACCAGAATGATTTAGGCCTACAATCCAACTCACCAAAGGAAAGTTTTGTCACCAACTCAGAGCCGAGACACTGAATAACAGGGATGCGGTCCAAACACAGAGGTAGAAAAATGGGGAAGTCCTCAGTATCAGAAAGTCAAATGAGACAAGTCAGGGTTTAAAGTCAAACAGGAAGGTCATGTATGGATGGAGACAAGTGAATGTGGAGCCTACACTAGCAGACAAATGGTGTCGGGGAAAGACCATGTCTATGTAAGGTGGAAAACCAGTAAGTTTGTTAAATGACCTAAAAGTGCAAGTAATTGTCCATTTTATGATTTACAGTTCATTTTAAATAGTTTGCCACATCAGGAATAATATACCAAGCACATGCTATGATCATGACTAAATCAACAAGATAATAATCCACAGTCAGTGAGAACATATCCATAGATCATACAACATCATCATAATAATAATCACCAAGTATCATCTGAAACACTGCTGTAATACATCTCTAGGCACTGAACTGAAACTGTAATGGGATAAGTGGTCACATCAGTCACCAAATCTGAACTCTCAAGGCTCAGCCTTGACACAAGGTTATATACAAATCTGAATAATGTACTGCTCTGATCATGAGTGATCCAAAATATATAGCCATGCTCTGGAATAATGTAAGCTCTGGAATGTGCAGATATCTGCTGTACAAGAATAGTAGCCCTGCTACTATGGTGTGATAACAGTACCTTTAACTGAATTGGTAGAAGATGATCCCGTGGAAAGCCCAGTCTCTGCTATAAACATTACTACTCGTAGTAAAGGTCCCATTACAGATCCAGTTCCAAGCTCAACTATTCCCAAGCCTAAAATTTCAGAAGAATTACCAAGAAGACACATAAAAATCATTCCACCGCAACCTAAAGCTAACTCAACAACAACCAAGCAGCCAAACATTGACACAACAGTTCAACAACCGAAGGTCACGATGAATAAGATAGACCATCCAACTAGAACTGTAAAAGAATATGATATAGGATATGACATTATTGAAGATATAAAGAAAGTAAAGGCAAATGTATCAATATTCGATATGTGCAGTTTGCCTCAGCAATGAGACAAGTTGTTGCATGCTCTTCAATCCCAGCCCAGCACTCCATTAACAGATACTCAAGAAGATCCTGAAATTAATGAGGCTAGTATCGGCGGGAAATCCAAATCTCAGACGTTGCCATTTATTTTAACTTTTGAAATTTTCAATCACAATGTTCACAATTGTCTGGTAGATTTCGGAGCATCTTCGAATGTCATGCCACTGTCTATTTGTAAAAAAATCAATGGCCAACCAATTCCATCTCCTGCCCAGATTATTCAGTTAGATAGGACTGCTTTCAAAGTTATCGGGGAAATGAAAGATGTCCTCATTAGGCTATCAGCAGATTCTAGAGTCTGTCAGTTCATTGATATAATGGTAGTTGACATTCCCGAAGCATATGGTTTAATCCTAAGTAGGGACTGGTCTACAAAGTTGAATGGCTACTTTGCAACTGATTGGTCCCATTTGTGGTTGCCATATTAGAATAGACAGAATCAGATGAAGGTTTTGAGGGAGCCACATACGAAACAAAATGTAACTCAGCTGGAAGGAAAGAATGAAGTGGTGGCATTTTCATCTTCAGTTTTGGAAAATTATTTCTTAGAAATTGATCCGGGTAATTATCAGTCTGAAACTATTACCATGAATCAGATGAACAGTCCGATCTCCTTCATTTTTCTCAGACTGATGATATTGATTGTAATATAGTTATTTTAGTCACTGACTTAGATCATAATGATACTAACTTAGTTAAATCAAACGATCTTTTTTGGACATTATACTTTGATGGTTCTAAAACTTTGAAAGGATCCGGAGCCGGTTGTGTTCTGATGGATCCAGAAAGAAATAAGTATTTTTTGTCCTGTAGGTTAGAATTTGATTGTACTAACAATACTGTTGAATATGAAGCTTTAGTCCACGGATTGAAGAAAGCCATTGGTTTAAAGGTTAAGTACCTGAAGGTGTTCGGCGACTCAGAAATAGTTGTGAGACAGGTAAGAGATACCATTCACTGTCTCTCACCGCATTTGAGGGGTTATCAGGCTGAGGTATGGGATTTAATTATACATTTTGATGCTTTCAATATAAAGTTTGTTCCTAGACTGCAAAATTCTGCAGCTGATTTATTAGCAACATCCGCTTCCAGATTGGTGCCAACTAATAATAAGGGCTCAATTGAATTAATTTCCAGGCCTTCTGTCCCTGACAATATCACAAACTTCAGAGTTTTCGATGATGACGAACAGATTATCAGTTTTTTAACAAACGAAGACATATTTCATGAAGCTATGATAGATGAAGAAGAACACGATTCTGATTTACGAACGAAAGATGCAGCTAAAGGCAATTTCATCCCCAAAGGGGTAAGGTCACTTGAAATGTTGTTTGATCTTCAGAGAAAGTTCAAAAGGCCAACAAATACCAAGACCAATAGCTCATCAATGCAGCATGAATTAGTTAATTTGGGCACCGAGGCTGAACCAAAATTTGTTAACCTTGGAAAATGTTGTTCACCGGGAGAAAGAGATAAGTTCATCAAGCTGTTTCGGCAATATAAGGATGTTTTTGCATGGACTTATGATGATCTAAAAACATATGACATCCGTATGATTCAGCATGTCATCCCAATGAGAGCATCTATCAAGCCATTTTAGTAGCAATTAAGAAGGATGCATCCCATTCTTGAACCTCTGATCCAAAAGGAATTGAAGAAGTTACTAGATGCTAAAATAATCTTTAAGGTCTGGCATTCTGAGTGGGTTGCTAACCTAGTTCCCGTGAGAAAGAAGTCAGGAGAGATAAGACTCTGTGTCTACTTCAGAAATTTAAACAGAGCTTCAGATAAAGACAACTATTCGGTCCCTTTAATGGAACAAATTCTCCAAATGGTATCAGGATCTGAACTATTCTCCCTTCTTGATGGTTTCTCCGGTTACAATCAAGTATTGGTAGCTCAAGAAGACCATATTAAGACTACTTTCCGCACTAAATGGGGAATGTTCGCATACCGAAGAATGCCCTTTGGCCTAATAAACGCAGGAGCTACATTCCAGCAAGCAATGGACATCGCTTTCCGAGGATTGGGTGGCCATTGTGTCATGGTCTATCTAGATGACGTGACAGTTTTTTCGAAGAAAAGAGAAGACCATGTTGTTCATTTGAAGCGTGTTTTTTATCATTGCCGGAAATATGGTATCTCTTTGAATCCCAAGAAGAGTGTGTTCATTGTTCCCGAAGGTAAACTGCTAGGCCATATCATTTCCAAAAGAGGAGTATCAATAGATCAAGAGAGCGTACAAGCTATCAATGGAATTCCAATGCCTCATAATAAGAAATCCATGCAGTCATTTATGGGCACTATCAATTTTGTCTTAAGATTTGTTCCAGATTTCGCGCAAATTGTTAAGCCTTTGCAGCAAATGGTCAAGCAAAGCATACAGTTCAAGTGGACAGACTTAGAAAAGGATGCATTCAGAGACATTAAGGCAGCCATAGCTAAGGCTCCTTCCTTAAGAAGTCTAGATTTTGGCAAAGATTTTATCTTGCATACCTTTGCTTCAGATGACTCAATCGCAGTGGTGCTCACGCAAAAGGTAGAGTTAGGGGATGAATACCCAATCTCGTTTATGAGCACTAGTCTGCAAGGTGCTGAACTGAACTACCCTGTTGTTAACAAACATGCGTATGCTGTCTTCAAAGCGGTCAAGCAGTTCAGACCATATATTCTTAAGAGCAGAACTAAAGTTATAGTTCCTCACCCAGCAGTTAGATCCATTTTCGTTCAAAAGGAATTGGGAGAGAGGAGGGGGAACTGGGTCACGGCTCTTCAAGAATATGATTTAGAATTTAAACCAACCACCATCATCAAGGGACAAGGCCTGTGTAAATTGCTTAGAGAGCATCCAATTGATGAAGAGTGGAACTGGAAGAATGAAGCTGAGCTGAATTCGGTTGAGGTATGTCCCATTTTCATGGCTCCTAAATCGTGGTATAGAGATCTAGTGCACTATTTGCAGCAGGGATATCTACCAGAACACTGGAGTTCTAAGCAAAGAAGGGCACTCCGTTTGAAATCAGCAGCTTATCAAATCATTGATGGAGTACTCTTCAGAAAAAATTACGATGAAATTTTCCTCAGGTGTCTAGAGAAGAAAGATGCAAGCAAGGTTTTCAAAGAGTTACACGATGGTCCTACTGGTGGGCATTATTTAGGGGAGACAACAGCTCACAAAATACTAAGAGCTGGATATTATTGGCCCACCTTATTCCGAGATGCTCATGCTTATGCTCGGAACTGTGACATTTTCCAAAGAAGTGCTGGGAAATTACCTAAGGCAGCAAGACCTTTGCAGTCGGTTATTATCTCAGAACCTTTCGAACAATGGGGTATAGATGTCATTGGAGAGATGTAGCCAAATTCTTCTCTTCAACATCAATACATCCTCACAGCCACGGAATACTTCACCAGATGGACCGAGGCTATCCCATTGCGCAAGATCAATGAAGATACAGTCATCAGTTTCTTGAAAGAGAACATCATAACCAGGTTTGGGGTTCCAATTTCCCTAGTATTTGATAATGCCACCTATTTCTTGTCTTTTAAAATAAATTAATTTGTTTATGAATGGGGAATTAAATTGCATTATTCAGCCAATTACTACCCTCAAGGAAATGGATTCGCTGAATCTTCAAACAAAAATCTCATCCGAATTCTCAAGAAGATTGTGATAGAAAATCAGTGAAGTTGGCATATAGCCCTCCCAAACTCCTTATGGGTAGATAGGGTGCCTCCAAAGAACACGTTAGGGGTTTCCCCTGACACTCTCGTCTATGGCAAGGAATCTATTCTTCCCCCCAACATCTTGCACCCATCCTTACAGTTGTCTCAAGCCTCTCGAGGATCTAGTAGTCAGGTTCTACAATCCAGAATTGATACCTTGCTTCAGCTTGAAGAAGCCCGGCAGAGGTCCAAAGACCGATTCCATCAACACCAAGAAATAATCAAAAGGTGGTTTGATGAAAGGAAGTCTGGGAAAAGAAGTTTTGAAGTAGGAGATTTAGTTCTAAAATGGGATTATAATCATGAAGGCAAGGGAATGCACACAAAATTTCAACACTTATGGATAGGCCCTTACCAAATTTCTGAAAAGCTCGGCCCATCCACTTACAAGCTGATAGACCTCCAGGGAGAGGAAGTAACCCTTCCTCTCAACGGCCTCATCTTGAAACAATACTTTGCGTAGTCTCAATGAGACTTTCTGTACATAAATAAATATTTCCTTTCATTTTACTTAGTCCCTTGTTTTCTTTGTTTCAGCTATTTTGTCCCCTTTTCTCGGCATTTGAACTTTCATACAGTTTTTTTTCTGAAGTGCCTGCAGTCGGGCCTCTCATAAAGTTAGATCTCTCGAAGAAATCTCACGACTCAGGAAGCAAAAAATACCCTCAAAATGAAAGTTTATCCTTGCATTTTTGTCTTTGTTGATCGTTCTCTAGAATGAAGAAATCATTTCCCGTTGGTCAAACTAACCCTCGTTTAAATAGCAGATATCTATGATTATCTTTATTACTATCCTCGGGCTCCATCCACTCTCACACTTATAAGAATCTCAAGAAGGTCACTGAAGTTGGACCCACGGAGAGTAGCACATCTCGAAGGCATAGGGTATTGAAATGACTCCATGCTGCGAATCTAAAAGCCAAAATGGCTCATAATCAAGGGTCTGTTTTCCAGAGATTCTCGCCTCAATTAAAGCATGGCTGAGACAAAAGCAAAGCATATAAGCCAAGAAAGCTGTCCAAGAGACTCAGTTCAAGATAGGCTCCTCTCCGTCCGTGAGGCTTGATAAATCAATAAAATCTCTCACTCAAACAAAAGAACATTATGGATTGAGATGCCGAAATCAAAGATCATATTTTAAAAAAGAAAATATTTCTGGAAGGCTCAGCAGCAAAGCTGTCAAATGTATGAACATCCAAAAGGATGCAAGCGGCATGGGAATGAGGAACAAGAGCAATAGTGTCTATGAGAAGCTGTTGCAAATCCTGTGGAGTCCAATAGCAGTGGCCATCTGAAAGATGAATTTTCTAAAATGAACCCAATATGTTGGCCCTTTGAAAGTTTTAAAGATGTCTTCATCAAAGCTCCCCTTTTCCCAATGGCCAAAAGATAAAATGACTCCCTCCTTTGCTGAGATTCGAATGCTCAGCTCAATATTGCATATAAGATGGATAGCTTTTAAGAAAGTTTCCGATTAACGGGAAGGATTTTTCAGAGATTTGTGTTCGCCAACGACTCACCAATTGTTGTTGCAGCAACATCCCTCCCCAAAATTTTGTAGATATTGGAGCCCCTCCTCCTTATTTTCCTAAGAAAGTCTGGTTAAAAGAATTAAGCCTCCTTTGGAAAAACTTTTTGAACTTAGTTTTGTTTCAAGTGGGGAACCGATTTTTAAAAAAGTTTGAAGTTTTTCTTCTAAGACAAAACTCAAAACTCTCTCCCGAAACGGCGGAAGAACTCAGGATGTTCGCCCGCAATTGCGGAAAGACTTAAAGTTTCTCCCCGAAACAGCGAAAGCACTTACATATTCTTTGAACTTCGGCAGAACTCAAAGTTCTCTCCCGAAACGGCAGAAGCACTTGAAAAGTTTCATCGCAACAGGCGCCCTCTAACCGAGTTCCCAGGCCATCCCCTTTGTGGAAAAGAATTACCAAACTCCTTTGTCATTTGCGAAAGAACTTACCGAGTCTTTCCGCAACGACGGAACGACTCAAGAAACTCCGCCGCGATAAACTTTTGGGAGAATCATTTTCCGAAGAACTTGCAAAGTCCTGCCGAAATGTCGAGACAACTCACGAACTTGCGCTGTAAATTTTTTTTGGCTCGACGGTTTCAGAAGAACTCGTCAAACCTTTCCTCAAAAGCGGAGCGTCTTTCCTTTCTTTTCCGCAATAAGCAAGTAGCCGTGCCCAAACTCATAAAGTTCATCCGCGTTTCGGAAGAAACTCACAAAATCCGTCCGCAATGGCGGATGAGACTCACCTTTTCCTCCCGGTATTGACGGTTGCGCATAAGTGCCGAAAGTTTGAAAAAACCTCACCGTATGAGTAATCAACCTCGTTTTAATGTCACCACCTACCCAATTAAATGCCCGTACGTATTGATTTTTATATAAGGGCAGTGGGGGTTTTATTTTTCTCGTTGATAGATTTGGATTCGGAGAACGTCGTTCGAAGCTGCTCGAATCGTTTCGCTCCAGCTCAGCTCATTTACTGCCGAACCAACCCCGTTTTCACCGTTATTTCATTGCCAAGTAGGTGCTTAAAACCATTAATCTTGTCTTATCTATACGTCGAGTATTTCTCGACCGTTCTTTGTCTTATTACGTGGCTTGTAGGCATTTGTAGAAGACTATTCTTAAAACTTTACAACCGTTGCAACCCCATAGAATTCTCGTTACCGATAGCTAGGAGTCATAACCAATGCCAGTCATTCCCAGTTGGCCCTTTGTTCCTGAGTCATTCGAGCTTGGTCAGTTCCACCGGATACAGTTCTGTCGTGCTCTTGCCCAGATGTACTCAAGTCCAAGTTTTTATGCCGCCTATATGCCGCTTCTCAAATACTATCGAACAAGAAGCAATATCACTCATAGCTGGCTTGGATACTCAACTGCTCACTTATTTGGCCTAGATACCGATTATTGAAAAACAGTTTTGTTATATGATTTCGGCTTCCTCATATGTTTTCCCAAACCAAGCTAGCCTGCCCTTCACGCGTTAACCATTAAAATTGCCTATAATTTAGGGAAACATATCCTCAAAGATGAGGAGGGAAATAAGTTTTATGCGTCACCTTTTTCAAAAGGTCTCAAAAGGTTCCTTCCTTCCTTTTCCTCCCTAGAATGATCAAGTTTGATGACCATATTTTGTTTTCTTGGATAATCTATGTTTGGTTTGCTTCCCCAACATGCAACCTTATAATTTTCTTATATTTATCATCAGCATGCTAAATCTGTCTTGCTCTATGTTACTCTCTCATAATGATTTACAATTTTATATTCATTCACATATGGTTGCTGACAAGGATAAGCCATGATGCCAAAAGGTGGTAGAAATAAAGCTAAAATGATGGAGCCAGAGCCAGTGCAACCAAGGACTGAAACTCTTTTTCAAGATACAAAGTGCATCACTGGCGTCCCTCCCGAGGTCCGGTGGGGAGATGTTTACCGGATGATCAGGGACCAAGATATTCCAGACGTGCTATTAGAAGAGGAGAAAATCTACCTCAACATCAGAACCTCCGGCATAGCCAGGCTTCTACTCGCCCTGAATTGTTCCCGTGCTCTGAAGTGATCGGGTGGATATTGGAACATGCCAACCCACAAACTAGATTGTTGCAGGACAGCAAGGGAGAGGCATTCGCTTCATTCCATCCATCTTATATTGCGGCAGCGTACAAATTCTCACGTCCCCAGCAAGCACTAAACGATGAATGGTTGGAACAGATGAATAATATCGAGATGGCTAAGAGGTTGTTAATCATAGGAAAGCAACTAAGGAAGAGAGATAATGATGAATATGACATTCAGAGCCTAAGACCTCCTTTTAGGTTAATTGCCCTGATGTTAAGCAAAATATTCGGTATGCCCGATGGCACTGTATATAGGATACAGTGGGCCCCCATAATCCACTTCATAGCTTTCAAGGGAACTGTGTTTGATTGGGATACTATCCTCTCAGATAGTCTGGCATCCACTGTGGCCGCAGCTAGAGAAGGTTTGGCCTTAAAAAGGTCAGATTTCTTCATGTCTTCGTACCTCATTGATTGCATCTTGACAAAGCTCCCTTTCCCTAGGTTAGGTTGCTCATGGGATCAAGCCAACACCCCAGTATACACTGCCTATAAAATAATGTGGGCTCAAAATTACAAAGCAAACTATAAGCTCATCTGTGAAGAGTTCATCATGCCTCTGTATGAGCAGATGTTCAATGAAGAGCCCAATTTCCTGTCAGAGAATTCCATGGAAGTCCTGGAGAATTATGGCGATTTCTACTTCTCAGAAGAGGGCACTTACATCAGGATGTTTGGAGGTACCAAAACACCATACATTTTTCCAAAGTACGTCACTGATTATGTAGTCCTAAAAGAAGCAGTCAGACAAGTTTTCCTTGATGGAATAGGAGGAGTGATTAATAAGCAACATAAGGCTTCCTTCCATCCTTTTCCTTTTTGTATAGGAGCCTATAAATTCTCAGGAGTTGCAATAGCCGAAGAGTTCATTCAGGATTTTAAAGATTTTCACTTCAGCGAGGTAATCTTCCATAGAAATGACAGGCGGAGCAAGGTTGTCGAGCATTGCAAGGAGATGATATATGCTCATTTTGAGTATGCCCATTACTATGATGCCGAAGAAGAAGTGTTCAGAGGAATCAGTAACATGACTGAATTGCATATTTGTCATCATGGCGGTGGAGCTAGCTCTAGCTCTGTCCCAACCCGAGAAGCCAGTCTGGAGAAAGAAAAAGAAGCAGCTGAGGCCCTGGCCCGTGAAGAACAAAGATTGAAAGAAGAAGCTAAATTGCAGCAAGAAGAAGAGGAAGCTAGGTTACGAAGAGAAGAAGAGGAAGTAAGATTGCAGCAGGAAGCCGAAGAAGCAAGGCAGCAGAGGGAAGCAGAGGAAGCAAGATTGCAGCGGGAAGCTTAGGAACAAGAGCAGAGGGAGGAAATTGAGAATACGTAGCAAGATGGGGAAAAGCAAGGAAGGCTTAATGCCGAAGGAGAGCAAAATCCTGAAGGAGAACAAAATGCTGAGGGGGAAAGTAACGCCAACGAAGATGCTCAGGCAAGTGGCTCTGGCACCCAAGATATGGAAATAGACTTTTCTCAGGTGGCACAGACCCCACCCGCGGAGGCAGAAGTCCATATAAGAGAACTCTCGATTATCCCTTTCACCCCATCCGAAGATCATACTGTGTCCCGATGGGATAAATTTGTGTACTATAAGAAGAGGAAGGCTGTGGTCCTGAAATTGGAAGAGAGGATAAAGAGGCTTTTCCAGGCAGACATTGTTACCCAGCGAGAAACCATGGTCATGCAGAATACAAACAAATCCCCCATAGCCATGGCATCCGCCGCGGTGTCGACAGCAAAAGCAACAGAAGATAATGTGATTGACATGGTCAAAGAATTTGAGTCAACGAAGAGAAGAGCTCGCATGCTGCAACATACTGTGGCTAATGAGCAGGCTTATAGGGATCTTGTAGTGAACAAATATAATCGTCTGTCTGCTGATCATAAGGAGTTGTCGGATAAGTATCGACATCTGGAAGAAAAAAAGGAGCACCTGGCAATCCAGATGATGGTTCTAGAAGCGAAAAAGAATGATTATGAAGCTGGAGTCTTTCACCTAGAAGTAGATAAGCAGGAAATGGTTCAGCAGTTAGAGCAAGCAGAAAGCAGAGCGATAGATATGTCTCCCTTTCATGAACAGTCTTGTGACATCTTAAGTCAAATGCATGCCACACAAGAACTGATAGCTGAGGAGGTGTGCAGGCTCAAGACCATGCTGGTTAGGTTGAAGGAAGTCAATGCCGAAGCCATTAGGCTTAAAGGCAAATACACTCGGGTTAAAGCAAACATCCTGAGCCAGATGGAGTGGAGAGAAGGGAAGGTGGATTTCCCTAAGCATCTCCCGTTCAAATCTGCAGATGGTTTTAAGGAAGATGTAGCCCTTATGGAGTTTTGCAGGAATTTTGGAATCAAGCTGATGGCTAAGATCCAGGGAACAATTGAGAAAGGTAACAGCCTGTATCAAAAGATCCATGAAGTGCATGAAAAATGCAAGTTGATTTTTCCTTAGTCCCTCGATGAGTTTCCAAGCAAAGAGCAGCGTTTGTTAGACTTGAAGGAAGAGCTGGGCATTCAAATAGAGTATGTAAAGAAGATTGATGTGCTGGCCACCGATGATCTCCATCACTACATTGGGTTGTCATCAGTATACGATCATTTGCTTAAAGAGATCCACCAGGCAGCAATAGCAGAAATTCATGGTATTGAGGTAGAAATTGGTAAGCATGTGACTTCCCAGAAGATCTTGCTCCCTTCACCAGCAAATGTGGTTATCAGGGACACTGGTATTTGGTTCAATTATATTGATGAAGAAGAGAAGAGGACAGCAGTAGCAGTAGCAGCCAGCACAGGCACATCATCCCCAACAGGAGCACCATCCCAAAGATAAACGTGCTAGTCATAATGCATTGTTTTGTCTTGGTCTTTTGTTTTTGTCCTTATGGTTAGAGCGTTGAGTCACTAGGACAGCTGTCCTTTTCTATTTTTTGAGAAAGAATTTCTATTATGGGAAAAGGGCCATGAATTGTTTATTTCTGGGAAAATTCCTTAAAGGACAAGTGTAAAAGGCCAGGTGGAAACCCAAGAGGCATTTTGTAAAGATATAAATAGAGGCTTAGGGAATAGTGTAAAAGACTTTTGGCAGGGAAAGGAATTTTCTCAAGCTTGTACGAACTATTTTGCACTTGCTTCCAGAAAGTGAATTTGCCTAATATGAGCCTAGAGAGGACGTTTTTTTCCTGGGAATGTGTGTATGATGTCTGTTGGATTCTTCTAGTGACATTTATATGTATTACTGTAAAATATTTCTCTGTTGTTCGAATTATTTTTGTGCAACGAATGATTTTACTATTCTCCGTGCAATAATGTTTCTCCTATATGAGTAATAAACTACTTTCACATGTATTAAAAGCTATCTTTTATATTCTGCATCTCCTGCTATAGGTGTATCTTTATGATTTAATGGTTATCTGTTGATCTTCAGATGCTTCTTTTAGCACATTACTCATACTTATAGTTTTGCTCCTTGGAGGGATAGATTAGATTTATTTCAGTTTTAGACACATATTTGTTTCAATTTATGCATTTAGATTAAGTTAGCTTAGGCACTTGCATATCATCTTAACCATAAAATAAAAAAAAAAAGAACAGTGGATCGGGCCATAACCGGTGCAGAAGAAAACAAATCCAAATATAACAGTAGCCAGAACCGCTAACCGGACGGATTCCCCATACAAAACGGTGGACAATCTAATTGGGATAGTTTACCGGGGAGAATCCCTTTCTGCTTGATGCTACGATTCAGTCATGATTTACATTGACTGAATTAGCTCCCCCAGCATGGCCTCTAGGGGCTAGGTAGGTGCCCCCTGCATGACTTCCAGAGGCTGGGTGGTTTCCCCTAGCATGACCTCCAGAGGTTGGATGGTTTCCCCCTTGCTTTAGAATCTTCTCCCCATTCTTCCTCTGTCTATTCCTTTTAGACTATTGGTTACTAGTATTAGTACTTTCACCACATGAGGTAGAGGGAGGAGGATAATATGTTATTGGAAAATAAGGAATAGGATTCTGATGCTCTTGATTTGAGGTGCTTACTTGGGAAGCATCAGGAGCATGAAAGGCATTCAGAGTGGAAAACAACCAAATCAGTATCCCTATAGTGAATCCTAGAAGATTCAAGGTAGCCATTAAGGGAGTACCAACGTTCCTAGTGAATGGAAAAGTACAAGGATCTCCCTGAACAGGGGTCCCTTGATTGGTGCTCACCGGATTGCTAGCCATAGTTTCATAATCAATGAGCAAGAAATCTATAAGGCCAACTAAGAACAAGTAGCACAAAGAGCACACCTCTAGAAAATTCCTAAGTGTTCCAAACCAGGAAAACATATTCCTTCCAAAGGGAAGTCTGGGATTATTTGGGCCCAGAACAAACCAGCGAACACTAGTACAAAATGAGAAATTAATGACTAAAAAAATTACTAAAATTCGACTATAAACGACTATTTTTGAGTTTGTGACTAATAGTATCTTATTTCCACTATCTTATCTCTAGTCGTATTTCACTAGTCATTAATTGGTTGACTTATTAGTCATTGATTTAGTCATTGATAGACACTGATTAAGTCATTGATTTAGTCATTGATACTCACTGATTTAGTCACTGATTTAGTCATTGATTTAGTCATTGATTGTCACAATTAATGACCAAATATACGGCTAAATAAACTACTATATGATAACATATTAATGACTAAGCTAAATACAACTAAATGTTAGTCACGCTATAAGATACTGGAAATTAGATACTAATAGTCATATATATGTGAATTTAGTTGTTTTCTTAGTCACTAATTTATGATAGGGTACGGAGGAATCAAACCACCAATCTCCTGCCTATAATTAGGCAGGTGCTCTACCATTGAGCTAGCACCCTTTAAGAAGTTGTTATTGCTTGAAAATGTTGATATTCAAACAAATTTTGTATGGGAACAAAATGAATGTCAAACATATTCAAGAATAATGCTTCAAGTACTAAAAGAATTCTAAGATATAGCAGTTCAACTGTGACAATGAAGAAAATTCAAAGAAGAATGATCTTACAAACTACACATGAGTACAATAATCCATGGCTATACAAATTATCAAGAACAAAATAAAGCTCATGCCCTTCACAGACAGAAAAGAATACAAGATCCAACTTGCAATAAATTTGTTTTAATTGTCTATCAATTGTTGATCTCTCGACAGCTAGAGACGTTTGCCTGTCTGAGATCCAAAATACATACAATTATCTTCAACTTCACTTCTTCAAAACCAGTTGCAGTAAAAATTATTCTTACAGTGTATATAACTTCACTTTTTTTAACAACAGGCTGCCCTTTCATTTGTATAGTAGCAGGTCTACTGCTATTCATGGCAGGCTGACTTGTCATCCTGCAATACAAAATAAATGGAGTTAAGTCAATAATATTTCATAGAAATTAAAAAAATATAATCTCCTTAAAAGCAAGATGTCACAATGAGGACTCTATCTAGGACGCTCTATTCTAGAGTATAGGGGAAGTCGTTTTGTCGAAAACCCTCTTTCAAGGCTACGCTGCATCTTAGGAAAGAATTCCATGTAAAAAGAAAAACATATCAGTCTCTCTGTGGTTCAACAATTTCGTGAAAACAAGGCTTTGCTCGATAAATATGCTTAAGATGTTGGCAAGATTTTAAAGCCTGGAGCCTCAACAAAATTGTTACAAATATGGGTTAGTGATGCGAATACATGCAACCCAGAAATTACAAATGTCCGGGCCCAGGAAAAAGCTTAACTGAAAATGGAATTATCATTGGCACTGTTGACTCTAAGAAATTGTTTAGAAACAACAAATAAAGTGTGGGATATTGATAGATATGCTCAAGATGCTTGCAAGATTTTATAGCCTGGAGCCTGACCAAAATTGTTATGAAAATTCCCATGCACAGGCACGTCTAAGGCATCATGGCATAGTATGAATAACTCTAGAGAATCCATACCAAAACAGAAAGAGATATTCCTACGAAATAATATACCCACATGCAATGATGTCTAAAATTGGATATTCTCCACCACCAAGTGTATATAATGAGAAACATAAAAAAAAAATTAACTAAGCCAACCAACCAAGGAGACCCTTTTAGAAGTGAATCTCAATGCCTCGGGACTAAACCTGCTCAACATAATAGATTATAAAATCATATTCAATGATCTATATCTTATAAAATATCTGCTTTATCAAAATAATAGAACAAAGAAAGCCATAGCAAGAGACCAATACAGCAAAACTCTAAATTTTTTTCAAAACACAAATTTCTATTCTTGATTTTGTAATAACCCTTGCCAATACTACCCTGGACTTTTAACTCAATTGTTGTTAGGGAAGACCTTTTTATACCACTGCTCCTCCTTTAAACTACTGCTATTTTGTTTTCTCTTGCCAACTGGAAAAGGCAAGTGAGCAGGAGCCACAGTGGAAGAAACCATGGAACTATGGCTGGAAGTCAAGGAACAAGCTATGAATGGATGGCCAGGAATGAAGCATTATTTAGTGGACACCTCTGGACTCCCTTAATACCAAACAAAAGCAAGATCTTTACCCGGAATTATAAGCCAAAAGAAGAGAAGAAAAGTGATGAAGAACAAAAGAAGGTGCGAAATTCTAATCATGTCCAAAAATAAATCCCTAAAGTACCTCACCACTTGTAAACATACTCTTTACCATCTGTAAAGCTTCATTTTTTGTCATGAAAGAGAAATACCTATCTCATTGGCTAAAATATGCGGAAGTATGATAGAATCACCATTCTCTAGCATTTTTTGTAATAAGGGCAGTTTGGATTACTCAAAATAGAGCAATATTCTAAGGTGCTATCACAAATCCTCTCCTTACATATTTCAAAATTAAAGAAGCCTATGAAAACTTTGAGAAAGACAAAAGAGAGGCAAAGAATGGGACAATAGAGAATACACAGAATATTCCAAGAGGGGCACATGGTTTCTTCGATGGTGCTTCAAATAGGGACTCAAACATGTAGAGTTGGTGGAATTCTCGCAAAACATGGTAGTGATAAAATTCTGTTCAAGTATGGTGTTGGACAAGGATCCAAAATTTTTATTGAAACAAAAGTTGTAAACTTGTAACCATCCTAATGACCATAGCCAACAAAGAAGGCATCAATGAGATTAACATTTATGGTCATTCCAAGCTAATACTACACTTGTTAAATGGTGGAGGATCCCAAAGAAACCTGGGTCTTCATAGCAATCACAACCAACAAAAGACCTGAAAATCAGCTTTGGGTCAATACATTTTAATAATATTTATCAAGAGCATAACCAAGAAGTGGATAAATGTTCTAAACGGGCCTGCATCAGAGAACATGGTTAATTGGTGATGAAAACCTTACGGAGGAACTCCTCCCATCAAGGTCCATCGACATATGAATTAAGCAAATTTAAGATCCATGCAGTTTGCAGAGGATTGGATTCCAGTGAAGTATCTTGGTGAAATCTTGTTGAGTTTGGTGATGGAAATGAATTCTTGATGATGATATCAGCATGCTAAGCAATTTTTGTTCGTGGTAATGTAAATAATGAGCAGGATTTCCTACTTTATGCTTATTCTAGTACCTAAATAGTCATAGAAGAGATATTAAACATCTGGCAAGTGTATTAACGTAAAAGTTGATAGTCGTTTCCCCTATAAGTATGCCAATCTTCAAATTCATCTGCTTCATCTAAGCTCTTATAAAAAATATTTAATGTGAAGCAAGGAAATTTCACTAGCTATACATGTTACTAAAAAGGACGCTCTACAAAAGACCAACTTCAAGATCGAGTCACAAATATGAGATCCTAACTTATAGTGCTAACTTGAAGATACACCGCAGCATTTAGTTTTTGAGTATTTTCTTCACTGGGAATGTGAAGACTAAAAACACCAAATGTTCTCTAAAAGAAAGGAACAAAAATCATAAATATTGAGGGAACAAGAATTACTTATTTTGAGGTGGAAAAACTCAGGACTCAAACACAAGTACAGACTTATTAAGCACCCACATTCCCATAATCATTGTCGCTTGGGTGGTATGCACTAGAACTCTGCCTCCCATCCACAACAAAAATTAATAATTTTTTAGATCTTCCACTGCTCAAGCCCCATCAAATACTTTGCATACGTAAATTATTTTATTTTTAACTAAATAGAATTGTCCTACTGGAAAGAAATATGTCTTGAAGGTGGACCCAAAAAGGATGAAGGACATCATTGCTAGGTAGCTTCCAATAATAACTCATGCAGCAAAGATTTCAGAAAGATTCTAGCTATCTAGTAGAGGTGATGTTAGGAACCCATGTCAACCCTTCTATTTACTTTGTTAGTATATTGTTGTTGGACGCATATGCTTTGTAAGTCGTCCCATAGTATTTGTTGATCCATAGTTTGTATTATTGTTGTTGGACGCATATGCTTTGTAAGTCGTCCCGTAGTAATTGTTGATCCATATTGTGTATTGGCCCATGGTTTGTATTGACACATGGTATTGACCCATGGTATTAGCGCCTAGACTTAGTATATAAGTTTGTGTTGAGACCAATGAAGGTACTATGAAGTTATTTGTATTGAGCTTGCTCAAAGGAGGTTGCCTCCTCGAAGTGAACTGCGATCAATATAAAAGTGATTTTGAGTTCTGTTAGTTCTGTTATTTCGTGTGTTTTCATTAATTAATTATTGCAGGCTCTTCACATCTGGTATCAGAGCACTTTCTTGGGCTCGTTGGGTGGAATTTCTGCCAAAAAAAAAATTCGCATCTGTTGCACATTCGGATTTGGGAATAATCCCTATCCACTTAACTGTGGGAAATACTTGGGCATAAGCCCTAAAACTCATTGTGAGGAGTACCACAGGAACCCCAAAGTAGTTGGCCCATTGAGAGGACCTTCCAGCGAAAAGGGCAATGACCCCTACCTGATTGACTAGTTCCCACCTGTGAGGTAAACCAAGAGTTGTCATTTGTGGCAAAGCGATTATCAGTTTTACCTGAGCCGTGGAGTGAGGGGTACTGCCCCAATATGCAAGCCGTCAAACAACATTGGTGGCTGAGTGAAACCCCTGAACTGTTAGGAAGCCGAACATACCTGGGGTCCATATCTATTTTCAGCTGAACTATTGCCGATCACTTCCGCGTCGTTTCAGATCCATTCCAAGCCGTTTCAGATCCATTCTGAAAGTCGTTCCAAAACTACCTGTTTCAGATCCAGTCGTTCCAGATCCAGCCATTTCAGTTCGGTGTCGTTTCAGATCCATCTGTTGCCGATCCCTTCTGTGCCGCTGCCGATCCATTTCTAAAAATAAAATAAAAAACTGTTTTTCTACCATTTCTCCCTTGTTTTAAATCTATTTCTCTTGAAACTTCTCTAACACCCCTGCAATCCCATTCTGCATATTTCATTCCTGAGGACCCTATCCCAAATTCCACTTCCCAACACCTGAAATCTCACATTTGTCTACTTTTAGGGTTTTCCATAACTTCTTCGATTTTCACCCGATCGCCTTCAAATTTTACCACAAAGTTCCGTTTCTAATTCTGCTTCTTTGTCCCTCTTTGCCAAATTTTCTCATTCTTTCATCCCGCTTCTGAAATCTCCATTTTTTGCTTCCATGTCCTTTTGACATTGTCCAAAACCTAGTCAAACCCCAATAACCCATCAGAGTTTTTCCCAAATCCAAATTTCTCTTTACTACATCAGCTTCTATTTGTGTTTTTCTACCCATTCCCAAAAAAAAAAAAAAAAAACCTAATTATGGTTGTCACCCGCACAGGAGCAAACACCATAAAGGAAGCACTTGCAACCATCCAAACCAAACTCCAATATCTGGATGAAAAATTTCTCAGCCTCCATCTTCAACATTCAGCCATGAACAATACCCGACAGCAAGAATCTTCTACAACCAATGGGTTCTCTTCTTCCAGCAATTTCCGTGGTTCGAAGCTTGAATTTCCTTGCTTCAATGGCACTAATCCAAATGGATGGATCTATCGTGCAGAACAATATTTCAGTCTACATAATACTTTTGACGTCCAAAAAGTTCCACTCGCATCCTTTCATTTGGAACAGGAAGCCCTCCAATGGTACCGTTGGTACATCAAGGCTCATGATGAGCCAAAATGGACAGATTTCTCCCAACTCCTTTTGCAACGATTTGGTCCTACTGCTTTTGATGAATTCACCGGAGCACTCACTAAACTTCATCAAAGTGGCACTGTGAGTGAGTATCAGACAGAATTTGAGAAACTTGCCAATCACACAGAAGGATTGTCTGATGAATTCTACAGGAGTTGTTTTATCAGTGGTATTAAGGATGAAATTCGGTCAGAGGTTAAAATGTTCTGCCCAACACAATGATGGAAGTCCTAGGGTTGGCTAAGTTGGAAGAAGACAAGATTACAGCCCAACAACGCTCCAAACCCACTTTTGTTCCCTTCCGAAATATGGGTTCTCAACGACCTCCCATTCCGCCAGCTCCTTGACCAACTCCTATCAAGCATTTTTCTGAAACAGAGATGCAAGCACGCAGAGAAAAAGGGCTTTGTTATAATTGTGATGAGAAATTCACTCGATGACATAGATGTGTTCAACAAAAATTATATCTCTTGGATATGGATTCTCCATCTGCTTCTAAAATTAGTGAAGAAGCTCTCAATACAATGGATGATCAGGTCGACATTCAGGAGCCGCCTATTGACCCCCCATCTCAGGATGAACAACCAAAGATATCTCTCCATGCTTTATCCGGCGTCGCCAGCCTTCAAACAATGCAGGTCAGGGGTTACTTCAAGAAGTTTCCTCTTATAATACTCATTGATTCTGGTAGCACTCATAACTTCATTGACCCTCGGATCGCCAAACAGGCTGATTGATTTGTCCATCCTTGCTCCAACTTTGAAGTCATGGTTGCCAATTGGGGCACCTTACCTTGCAAGGGGAAGTGTCACAATGTGTGTATCTCTCTGGCACATTATAACCTATGCTATGACATGTTTGCCTTGTCCCTAGGCAGATGTGATGTGGTTTTGGGCATTCAATGGTTATGCACACTTGGCCCCATCTTATGGGATTTTGCTGAACTTTGGATGTAGTTTTCAGTCAATGGGAAACAACACAAATTTAAGGGCTTACAACAAGGGTCTCTCCACATCATCAGTTCACATCACCTGGAAAATATCCTTAAGAAGAATTCACATGGTGTCATCGCTCAACTCCATTCCATTTAGATGCACCCATCAATGGTCTCCCCTACTTCCTTGGATAGATATGCAGGTGTCTTTGTTGAACTAGTGGGCTTGTCGCCTTCAAGAGACCTTTCCAGTAAGAATTTATCCGCATCTACATCTTAGCAGGAAATGATGGCTACTTTGCGTGATGTACAGAAGTGGCTGCCATACCTATTCAGGAATTATTTATGCATCAAGACTGATCTTCAGAGTCTGGAAAATTTCCTGGAACAATGGGTCTCCTCCCCAACACACCTGAAATGGGTTATCCAACTAATGGGTTATGCCTATGTGATCACTTACAAGAAGGGTAAGGACAATATGGTGGCATATGCTCCTTCTCGCACATTTGATGACCAAGTTTCTCTTACAGCTATTTCTCTGCTTGTTCCAAATTGGTTGCAATTCGTTCAACAGGGCTATCTCTTCTATGAACTCCATGCTTCTTCATCAGCAGGGCACTCTGGGTTCCTAAAAATGTATGATCGAGAACAATGTAACTTCTTTTGGCAGGGACTGAAAATGAAAATTCAACAGATGGTGATTGACTGTGATCCTTTATAGGTCAACAAGGGTGAAACGACATTCCTTTCGGGCCTGCTCGAACCCTTGCTCATCCTTACACAGATTTGGACAACTATTTCTATGGATTTCCTAGAAGCGCTCCAGTGGTACAATACCACATCTAAAAGGACACCATATGAAGCAGTCTATGGATAGGAACCGCCCTTTCTTCTTCCATACACCCTCTACAGCTCCCCAGTTCAGGAAATTGACTCGGTTCTTCGAAACCGCGATCGAATTCTTCTCATTCTGTAGGACAATATTCACATGGCAAGAATTCGACTGAAACAACAAGCTGATCAGCACCATTCTAAGCGCACTTTTCACGTAGCTGATATGGTCCTTCTTCATCTGCATCCTTCCAAGCAATCCTCCCTGAAACTCAAAATCCATCAGTGGGCTGGAATGTAACCCGAGGATGCTACAAGGGAACCACTCCTTCCGATTCTACATCAATTTCCACATCTAAAGCTTTGAGGACAAATCTTTTTCTAAGGGAGAGGGGATGTTAGGAACCCATGTCAACCCTTCTATTTACTTTGTTAGTATATTGTTGTTGGACACATATGCTTTGTAAGTCGTCCCGTAGTATTTGTTGATCCATAGTTTGTATTATTGTTGTTGGACGCATGTGCTTTGTAAGTCGTCTCATAGTAATTGTTGATCCATATTTTGTATTGGCCCATGGTTTGTATTGACCCATGGTATTAGCGCCTAGACTTAATATATAAGTTTGTGTTGAGACCAATGAAGGTACCGTGAAGTTATTTGTATTGAGCTTTCTCAAAGGAGGTTGCCCCCTCGAAGTGGCCTACGATCAATATAAAAGTGATTATGAGTTCTGTTATTTCTGCTATTTCGTGTGTTTTCATTAATTAATTATTGCAGGTTCTTCACAAGTGATGGTTTCACCCTATCTTTTGAGATTGTCATTATGGTACCTAATCAAGTAACATAAACAAGAATAGCAAGTTGACTGGATTAAAATCAGTTGTTCGTCCCTTGCAAACACTCTCCCCATAAACGTTATCTGAACCATTATGAGGCACCTCCACAATGCATTTCCACTATAGTTCATAATAATAATTAGTAAGATAAATAAATTGAAAGGAAATGAAAAAGTATCCAGGGCATACTGTCACAATGACAACATTTTGGATAAAATTATATTACCTAAAACCTTCCTAGAACAATGATTAAGGGTTCATGAGGACAAGCATCAATATACAAGTAGAAAAAAGGAACATATATTATTAATTACAGTCAGGTTGTACAAAAAGATGTTCCCATTCCTGTAATAAAATAAAGACTTTGGTATAGCATTCTTAAAAGTACTCCAGGTCAATTGAATTCATTTGAAGCAGCTTAAAAAATGCATACCTTACACTTGTATTGCTGAAAAGGAACTTTTTATAGAAGACTCCATGTAGTAAAACACTGTCGGAGTCTCTCAATTCCAAGAAGTGATGCCAGAGACGGATAGAGGAAAACAACAGCAAGGATTAACAATAATATGATTAGGCATGTAAGAACCTTAAAATTGTATTATCAAGTAATATAAAAGTAATATCATCTTGGGAACGTACTTCATAATGGTGTTGTTTGGATTTCAACAACACTACAAAAAAATGATATAGTACTTCATGAATGTGAGAACATACACAATATCAATATGAATGTTAGCATGAGTATCTTGAATATTCATCCATTTCTGAATGTCCATAGATATGTAATCCATCATTTCTGGATAAATTTTCATGATTGTTGATGTCCCTAATAAAGAATTGACTTCTTTGGAAAAATGTAGTTCATCTAACAGTGGCTTGAGATGTGGTAATATGTGTACTGCAGTATGATCTGGTCCGATGTGCTGCCAAATCACAAGCAGTGCCTTTACAATTTGTTGTGCAACAGATATCAATATGCATTGCTATTAGTGCAATAAATCACAAGAATATCAAAACTGTGATGCCCAAAAACTTAAAAGGGCTCCTTTCCTTATAAGATGACTTTCTGTATATCTGTAGAGGCCAAGAATTGTTTAGCCTTGCTCTGATTATGATGATCAAATTAATGAGTTGCCTATTTTATGAGATTTCCACTGTATTGTAGGATTTTCTTTTGTCTACATGGAAGATGAGCGTGATGCTGAAGATGTTATATGAGGTCTCAAAAACACAGAATGGTCAAGGGCAATGTTCTAGTTTCATCTTTTATTCTTTTCAATATTTACATATTGTTTTATCATGTAATATATTCTTGAACTTGTCTCCAGAGGTGGCTCATCAGTAAATTTTTTGGAGAATTATTGTTTTGATGAATACACAACATGTTATAATACTATATAATACCTATACTAGATTAACTAAGTGGTTCCACTTCCTTGTAGCTCACGAAACTTGTCTATCCTTAAAAGAAGTTTCCTACCTGAATACTACATTATAGCATAAGTTGAATAATTAGCACATTAGTTTAGATTTAGCAAAAAAAATAAAAATCACTTCTAGGCCACAGGATGCAGCTACCAGGGCTAATAGACCTGACATACATAAACAGTGCACAATGAGATCAATTTGAATCGTGATTCACCCAAATCTTTGCACTCAGAAGTTGTTCCATCATTCTATGTTCTTTTCATCTATTTCTTCATAAGATCCCTAAAATTGATTGGTAAGAAAATACTAAAGCTATCAATGATGTAGAAATTGTTTAGATTTGTCTGCTTGCTTAATTTCATGATCATAGTCTTCGGAGGTTGAGGGAATTACAAGATGTATCATGGATTTGACTTTTCAACCGTATCTACTCACTAAAGCTTACTACCTCCTTGAAAGCTGACCTTTGGACTTGGGTATCTTGTAAACTTTATTTTTTCTTTTTTTTGAGTCATGCCTCACAATTAAGAAAAAGAGCGCTTAATCTAGTTGTTGAAATCTGTGTTGCCGGAATCCCTAAGTAATTGGTAATATAAAAAAACACCAAAATTGAAATTTTATTTTTTGCCTTGTTTTCAATTTTATCCTAATTCTTAGCATTTTAATTTTCCAAACCCTTTCCTAATTATTTGTAGCCATCTTAGAATCAACCCAGAGACTGGAACCAATAATTATCCCTAAAAATTATAAAACTAGGAAGTGTAGGGATTCATATTATAAAACTTGGTAAGCCACAAAATCCTCTGGAAGCAGTTTGAGAGAAATACTAAATACTATGTAACAGTCCGTGGATCATTAATTCTTCACTATGATGGCGTAGATAGGAACTTACTATTGATTTCACATGAGCCAGATCCCTGAGGAGCTATTGTCGGGACAAGTGGATGAGATTCGATCCTTGGTGGTTCCTCTGGAGGAATTTGAAGGTTGAATATTAGCTTGCAGTCGAGTGATATGAGGGATTGTACCCCATTGGTTTCTTTGCTAAAACCCATCTCTATCCTTCTCCATATCTATCTTGTATTTGGTCTGTAATGGATTTTTTCGATGCTATGTTGTTTTCTGTCCCTGATCCAGCCTTACCTTCCAATTAGTAAGAGAGTCAGCTCTGTCGTTTACCAAACGATATGTACATGCTCTTTCCCAATGAACACCATCTTGAAATAGAAGGCATTGAATGATCTCCTCAAGGTAGATTTAGATATTACAAGTAATCTTCAATGAAATCACAGAAAAAAAATTCATTGCAACTCTCCCAAGGATTATTAGCACCATGGTGAATAGGACTCCTAACAAGACTCCGAGAACCACATGGAAACAGATGCCGAGACCCAGACTGCATGTGCACTAAGGCGCAAGATGTGGACCTACAACGTGTTTTTAGTGAGCTCAGTGGCGAGGTTGCCAAAGAAGCGACCTCAATCATCGATACTTTGCATCCAACAGTGCAGGTTCAAAACCTACTATAGCATGATACCATCAATCACCTTAGCTACTTGACACAAATCATAAAAGTGAAAATGCCGCATGAGAGCTCACCTATTCAGCCCAATACAGAATCTTAACAACCACTGGTTGTGACCGAGCAACACATGCTCTAGATAAATCTGTTGGCGGTAACAATTCCAGACCCAGCAGTATGAAAATATCCTTATGAAATAAATACTTAGTAGTAATCACATGGAAGTTTGCTACAATCCCGTATCTTACTGGTTCCATCTGTTTAATCCCATAAGAGGTGTCGGAGCCATGAGACTTTGCTTTCTATTATGGGTGGAGAAAATGATTCACCACATACCATAGGAAGATGCATCCTCAATAATCATGTTTAAACAACCGCATTCAATCTTTTGGAATTCAGAGTTCTATATACTCAGAAATATTTAGCCATTCCTGTAAGCCATGAGGTCTATACACTCAAAGATATTTACCCAACTTTCCGGAAAAATGTATGCGCCTCCAGAGCCCATTTAAAGATTGTAGCTCCTAATCATCCCGCCTTGAGCACGGTTTGGCGCCCCCCACCCTTCGAAATGATATTCGTATCCCATCTCATATCTCTGAAACGGTCCCATAACGTTGGTTTTTATATCGAAATGGGAGGGCACGGATTATCAAAAATGAGAATTAAAGGGATGTTTTGATTTCTAATAAAAATGGGAAGTTCCCCTCCTTCCGATCTTGAACTCCCTTACTGCACAGACAAGAGTTTTTGGATTTTTACCATACAGGGAATTTCATCCAAATGTTCTCATATGTTGGTGGTGGGGTAGTTTAATTTATAAACCCATAGATCACAACCATGATCTGCCTAGTTAAAATCATCGATTTCGGGTGGGATGAAAGAAGATCCAGGGGAATGGGGCAAGTAACTGTAGAAAATAATCTATCTCCCTTAACTGCAACTGCAGCCTCTCATAACCCAATATAGTTTCCTCCAATTTCTTCTCCCAATTTTTTTCCCTCCAAGTATAAATTTAAATTTGAGTTTTTAAAATTTATTAATATATTTATATTATATATTTATATAATAAAAATATATTAATATGAATATAAATTTGAGCTTTTAAAATTTATTAATATAAATATATTAGTATTGTATATTATATAGAAGAGTGCAACCCAAAACAAATAAATGCAATTAAATAACACATAACTATATTGGATTAGGACTAGAATTGGTGGATATGGTATGTCAAATGTAGGAAATCTTTTATTTTTCTTTAATTGATAAAAAAACATGCTGATAGATAAGCATCCAAGGAGGAAAGTTTCACCTCTCCCCCAATCCAATGAAAATCAAAGTGGTATATTCACTCTTCACTTACCCCCACCAACCATCTTACATTTATATAGGCCACCTTGAGATGAGTGTTCGGGTACACAAGGTACTCCCAAAAGACCGAACACCTAGAGAAACCACTTCACACAAACAGATCACAGATCGATACATCGATGTTTTGACATGGTTTAAACCCTCGTGAGGGAAACACTCCACAGCCCTGGCCAAATAGCTTCTATGGGACAATTTATTATGTAAAGAAAGAAAGTTACAAATGAGCTTCTCATAATCGATCAACTAAACAATGACCCTCCATGCTCTTTAAATAGATATCATGGACCAATCGGGTGTTAAGCCACAGATCAAGGTTAGGTATAATCTAAGAGAAGTTGAGCCATCAGATCACAACATATCGTGACCGTCGTATTAAATATTTATAAATGCATACTAATGCATACTAAAGAAACACACTTTCCCTAACGGATATATTACACAAGTTGATCTTAACTAACTCCTAAGTGTCTAAATATCCTAACATCCCCCCTTAAGAACAACTTGGGATAGGATTGAAGGATTTACAAAAGTGACACTATTAGGAGAAGGAAGGAGGCATTAGAGCCTATCCCCCCTTAATGACAAGTTCTTGAACTCCTAACATAGATTGAAGTTCAGAAAACTTCGCTTTTGTAAAAGACATGGTGAAGATGTCTGCAACTTGATCATCTGTAGGACAAAAGAGCACTTCAAGAACACGATCATGAACAAGATTTATGATGAAGTGCATATGTAGCTCAATGTGTTTGCTACATTAATGTAGTACTGGGTCTTTGGAAAGCTTGATGGCACTTTGATTGTCGCACCAAAGTGGAGTAGGCAGCGCTGCTGCTTGAATCCAAACTCTGAAAGGATCTGTCGAAGCCATAAAGCTTCCTGACTGGCATTAACTGCGGCTTGATATTCTGCCTCTGCTGAAGAAAGAGCAAGACCTTGTTGTTTCTTGAAAGCCCAAGTGACAGGTCCAGATCCCAGACTGAAAACATAACCTGCTGTAGAATTTCGATCATCAGGATCGTCGGCCCAATCTGAATCAGTGAAACCAACCAACAAAGGTTCCCCCCCTGTACTGTAATGAATCTCAAACTGAATTATACCTCGAATATATCGAAGTATTCTTTTAGCTGCTTTCCAGTGACTTTCATGAAGTGTTTGCATATAATGGGCAACACGACCAACAACAAAGGAAAGGTCGGGATGGGAATGAGTCAAGTATAAGAGACTACCAACAAGCTGACGATACAAGGTGGCATCTACTTCAGGTGAAGTACAAGTGGCAGAAAGTTTGACTCCAGACTGGAAGGGAGAAGGGGTTGGTGTGCAATCTTCCATGTGAAAGCGATGAAGAAGGTCACAAGCATACTTAGACTGAGAAAGAAATATTCCTTCTTTGGTTTGCAGGAATTAGAGACCAAGAAAATAATGCAAATGTCCTAAGTCTGACATTTCAAAATTTTGCTTAAGACTGGATTTCACATGGGTTATAAGCTTAGGGTCACTACCAGTAAGAATAAGGTCATCAACATATAGAACAAGTATGATGAGATGGTTTCCTAATTTCTTGGTATAGACATTGGGGTCAGAATGGCATCTAGAAAAACCAGTGTCAAGGAGAAAGCTATCCATTTTGGCATACCAAGCTCTAGGAGCTTGCTTAAGGCCATATAAGGATTTCTTAAGGCGGCAGACAAGGCTAGAGTTATTCTGAACATATCCAGGAGGTTGTTCCATGTAAATTTCCTCCTGTAAATCACCATGTAAGAAGGAAGACTTGACATCCATTTGTTGGACTTCCCAATTATGTAAGGCTGCAAGGGAAAGAACAAGGCGGATGGAGTTCATTTTTGCGACAGGAGCAAAGGTTTCATTGTAGTCAATCCCTTCAACTTGGGAAAAACCTTTGGCAACTAACCTTTCCTTAAGTCTTTCAACACTTCCATCTGATACATACTTAGTTCTGTAGACCCATTTACATCTGACAAGTTTTCTTCCTTTTGGAAGAGATACAAGATCCCAAGTATCATTCGCCATTAAGGAACGATATTCTTCATCCATAGCTGCATCCCAATATGGATTTCCTGAAGCTTCTGCAAAGGTTTCTGGATCATGATTCTCGGAAACTTGAGCCAAAAGAGAAGAGGCTCGCTGAAACTGAGAACATGTTCGACGTTGATCTCTAGGATCACCGGCAAGATCACCAACTGCTTCACATGTTGAATGGACCCATCAAGGAAGCACTTGTGCTAGTGCAACTGGAGGAACATGAGCAGTCGGAGGTGGATTTTCATCCTCACTGTCATCATCAAAAACTGGATTTGGAAACCTGTCAAGGAAGTTGGAAGAAGAAGAAAAAGAAGGCACAATCGCCGAATCAGGCTCGCAGGCCAAAGATGGCACAATCGTCGAGTTAGGCTCGCAGGCCATGATATTTTCATCAAATTTAACATCTCTTCTAATGATTACATCATGAGAATGTGGTTGAAGAAGTCTATAACCTTTTACATCTTCAGAATATCCAACAAATATGCACTTTTCACTTTTAGGTTGCAATGCTTTCCGTTTTTCATCCGGAATGTGAGCCCATGCTTCACTACCAAACACACAGAAGTGACTTACATCTGGTTTAATTTTACTCCATGCTTCTTCCGGTGTGATACCCTGTAATGCTTTAGTTGGGGTGCGATTAACTATGTAATTTCCACAATTAATGGCTTCAGCCCAAAATTGAAGACTTAGTCCCTTAGATTAGATCATACAATTAGCCATTTCTTTTAAAGTGCGGTTCTTCCGTTCAACTATACCATTTTGTTGTGGTGTATATGGAACAGTGTGTTGTTGTCGGATTCCTTATTCAGTGCAGAAAGTAGTGAACTTTTTGTTAACATATTCTCCTCCATTGTCAGATCTTAACTTAATAATTTGATGACCAGATTGTTTTTCAACAAGGGCCTTGTAGGCCAAGAACATGTTAAATACTTCACTCTTAAATTTTAGGAAGTAAACCCAAATGTGTCTGGTGTAATCATCAATGAAAGTTAAGAAATATTTGAAACCAAAAAATGAAGCAAATAGAAGAGGACCACACAAGTCACTATGCACAAGCTCCAAGGGAAACGAGGCGTGCCAAGAGGCACGTTTATCAAAACTGTCCCGATGATGTTTTCCGAGTACACAACCGGAGCAAACACCATCTCTGCAAGATACCACTGGAATACCTGTCACCATATTTTCTTTACCTAGTTGTTGCAATAAGCGATAATTTAAGTGACCAAATCGCTCATGCCAAAGTTTGCTCAAGTTATCACTATGAGCAACAAAAACTGAAGGAAAAGGTGATGACCCAAAGTTGTTAAACTTGTACAACCTGGTAATATCATCAACAATTTCGGTAGCTAGGACCTGTTGAGGATCTTTAAAATCCTTGATTACAACTTGGTGAGGTGTAAACGTCACAGTTTTACCTTCACCGGAATGAGTGATTTGATAGACTGATAACAAATTGCAGGAAATTCTTGGAACACATAGTACATCACTGAAATGACCATTATCTACTGGAACTGTTCCAGCTCCTACAACACTTAAAGATCTATCATCACGAACAAATATTTGTTTGGTGTTACATTCATGCATAGTAGAAAAGATGGATTGATCCTTATCCATATGATAAGATGATCCATAATCAATAAGCCATTCATTTGAAGTAAAAGAAGAAGATGCATTATAATAATAACCAGAAACACAAAGTGCATGTCCATGAGAGGTAGATTCTGAAGGCAAATCTAGGCTAATGTGGTGCTTCTTCATTGTTGCTTCCAAGGATGCCATCTTCTTGAAACACTTAGATTCATCATGATTATCTTTCCCGCAATAGTTGGAATGATGCTCAATCTTCTTGCCTTTTGTCTTGGATCCTTTGTCATTTTTTAGAGCTGAATGAGAGGGTTTGGAACTCTTGTTTGACTTATTATTGCGAAAATTTTGTTTCTTGGGAGGCTTAGACTTTTCTTTCTGTTGGAACAATAAGGTTTTCCTAGATGTATCTGTATTGTTAATTATTCCAAGATGGATGAGCTTCTCTTGCTCTCTAATCAAGAAATCACAAAAGGATTCAAGACTAGGCTCTTGATAGCTAGTTGCATTCAATGATTCTTTCATGGAGTAAAATGTAGATACAAAAACAGAATATGCAGGTCCAAGTTTGGAAAAAATATGATAAATGCATTGTTTGTCTTCCCTCTTAATCTTACATTCTGCACATAAGAGTTTAAGAGTTTTGTACTTAGATAAATAATCTTGTATGCATGAAAAATCACTTGGATTTAAAGAAATCAACTCATTTTCGAGTTGGTGACCTCGAATTTCATTGTGTTTACCAAAAAAAGATTCCAACTTGTCCCAAGCAACATCAGGTTCATCAATTTCAAATATGCGGAATCGCAAATCAGTAGAGATTGACATCCCAATCAATCCACGAGCTTCGTCACATCTATTTACCCATTTTATTTTCTTATCATCATCAATGGGTTATGTTTCTTTCCCAAAGGTAATTCTAAAAATTTCCCTACTTCGTAGAACATCCTCCATACGAGATTTCCATGAGAAATAGTTGGAGCTGGTAAGTAGAATATGACAAGGGGCAGCCATATTTATAAATTAATGGCTGTAAAAGAAAAAACCAATAGTCCGGATGCGAAGAGATCAAAAAAATAGGCGGTTTAAAAAAAAACGGCACTGAAAACTGACTTCAGATGATGAAGTTATGCTTGAACAAAGAAACTGTTGAAGATGTCTCAAATAGTGACGTGGCAGATAGAGAATGTCCAGCTAAAGAAAGAACCCCCCCTTCCCAAGATGAACCTTTTGACAATCACTTTACAAGAAATTTGCTTTAAGTGAATCACTTTTGTAAAATAAGTGATTTCACTTTTACAATGATATTACTTTTAAATAGTGCAACAATAAAAAGGAACTTAAGTGACTCACTTTTTATTTTTATTTTTTATTATTTAAGTGAGATGCACTTTTACAATAAAATAACTTAAAAATAGAAATTGCATGCACTTTTTCTTTTAAAAGTAAATTCCTAAGACTTGAATTCAAGACCTATTAAGGAATAAAGCAACTTTGAACCAAGTGAGTTAGATTAAAAGGTATGTAAAATATGGGAATGAGGAAAGGTTTTTTTTGTTTTTTTTTTACTCTTCTTGCTCGGTTTCCATGCTTGCCTTTTTTTCCTGCAAATCACACAACCGAAAGAATAAAAAAAAAAAAAAAAAAAAAAAAAAAAAAAAAAAAAAAAAAAAAAAAAAAAATCCACAATATGGGGTTAGATCTCGTTAGCTTGCCCGGAAAGTCTATGTTTTCTCTCTGTTTCTGATTTGTCGAGATTGCGCAAGGTGCACGACAAAGAGCATACGTAGCCGAGAAAAACCCTTCCCTTTCTGTTTCTGATTTGTCCATATCGCACAAGGTGCACGGAAAAGAGCATACGCAAACAAGGAAAGCAACAATCCGAAACAAAAAAAAATTAACAATAAAAAATGATAAAATATAAGATATTTTTAAAACAAATAAAATGCGTCACTGTAACATTATACCTTCAGATCTAATGAAATACGCGTTTCTGAAGCAACTGAAAACCGTTTTCGACCAAACAAAAACTATTTCCCAATGGAAACGATGCTCCGGACGCAATGGAACACCTCCCATAGCCCAGAAATGCATGAAAATACCAAAACCAAAAACCCTTTCAAGTTTCGGCAACAACAGTTCAAGATCTAGATCATAACCGGAAGCGGCTCTTCATAAAAGCTCTGATACCATGTTTGGGTATACAGGGTACTCCCAAAAGACCAAACACCTAGAGCAACCACTTCATACAAACAGATCACAGATTTCTGATACACTTGGGTGCCTTCTCGTTATGTTTAGTTACAAAGAAGAAGTTAGAACAGTTCATGTTTTGGAGAAAACTCACTATGGCTTGGGGTAGACCACAACAAACAGCTGACTACCAAAAATTAACTCGATTCTCAGTACTATGCTATACAAATGACAATGCTAAGATCATGAAGAATATAACCAACCTCGATCCAAACGTTTGATGTAGATCCCCATTGGAGCTTTCAATCCGTGCACTTGAATCTGCAAATTAGTCTTGACAACCAATACATAACAAGTATATATAATATATGAATGACATTAACATCATCAATACCAATGGTCCATGATATTATAAGTAAATGCAACCCAATATAGTATAAACAACATTCACAACATTAATAGACGAGAATACGAGTCTTTCTATTAATAAACAAGAAGAAGTACAATGTGATACGACCTCTTGCCGGCAACCGATCTGAACTAAGATCCGGGTCAATCCACTTGTGCCTCCACCACTTCAAACTCAAACTATGATAGGAGTTTGGAAGGTGAACATAAAGGGTTCACAACTACAAGGACCAATGAGTGTAGACTCAAGATAGGGCAAAAATCCACTAGATTTCTCTCTCTTCTTTCTCCTCCCGTCCATAATCCATATGTGCTCAATATATAGTCCTCCCAAAGGTAAGTGAAATGACACATCGAAACGTTTCAGGTCAAATGGAGGGCCAAAGGTCACCCTATGACCGCTTTTTGGGAGTAAAAAATAATAAACTAGTGATTTTTACCATTTTACATACTACCCGCGGACTATAGTGATGCAACTCGATGGTACGTTCACTGTAATGATGCAGCTAGCGTACAACAGAAAAAATAGGGGAAAATAGTGTCTGAAGGATATAAAGTGGATATGAATCAATGAAATGGATCCTGCAGGCCAAAGAGTGTTGATGCTCACAAGGTGGAAAATTATATTGTAACAGATGCCCCCTAATGTGTGAGGTCAGAGACTAATGCTACGATGGCCGAAATACATTATAAAAAGATCTCAGAAGTGGAGTGATGGATACACAAGTGGAAGGAGCAGCTCACTCGTCATAATACAATAGTATCCCTGAATACATGTCGGTAGTACAACAATCTGATACAATGGCCATGAATAGGCAGTACATATGTCATAAGTGAGCATAGCCATGATCCCTCTACAGTAAGATATGGTCTCTTGCTGAAAATGAAACAACTGGTGCAAATTGGAGGTACAAACTGCTGATATCTGAGAGGTGATATCTCACTAGTACATGTGGACATTTTTTCCACGGCAAATCGTTGCTATTGCAACACTTTTTCGTTGTTATAGTGACGAACATGACTCCTTGTTTTCGTGGCACTAATTTAGTCGTTGTTGCAACACTTTCCAACGTTCATCGCTATAGAGACAGAAATGACATGGACCGTGTTCATCGCTCTAGCAACGAAAGTTCGTGGCTATAGTGACGTCGTCTCATATTTTTTAAAAATTGAGTCAAGCAATCCTCGTCTCTCTAGCAACGAAAGTTCGTTGGTATAGAGACAGCGTCTCATATTTTAAAAAAATTAAGTCAAGCGATCCCCGTCTCTCTAGCAACGAAAGTTCGTTGCTATAGTGACGGCGATGCCTAACACGGTCCGACGAAAGGATGTCGCTATAGAGATGGCATCTCATATTTAAAAAAAAATAAGTTTCAACGAACGTGCTATACTAGCGACGGAAATTTTCGTCGCTAGTATAACAAGTTCGTCAGAACTTTCTAGGGCTTGTCAAGATTTTAGCATCTAAGAGTGTTCAATATTGACAAGAATAGCCTTTTGAAAAAGTATGATTTGTGTCCTAAGGTGTTTTTCTTCTCATGTACCACACTCCAACATGATCCTTGTTTGTAAGCTTTTATGACCTATGTTTGCAATGTTTTCCCTATATAGTACTAGCCCATTTCTAGATGCCATGCCAAAGCTTAATCACTACTAATTCTTCAATTTCTCACATTTGCATATCTTCCTGTTAAAGTAGAATCAAAATAATTCTCTGCAAAAATTACTATGAGCAGAACTTAAATCGCATTATTCTGGGCCAATGTTTGCCACATGTTTACTTGTAGGCAATGTTTCTTTCAGTCAGACTTCTCAAGAATATATAATTACGTATACATAGATCCACAATTTTCATGCAAACTTTAGGTTGTCTTCTATTCTGAACACTGAATGTGTCTTTTTTCTTGTACTGACATCTTTAATGGCAATGTGACATCTTTAATGACAACATTAGCATTTATAGGTACTATGTCTCAAACATAGATGAAATAATCTCCAATGAATCAAATTAATCCCAATGCAATCAATGAAACAATCATTTCAACATAATCCCAATTATTTCATTAAAACTTGCAGACACGTCAAGATTGACTGATTTTTCCCAATTATTTCTGATTATTGCCAATTTAATCTTTTCAGGACCCTCACTGAATAATTGCCAATTACGATTATTTCATTTATGGTCTGAGCTTCTAAAACTATTATGGCATCTATTGCACATTTCTGTTGTTCACCATTTGTTGGGTGATCATCATGGAGTTAGCATTTCCTTCCTATGGTGTCCCAAAGGCTTTAATCCACTTAATCTTGATCATAATGGAAGGGCTACACAGTAGGTGCATTAAACAATCCTTTATGTGAAAGGACAAGGCATTCAACTCCACCTAGTATTCACACATATCATTGTCTCAGTTGATTCAATCTTTTGAAGCTAAGAAGATAATGTGCAGAACATTTGGGATTTTCAAATTGGGAATTCAACGCTGGAGGTATGCAGGCACTACGGAATGGCTCACTCTTTCCATCATCTATTTCATTGTCATGAAACCTAAGCCCAAGGATAGAGCATAGGATGTAGTTATACCCCTCAAGCATGCCAACCTCCTCTTTGCAAGCCTTTGGGAAGACAGTCCAAGTCAATACTGGGAAAAGGTAAGCATTTCCTCCAGGTTTCTTGAGAAACAAATTGGAATCCTAGTTGATGTTCTGTACACTGTCAAATTCATTTTTTGGTGCAATATGGATAATCAAGCCTCTCAATCACTTAGTGTTATGGTAACTTGCAATACTACATTGTGCAGTGTGATTAGAAGAGCATGGCACTATTGTTAGGAACCCATGTCTTTACTTTGTTAGTATATTGTTGTTGGACGCATATGCTTTGTAAGTCGTCCTGTAGTATTTGTTGATCCATAGTTTGTGTTATTGTTGTTGGCGCATATGCTTTGTAATTCGCCCGTAGTATTGTTGATCCATAGTTTGTAGTGGCCCATGGTTTTGACCCATAGTATTGGCGCCTAGACTTAGTATATAAGTGTGTGTTGAGGCCTATGAAGGCACCGTGAAGTTAATTGTATTGAGCTTGCTCAAACGAGGTTGCCCCCTCAAAGTGGCCTGTGATCAATATAAAAGTGATTCTGAGTTCTCTTATTTCTGATATCTCGTGTATTTGCATTAATTAATTATTGCAAGTTCATCACATCTGGTATTAAAGCACTTTCTTGGGCTCACTGGGTGAAATTTCTGTCAATTTTTTTTTTCGCATCTGTTGCAGGTTCGGATTTGGGAATAATCCCTATCCGCTTAACTGTGGGAATTACTTGGGCATAAGCCCTAAAACTCATTGTGAGGAGTACCACAGGAACCCCGAAGTAGTTGGCCCATTGAGAGGACCTGCCAGCGAAAAGGGAAACGACCCCTACCTGATTGACTAGTTCCCACCCGTGAGGTAAACCAAGAGGTGTCATTTGTGGCAAAGCGGTTATCAGTTTTACCTGAGCCGTAGAGTGAGGGGTACTGCCCCAATACGCAAGCCGTCAGACAGCATTGGTGGTCGAGTGAAACCCCTGAACTTTTAGGAAGCCGCACATACCTGGGGTCCATATCTATTTTCAGCTGAACTGTTGTCGATCACTGCTGCGCCGTTTCAGATCCAGCCGTTCAGATCCATTCTGATAGTCGTTCCAGATTCAGCCGTTTCAGATCTATTTCAGATCCAGCCATTTTTTATCCATTCGACGCCGTTTCAGATCCCTCTGTTTCCACTCACTTCCAGGCCGTTGCAGATCTATCTATTCCAGATCCCTTCCGAGCCGTAGCCACTCCATTCTGAAAATAAAAAATAAAAAAAAAACTCCATATCTCCCTTTTTTCACTCTGTTTCACTTGAAACTTCCTAGGAACCCCTGTAATCCCATTCTGCATATTTCATTCCTGAGGACCCCATCCACACTTCCACTTCCCAAAGCCCGAAATCCCACATTTTTCTATTTTTAGGGTTTGCCATAACTTCCTCGGATTTCAACCAATCACCTTCAAATTTTACCATAGAGTTCATTTCCTAATTCTGCTTCTTTGTCCCTCTCTGCCAAATTTTCTCATTCTTTCACTCTGCTTCTGAAATCCTCATTTTCTGCTTCTCTATCCATTCGACAGTGTCCAAATCCTAGTCAAACCCCAATTACCCTTCAGTTTTTTTCCCAAATCCAGATTTTCCTTTACTGAAACAGTTTTTGTTTTTGTTTTTCTACCTAGTCAACAAAAAAAAAAATCATGGTTATGTTTGTCACCCGCGCAAGAGCAAAAACCATGGAAGACGCACTTGCAGCCATCCAAGCCAAACTCCAGGATCTTGATGAAAAATTTCTCAGCCTCCATCTTGAACATTCAGCCATGAACAACAAACGGCAGTCCAAGTCTTCATCAGACAAAGGGTTCTCTTCTTCTAGCAATTTTCGTGGTCCGAAGCTTGATTTTCCTCACTTCAATGATACTGATCCAACTGGATGGATCTATTGTGCAGAACAATATTTCAGTCTGCATAATACTTTTGATGTCAACAAAGTTCCGCTTGCATCCTTTCATTTGGAACAGGAAGCTCTTCAATGGTACCGTTGGTACATTAAGGCTCATGAAGAGCCAAAATGGCCAGACTTTTTCCAACTCCTTTTGCAATGATTTGGTCCCAGTGCTTTTGATGACTTCATAGGAGCCCTCACTAAACTTCTCCAAATTGGCACTGTGAGAGAGTATCAAACCGAATTTGAGAAACTAGCCAACCACACTGAAGGATTGTCTGATGACTTTTACTGGAGTTGTTTTATCAGTGGTCTAAAGGATGCCATCCGCTCTGAGGTCAAAATGTTCTGTCCCAACACAGTGATGGAAGCCCTGGGGTTGGCTAAGTTAGCAGAAGACAAGATTGCAGCCCAACAGTGCTCCAAGCCCACTTTTCTTCCCTTCCGAAATATGAGTTCTCAACGACCACCCATACCACAGGCTCCTCGACCAACTCATATCAAGCATTTGTCTAAAACAGAGATGCAAGCACGCAGAGAAAAGGGGCTTTGCTATAATTGTGATGAGAAATTCACTCGGGGACATAGATGTGTTCAACAAAAGCTCTATCTCTTGGATGTGGATTCTCCTCCTGCCTCTGAAATTGGTGACGAAGATCCAAATACAATGGATGCTCAGGTCAACATTCAGGAACCGCCTATTGACCCTCCATCTCAGGATGACCAGCCAGAGATATCTCTCCATGCTTTAGCTAGAATCACCATCCCCCAAACAATGCGGGTCAGGGGTTACTTCAAGAAGCTTCCTCTTACAATACTCATTGATTCTGGTAGCACTCATAATTTCATTGACCCTCGGATCGCCAAACAAGCTAATTGTTTTATCCATCCTTGCTCCAAATTTGAAGTCATGGTTGCCAATGGGGGCACCTTACCTTGCAAAGGAAAGTGTCGAAATGTGGGTATCTCTATGGGATATTATACCTTGCGCTCTGACATGTTTTCCTTGACCTTAGGTGGATGTGATATGGGTTTGGGCGCTCAATGGCTACGCACACTTGGCCCTATCTTATGGGATTTTGCTGAACTTTGGATGTAGTTTTCCCTCAATGAAAAAAAAACACACATTAACTGGATTACAACCAGGGTCTCTTAGCATCATCAGTTCACATCGCATGGAAAAACTCCTCAAGAAGAATCCACATGGTGTCATCACTCAGATCCATTCCATTCAGATGCAACCATCAGCGGTCTCCACTACTACTTTGGATCTACAACAAATTCTGGATTGATATATAGGTGTCTTTGCTGAACTAGTGGGATTGCCACCTTCAAGGCTAGAAGACCATCGTATTCAGCTCCTTCCTGGTAGTGTTCTTCCCAACATCAGGCCCTATCACTACCCATTTCACCAAAAAATGGAGATTGAAATGCTCGTTCGGGACTTATTGAAGCAAGGTATTATTCGCCCAAGCACTAGTTCATTTTCTTCTCCAGTTCTTCTTGTCGACAAAAAAGATGGTTCATGGTGCCTCTACATTGACTTCCGATCAATTAATCACCTCACCATCAAGGATAAGTTTCCAATTCCTGTTGTTGATGAGCTTCTTGATGAGCTTCATGGGGCTCAATTTTTCTCCAAGTTGGATCTTCGTTCTGGGTATCATCAAATTCGGGTTCATGAGGATGATATCCCTAAAACAGCTTTCCACACACATGATGGCCATTATGAGTTTTTGGTCATGCCCTTTGGACTCACTAATGCTCCTTCCACATTCCAGGCCTTAATGAATAAAATATTTCGGCCCTACTTGCGGAAATTCATTTTGGTATTCTTTGATGATATCCTCATCTACAGTAAAACGTGAGCTAAACATCTCCAGCATCTGGATCTTGTCATGCAACTTTTCTCTGACCATCATCTCCACACAAAACAGTGTAAATGTGTTTTTGGACAGAAGGAAGTTGAGTATCTCGGGCACATTATCTCAGCACAAGGGGTTCGCATGGATCCTTCCAAAATCGATGCCATGAACAATTGTTCACATCCTCAGACACTCAAGAGCCTTCGTGGTTTTTTGGGGTTGACTGGCTACTACCGCAAGTTTGTCAAGGATTATGGGAAGATTACAACTCCATTAACTGCTCTATTGAAAAAGGATGTTTTTATATGGACACATGCTACTCAGTGTGCATTTGAAAAACTGAAACAAGCTATGTGTACTACACATGTTCTAGCTATGCCCGATTTTTCCAAGCCCTTCACTATTGAGAGTGATGCTTACAGCAATGGACTTGGTCCTGTTCTCCTTCAAGATGAACACCCCATTGCGTTCACCAGCAAAGCCCTTTCAGGTAAGAATTTATCTGCCTCTACATATGAGAAGGAAATGATGGCTATTTTGCATGCAGTACAGAAGTGGCAACCATACCTATTAGGGAATCATTTCTGCATGAAGATTGATCACCAGAGTCTGAAATATTTCTTGGAACAGCGTGTCTCCTCCCCAGCACAACAGAAATGGGTTAGCAAATTCATGGGTTATGACTATGAGATTGCTTACAAGAAGGGTAAGGACAATATTGTGGCAGATGCTCTTTCTCGCACATTTGATGCCCAAGGTTCTCTTTCAGCTATTTATATGCATGTTCCAAATTGGTTGCAATCTTTTCAATAGGATTATGTCAATGACTCTTCTTTATCTCAAATCATCCAATGCTTGACCACCAACCCTTCTGTTGTACCACATTACTCTTGGGATGGTGCTTCCCTAAGATACAAGGGTCGTCTGGTGCTTCCCCAGAGCAAAGATCTTCAACAGGCTGCCTTCTATGAACTCCATGCTTCTCTATCGGCAGGGCACTCTGGGTTCCTCAAAACGTATGAACGGGCACGGCGTAACTTCTTTTGGCAGGGCATGAAAAGTACAATTCAACAGATGGTGGCTGAATGCGATACCTACCAACGCAATAAGGGTGAAACGACACTCTTTCCAGGATTGCTTGAACCCTTGCCCATACCTACATAGATTTGGACATTTATTTATATGGATTTCATTGAAGGGCTCCCTAAATTTGGCGGGAAGACAGTGATTCTCGTTGTGGTTGATCGCCTCTCCAAATATAGTCATTTTTGTGCTCTCAGCCATCCCTATACAGCCTCCTCAGTCGCTCAAATTTTCCTGGACCAGATATTTCGTCTTCATGGCATCCCTTCTTCCATTGTCTCTGATTATGATGCGACTTTCACCAGTCATTTTTGGACAGAACTATTTCGCCACACTGGCACCAAACTGAAGATGAGTTCAGGGTATCACCCACAAACAGATGGTCAGACTGAAATTATCAATAAATGCTTGGAAACTTATCTTCATTACTTCACCTCTGAACAACAACATCAGTGAGCAAAGTGGCTCCCTCTTGTTGAATGGTAGTACAATACATCTTACCACACTGCCTCTAAAATGACCCCATATAAAGTAGTCTATGGTCAGGCACCTCCAGTTATTATTCCATACACCCCCAACAGTTCACCAGTTCAGGAAGTTGACACAGTCCTTCGAAACCGCAATCAGATTCTTCGCATTTTGTAGGACAATCTTCACATGGAAAGAAATCGCATGAAGCAACAAGCTGATCAGCACCGTTCTGAGCACACTTTTCAGGCAGGCGATATGGTTTTTTTTCGTCTCCAGTCGTACAAGAAATCCTCCCTGAAACTCAAAGGGCGTCATAAGCTCGCTCCAAATTTCTATGGGCCATATCAGATTCTTCAGAAGATTAGGTCCGTTGCTTATAAATTGGAACTTCCTCCTTCTTCCTGCATTCATCCAGTATTTCATGTCTCTTGTCTGAAGAAAGTTCTTGGCACCAACATCAGTGGACAAACTATTTTACCCGAACTGGATAATGAAGGATCCATCCTTTTGGAGCCGGAGGCCGTCCTCAATCAGCACACTAGTCAGCTTCGCTCTCGCTCTATCACAAAGGTCTTAATTTAGTGGCACGGCATGCAACTAGAGGATGCTACATGGGAACCACTCCTTCAGATTCAACAACAATTTCCACATCTAAAGCTTTGAGGACAAAGCTTTTTTTTAAGTGGGAGGGGATGTTAGGAACCCATGTCTTTACTTTGTTAGTATATTGTTGTTGGACGCATATGCTTTGTAAGTCGTCCTGTAGTATTTGTTGATCCATAGTTTGTGTTATTGTTGTTGGCACATATGCTTTGTAAGTCGCCCATAGTATTGTTGATCCATAGTTTGTAGTGGCCCATGGTTTTGACCCATAGTATTGGCGCCTAGACTTAGTATATAAGTGTGTGTTGAGGCCTATGAAGGCACCGTGAAGTTAATTGTATTGAGCTTTCTCAAAGGAGGTTGCCCCCTTGAAGTGGCCTGTGATCAATATAAAAGTGATTCTGAGTTCTATTATTTCTGATATCTCGTGTATTTGCATTAATTAATTATTTCAGGTTCATCACAATTGTGCTCTCTTGAATTATTGATTTGAGTCAACTCATAAGGAAAGACAAATAATTAACACAAAGGGACATAATACGAGCTTAATCATGGGCTATAGTTGCTCCCCTTTTTATTTTAATTTGAAATCTTTAACCTTTGCTCTATGTTTTTTGAGAATGTGCACTTGAGTAGTGTAACATACTAGAGACCCTCAATTATCCAGTTGGGATATGGGGTATAAAAGTTTTATCTACACAAGATGCAATGCCATTTCCAACAAAACATAATCCCCAAAGTTCCAAACATTACGATTATTATTTATGCAAAGGAATTAGTCTGGTTTATAATAACCTTAGTCATTTTAAACTCTACATTTCTATCTAGCAAGTTTTTCCATAAATCAACATGTCTACCTGGAAATTTTTTAGGAACCTCTCAGAGTAGATTGAAGGGATGCATCAGGTAGTGGAATACCCCAGCTTGCAATTGGAAAAACGAGTAGCAAAACATGAGATAGAAAAACATCTTTTGAAACATGAAAGCAGAGTGAATAAGATGGGTAGTGAATCTCAAAATGCACTATAATATCATCTTAGGATTTGCAAGGAGTTTGCAGTCTCTAGCAACTACTCTGTTAATTGGGTCAGCAAGGGAGATAGGAGAAGATGAAGCCACAGTGTAGGCAAGCAGAAGTAGCCTCAAAAGGACATCATGGAATACCTCAAGCTCAGGAACCTAGAATGGAAGTCACAACCATGGAAGAGGCTCACAATGGATAGTTCATTTCCCAAAATTAAAAGCTTTGTCCACGTTTTCTTGTATTTGGTCAGCTAGGTCCTTTTATGTGTTTTCAGATAAAAGGTTTATTGGCTTGTAATAAGGATATTTCGAGGAATACTTTGTCTACACTTAATAGGAATACTTTGTCTACACTAGTGGACCAGCCCAACACATTGGCTCTGTCAGGAGAATGTACATGCTAGTTATGGTCCGGAAAATGGGAAGAGCTTCTCTATCTTTGCTTTCACCTCCTTTAAATTAACAAAACTAGGGCATCGTCCTATGACCATAGGGCAACTGATTTAAGCTCCACACTGAGATATACGTTAATTTGTTGTTTCTTTGTGACAAGGAAAATTGTTGAGACAAAAAGAAAATGTCCTACCAAAGACTACCCAATAGGCTACTGTACTTTATTAAATACCTACTTAACTGGAACATAACTAACATAAATATTCAATGTGTTCCCAAATGCAGTCGAGATATTCAAATTCACTTTCAACTTAGTTTATATGAAATATCACGCCTAAAAATTGACATTACGCTTAGAAGTTCACTCTAGAGTCTATACCAAGGAGAATATAATTTATCGTTTTAGTACTTGTAATTACAATCAAGCACAATAAAACTTTGTGCTGCTTTTTTAAAAATATAAATTAGAAACGCACCAAGGATCATCCAGAGAATTGATTATCAAAATTTATCAGGCCTTCCATCACATTATAATTACATGTTTCAAACCATCAGAAAATATCATAAAAAATATCAGCATCAAACTTACAAGAGATTGCACCCAGTGCTTTAGTCCAGACAGTCATGTCAGAGTCGGATATGAAGTTGGATAGTAGCAACTCCAACCCATTTGCCTCCATTACAAGTTGTTGAATTTTTGGATTGTTCTGTACAATCGTACTTACAACCTCTGCAACTCTTGCACAAAGCGATGCATGAGGATTCTTGAGGTAACCAAGCAGGGGAACCAGCCCACCAATTGTAAGCAAGCCTGCGTATTACAAAGAATCAACTCCAATTAAATTAGCACACAATTATTGCAATTATGCTGAAACTAACCCCATCCTATGTCAGAACATATGAAGACTACTTTCAATAGGTACAATGTTCTAGTATTACATATTTCATAAAGGTATAAATTTAATTAAATAGTCTGATCTTAATTCAAATAAAGTAACTTGCAAACTGCCCACAGGGATAGAGAAATTGGTAATGACTAACTGAGATAAGAAGTTGTAAATGGAAGGTCACAATTTCAAATCCCAATGGGTACTAACTTCAAAAACAAAAGTAACTTGCAAACTAGACAGCATAGTAACATGTGGTATACTAGTACAACTGGTAACCTACACTTGTAAAGAGACAAATGTGTTCTTGTGAACCAAGGTCTGAAGAGGATGTGCAGTTTTATGGGTACATGACCACTGACATAACAGATTTTAACTCATGCATTTTAATCCTATCCTCAATTAAAGCACAAATCAATGCATCACAACTAATAGATAAACAATTTAGAAACCACTTAATACAAGCAAAATGTGCATTGAACTCCACTAAAATAGGCAGCTCAGTGGGAAGGTAGCACCGCAGTTTCAGACTTATCAATTGACCATGATCAAAACACATTCTTTCAAATACCTCTGTTCTAACTTGTTCATTCCACACAATTTCAATTTCTACATCAATTCATGCCATTGAATTTTTTTCTAGCTCAGACTTAGTTCTCACTCACTCAACCCACTCCAGTGCAGACAGGATCCTGTTCCGTCCGCTTTCTTCTTGTTGCCTCCAGTAGGTAGAGGTACCAAAAGGCAGGGGGACAGTAGCACTACATCAACTATCATATCTGTGAGACCCCGGGAGGTCTTCCATGCTCAGTGATTGAGACCCTTATGGACATGTCACCTCAGATCCCAGGACAACTCATGTATCACTAATAGATAAGATACCTCCTCCCAATCTCAGTTGGGGATTACAACATCTAGGAAGAAAGTCATTTCTAGACCACTTCTCAGACTGGATATTCCTTCTCTTGTTGATCCTCTGAACAGTCATTTGTCATGATTTTCTTCCCTACAGCCTCAGATGTTAGGAGAGATAGCATCAGGGGGTGTCGATTGCCTCCTAGGCGAGACATTCTTCTCTGTAGATCTGGTGCCTTTGGTCTTTGGTTTTCTGCAGTAATTGCATGTATATTCCTTATCACTTTGTTTTCCTACTCCATGATCTTAGATTTTAGACTTTAGGTCTTTTTCAGCATAGATTAGATTTCGTTATATCATAATTTTCTAGGAGCAGCCTTAGTGCTTCAACATTGTATTTCACATTGATGTACTTAGCAGTCCCTTTGACCAATATGTGCTCATTTGTTGGACATTAATATGATAAAATTATCTTATCTTATCTTCAAATAGGAGATAGACATTGTATACTATGCAATACATCTTTCTTAGTGGGGCATATGTGAATTCTACCCGGGATTGCATAGGACAATTCTAAAACCAGAAATTCTCATCTAATTATAATTCTTTGGTAGGGCTTTCCAGATTTTATGATAATTGAGGAAGGGTGGTACTCACATAAGAACTATATTCCAACATCATCCATTTCATATTCTCATTGTGGTTGTCCGATGTGTTTCTAGTGCCCACAAGTGACCAAAATAGGTCAATGGGACTAGAAGGTACAAGGAAAACTAGTGTGGTTTTGGTCTCTGGCTCTTTGTAGTATTTGCATGTATCTTCCTTATTGCTTTGTGTCCTTCTTCATGATCTTAGATTTTAGACATTAGATCTTTTTCATCATAGATTAGATCTGGTTATATCATGATTTTATAGGATCAGCCTTTGCTCCCACTTTGTACTCACACTGATGTACGTAGAAGTCCCATTGGACCTGTTTGTGGTCATTTGTTGGACATTATTAAAATGATATCATATTATGTTCAAATAGGAGATTGACATTGGGTACTATGCAAGACATATTCCTTAGTGGCACATATTCCAACATCATCCATTTCAGATTTTCATTGCGGTTGTCCAATGTGATTATATTGCCCACAAGTGACCAAAATAGGTCAATGGGATTAGAAGGTACAAGGAAAACTAGTGACGTGAGTGCCAAAGATAACTACTATATGCAGAAATAAAGAAATATGAATAAGATAGAAATGGATAATACAAAGTGGTAAACCCTGAAGAGGAATAAATAATAATACAGTATTATGCAAGATTAAAGATAAATACATCATTATGCAAGAGGAGGATAAGAGATGAGAGCCACTAATTTGCATTGGGAGTATAAGTGGAGGGGCTATCTTTGCTATCATCAATCATTGCAAATGTACCAATGTAGAGTCTAAGAGTATCCTTTGGAGAATGGCTGGGACTAAGTGGACTAGGTTGGATAATGTTTGGGGGAACCTGAGTTCTACCAATAAGAACTCCTCTAACATGCGAGGTCTAAGTGAGAAATCTAATAATAGGCACCTTAATGCTCAATTTGGGTTGGGAAGCAGTCACATGCTAGAGTTAATTGGAGTGTGTATGTCTTAATAACCATGTCAGAGTGGGTCATCTTTTGATAGAATGGGAGAGGTGTTACTATCTCACAGGACCCCCCGGATCGCTTCCACAGTTGGAGCATTTGCAAGGCATTTAGCACCTCCAAAGGGTGAGATATGTTGGAAGAAATAAATGATCAATCGAGTGAGGCATTTAGCACCTTCAAAGGGTGAGATATGCTGGAGGCCCTATCGACTTTCATTATAGACAAAGCAATGCCTTTTAAATGCCATAAAATATGCAACATTTGAAATTGAAGTGCTCCATCTTGGCCTATGGCATGTCTTATTCATTTGTGGGATGTGGTGATCAGACTCCACATTGAATTGATGAGATCAAATCCTCAATTAGTCGAGGGGGATACTAAGGTCATGCAACCAATTACAATGAAGGTAGTTTGGACAAATTGAGACTACCCATCCGTGTTAAATAATGCTCATAGTAGAAGGATTTCTTTGGGATATGAAGCTTTGGGTGGGGATCCAAGTAACTTGAATAAATTATTGGTGTATGTCCTTTTTTATCACCTTATAGATATTTCTTATTTGAAGGGATAAGGTGAACAAGGACATCCAAGAGAGAATATGAAGGAAAGGAAGTGCTCGATAGAGATATAGCTCGACAGGAGCAAAGAAGTACAAGCTACTTTAAGAAGACACGTATAACACAATTTGCTTTATTGTTCGTAACTTTGTCATTTACTTATTTTTTCCCTTATCAGTAATAGTTCCCTCAAGGCGAGGATTCTAAGATGCCTATTGATTTGTGATTGCTAAAAATAGTAACTCCATGATGGGTTAATAACCCAAGATTGATTCATTTTGATGAGTAAGGATGTTTTATGGGAAGACTATATTGACCATCAGATAAATTAAATGGTAATCTAGAAGACACATGGATCTACACAAGTTAGGGCATACATTGCCAAGGCAGGGAAATATGAATTCTATCAGGACATGTGCTTAACACTCCTTTTTCATGTATACTTGCTTTATTTGCTATAAATTTTGATCTTAGCTACAAATATGCTTTATTCATTCATAATATCTTAAACTTATAGAAGATTCAACAATAATTTTTAGAGTTCAAGAAAATCATCTTCTTGAATGTTGAATGACATAGGGACACTCATGGGTTTATGAGCCAAGAAATTTGCAGCCCAGTTTCACCACTGTACAAGTATGAGGCTAGCCACTTTATGGATGTTTGAAGCAAGAAATTAAATAAAAATTATTTTTATAAAACCTTGAATTTGCTAGGGCACAAGTCTTGATGTGCTTTTTCTATGAATTTGTGGTTTCAACTTTCTTGTGCTATTTTTTTGGTTTTCTTGCTATGATTTCATGGATCTCTTGTTGCAAATCCATGTGTCTCCTGCTACAAATTCATGGGTTTGTTGCCACAAATTTTTGTGGGTGCCATGTTGTGGTTCCGTGAGACAAAGAAGATAAAATATTGTGCCCTAGCAGAGAAAAATGTTTTTTTTAGTTCTACCACTACAACTTATCCCTTTGTTGGGATCTTGTCCTCCTTGTTGAAAATATTCTTTCTCTCAATGAAATTATGAAGCATAATCCTCATCTCGATGTTATATTTAGCAACAACAAGTGCCATATTGCTCATAAACATAGTAAACAATTAGTTGGTATAGGTGTTGAAGAGAATGGATTTTTTCACTTGGTGAGCGCTATTTCGGTTTAGGAATAATCCCTTAATGGCTAGCAATGGACATGACAAATGTTTACTTTGGCATCAGAGGTATGGTCATCTCAATTTGTGTTATGTTTCATGTTTCTTTTTTGACTACTAAGAAGATGGGGATGGTCTCCTAGATTTTTTTCCTGTGAGGGGCTTTACTAGATTTCAACTCTTGACTTCTCAGCTATCTCCCCCTTTAAATTGATCAGTTTAAACTTATTGATCAAACCCATTCGGTTATATAAGGATTTCTCTTATCACCATACATTTTACTTAATATAAGTTCTGGGAGGATAAAATGAATAAGGGACTTTCAAGTTTGTTGATAACTTGTTTTTTGTGTGTGCTTAGTTCGCAGATGCAGAAAGATACTATTTGCAAACTATTCAACATTTGCAAATTCAGCTTGCTGAAGAAAGAGAACAAAATCAAGTTAGCAAGGAAAACACTGCTCTTAATCAGAGTGACACGAAAGAAAAGAAACCATCATATTCAGAAAATAAAGGAGGTAGCCAGTATGACATCAATGGGGATATGGCTTCAAAGGAATCAACCTAGTAATGCAAGCTCAAAAACACAAACTGTAGGAATATAACCAATGACATCAACATATCTAGTTGACATGTTTGCCACTAAAAATTTACAATGAATGGTTTAATTTATCAAACAAAAATAAAAATAAAAAAAAGGCCACTTACATCGCAATTGTGTGAGGATGGCACAATACTTCAAGCTTTTTGCCACTGAATATGTCAATTCCTACAAAGTGACATTTGGAATGCCCATGATTTCCAGTCTTTGAAGTAGATAATTCAACCAACTAAAAACAACATGCCTTATAAGAATATTGTTCACAAACCTTATTTAGGATTGACACCATATGCATTCAGAGTCTAGTTCCATATCCACTTATCATTGCATCTTTACAGAAAACTCTAAACCTACCTCAGCAAGTTCACAAATGTATTCTAAAACTGTTTAAAATATTACCACAGAATTATTGAAGAATAAAATAAACTATGAAAAATCCAAGTATTGAACCAGGATTTCCTTCAAGAAGATAGAACATCAACAAAAATACAAATAAATACATCAATATGCTTCCCAACAAACAAAAACACCCATTGATCAAGAGAAGAATATTAAGCACCCAGAATGGTGAAATTGCACACAAAAAATGTTAAGGTTGAGGCTAATACCAAGCCCGCTGTCAACAAAATGAAGTTGAATTTATACACACATACATTACTAACAGTACTAAAAGAGGACATGCATTGTATAACAAGCTAATTATGAAACAGTAGAACAGAAAAGAAACATAGACATTGTGACCTATGAATAAACTTATATGTTCTTGATATGAGCATGAAAAGAAAGATTCTTTGCAATTTTGACGGGTGTTCCTATCATATGAATTTGTTTGGAGACATTAAGCACATGCTATAGGAGGTCAGTACCTAAAAAAATAGTATTAAATGGTGGTGGTGGCAAATATTAAAATGAAATGGTGTTATCTCTTGCTGCTATTCATGCTACGAAATCAGATAAAATAAAGAAATTGGAATTAGGCACTAATGATAAACCCAAAGGAAATCTAGCATTCAATATTGTAGATGTTTCATTTGCTTCAGCAATTGGGAAAAGTGATGCAACATGATTATGTGCATGTGTTCATTTCTTGTTCCAATGACTTGGTTGATTAAAGTAAGTCCATTATCAAATAGTCAATACTATATTTCCATAGTGCCAGCCACATCAAAACTGCTATGTATAACATTCACCCAACAGTCTCAATCCCATTAACCTATAGGCTATAACCCAATAGTTGTGTGCATGTGTGTATTCACCAGCACTCAATTTCCATTAATCAAATAAAAACTCGATTTGTTAACAACGTACAACCTGCCTTTGATATATTCATTCAAATGAAGTCCTGCAATCTAATTGTCATTAACAAAGGAATGCACTGCACTTGTATTTTCCTGCAATGAGCTACCATAATTTATTGGAGCAATCTCATAAAGACTACATCACTTTTCCTTCACGAATAAGACAACAATCAATTTATAATTGTTTATAAATGGATTGTAATGCATTAACCACACAATAGAGTAGATAGCCTAATAAAATAACATACCGTCTCATAATTCAATAATTGTGTTAACTCGAAGATGGATAGTTGTGGTCTAAAGCTCCATGTAGGGAACTGAGGACAGGTCACCGCGATTTGGTTAAAACATTTTGGACAGAGCGTACAAATTAAATTCAATATATTTCTTCCAAAAGAGTTGTTGCAAGAATTGGTTGGGGGTATGGGTGACTCAATCCACCTTCTAAGCAGTAACTAATCCCTAGAGAGGAGGCATTCAACTCTACCATGAACCTAACTCTCTAAGGGGGTAAATTGTGAAATACAAGGAACTGGAAATAGAAATCTAACCGGGAAATGCAATGATGGCAATATCTCTCTTATCAAAACCATTGATCTCATTGAACAAAATTAGATGGACACTCTAAGGTTCTTGGATGAGGTGGTTATCAAATCAATTAACAATAATTGATTTCAAGCAAGAATTAACATTGATACAGTGAAACTTTCAAAACAATCCACTAGAAAGCAACTAAGAACCACAATGCCATCACACATCAACCACACAACAAACGAAGACACAATGAACGCAATTTTCCCCAGAAACCCAAATGGGAAAACAAGCATTCAAATAGCTTTGATCAATCCTCATTTCTCCACACTATTTTTGTTTTACATGCATACAACTGAGTAAGACTATCTAGAACATTTAAATTTATTTATCAAGAATGTGTTACAACATTCCCTTCACAATCACAATGAAAGAACCCCTTCTATATTGACCTGCTTTTGTTTATAAGAAAATGTGCTCTTTGGGTTCAATTGGAAGCCCAAGCAACCCCAATTGTTCAACTTCCCCAACTCCAACGCTTCTCTTCCTCTTTTGTCTTTTCTGGCAGCATAGTAGGTTCTCTTATGTTTTCTTTATATTTCTTTTTACTCACTTTTCTTCTCATGCTTCAATAATTGGACAATTTACAATTCACTATGAGTGCATACGAGCTCTATCAAGTGCCCAATGGCCTAGAGAAGAGGCATGATGCCAAATCAGAAGGAATACAATTAGCAACTCAGCTAGGGAATGAAAACTATGGGCATCAGTTCATTCACTGTAGCCATTGATCTCATCCAAATCATATAGATGGACAGTCTAAGTTGGCCGGCTGTTGTGGTCAATAAAACAGTTAATGAAAATCAATTGCAAGCAACAATTGACATTTCTACCGCCTGTAATTTTCATTATAATACACCGGAACGCAGCATAGAACCAAAATTGTATCACACAGGCATCCAACACAGTGAACAACAGAAAATTACTCTGTAGAAACACAAAGGAAAAAACCTCCAACATAAAATGGCTATGGTCAGTCTTTATTTCTCAGCAACTTGCAGATTACAATGAAGTTTGGCTCTCTGGATCATTTGCATTCATCTCATAGGAATTTGTACGCACTATTCCTTCTCCTCTGCCAAAGAAACCCCTTCTAATTTGTTGTGACTGAGTTTATAGGAGATTGGGCTCTGCTGGGGGGTAAGCTGGAAGGCCAAGCAAAGGAAAAATACCTCCAAAATACGATTTTCTCTAGCAAATTCGTGTCTGAAAATAATTTTCTCTTTTACAGGGGGCTCTTTTACATAGGGCGGGCATTGATGCTCCATGCTCACGTTTGTCCCTCAGACGGCGTATATAATATAATATATATAGCTCAGAGCTAGGCTGAGAAGCGGTTCTGGGTGGGGTTTGCTGCTGATGAAAACACACGTGTTTGCTGGCGAAAAGAACAGTTCATGTTTGCACAGTTGGTGTAGTGGGGAGCTACCGAGTCATGGAAAATGGGGCATTGGGTAAAGGCCTCCCACGACTTCATACTATTCGTATGTGTCCAACAATTTTTGCTTCCTTTGAAAAAAATCAAAGGAATTCAATCTTTCTGCCACTAATTTGCTCGACTGATGGTGGGAAGAAACATAAACCCACCAGATGAACCGCGCGACCAAGACCATGCATTTGTAAAAACCCTCTGCAATTTGGTGAGGGGAAAAGAAAGCTCGGGAAATTCACATTCAATTGATATTATAAAAGAGGCTCAGGGTTCTGTGAAGCCATTCCCCTTGACAATCGCGGGCTCCTCGGCTGGTCCTTGGCTGCTCCTCCTTGCGGGCTCCTGGACTACTCCTCGGCTCCTCCTCGCGGGATCCTCGACTCCTCCTCGGCTCCTCTGCTGCTCCTCGACTCCTCAAATCCTCCTCTGCTGCTCCTCCTCGAAATGGTGCGGACTGCTGGTTTCTCCTCCTGGCAATGGTGGGCTCGCCGGCGGGAACAAAAACTTCCACAAAATAAATATTATCACATTAAAACATTATAACATAGAGATTAAAAGCCAAAGTTAATATTATCACAAAGTAAATATTATCACATTAATGATTTGTTTGTTAACCTAAGTTTGGGGGTTATGAAAGCCAATGAATGGCATGGGCCATTATGCCAACAATTGTATTTGAACATTGGCAGTATTATTATTCCAACAATTTATGTAAAATGCTACAAATCCCTCCATTGTGATTAATGGAGACGGTGTAGCTACCTTATAATTTTGAAGTGATATGGTAGTGACATATGAAATATATAAAATATCATGAATCATCACGTTCACATTGAAAAGCAATATACTTTAATAAAAAAAAATCTAGATTCAATTTAGGTTCAGATAGATCAAATCTCTCAAGATAATAAGATATCTAATTTAGTGTGGAAGGATCTCCCACAGAACCATTAAAAGATGATGTTGATTTGCATAGAAATATGGGCACAATAGATGTAGAGGAAGTTATTACTAATATGACAACATATGATATTGGAGTGGGTATGTTATATGCAATATGTGTTAGCAATAGTATGCTATGAAATATGGAACATGGTGTCTTTAAGATCTCATCGGGTCCTTTGTTTCTAATTCTTTTACTCTATCTTTTGGTTGTCACAATATTATATGGTGACGATTTTGGGAGGATTTTAAACTCCTTCGAAATATCCTTTAAGTTTGCATCATCCAATGAATCGAGTTCTTGGGAATCTATTTCATCCCCTTATGTTTACCCCTCTACTAAACCATTAAACTCCAATTCAACTAATCCAAAGTGGCTTCAAACCCAAAAATTTTGACCCCTCCTAGTTTAATCGATAACAATATGGATTTTATAAAATTCCATGCCCATTAATATTCCATCTTATCTTCATTTGATCCATGGAGCATGTCTGTAAGTGACAATTACAAGTGGAAGCCAACGGAATGAACAACACAAATAGATAATTTACACAGATAAAAAAATAGAGGCAACAAGAATTATGTAGTAAAACTCTCAGATAGAGAAACATTTATGGAGAAACATAAAATGTGTATCTTTTCTCAACAAAAGAAATGTTACCTCCATTGCATGGGAAAAAAAGTGACCGTACATGTTTTTATATAAAGATCATGGATCAATAAAGAGATAAGACATAAATAAACTGTTGTGAATTCCAAGAATATGAGCATCATTGAAGTACCTAAGTGTAAGATGAAATAATGACAATTAGATAAAGCATACTAAAGAAGCACATATGACTATAGGACAATATACCAAGTTAGTCTTAAATAATATCTTAATGTGTACTTTATTAACACATAAGAAATGGATTTCAACCAATTTGAAAATCAAAGGGTTTACCATGCTTTGCCACTTTTACTTTATTAGATTATCCAAACAGAGTATTTGAATCACGCATGTACTTCTTCTATTCGGGAGGGCTGCATATGTGCATTGGTTTGAGTGTTTCAATTCAAATTAAGGAAGATATGAATAATGGAATGTTATTGATATATCTTTACTCCTTCCCAATAGAATGAAATGAAATTGTTTTGGACTATATAGGAAATTAAATTGGTAGCATTATTATATTTTTTTATACTACAATTTGTGTTTGCATAAATATTTCTCTTCCACTAGTTGATTCAATAGTTATGGAACATCAAAAATAACAATGGGTGATGCAATGGGGAGAAACACGCCCCCCTCCCCTCACCCCCCCACAAGTCAGAGACACACAAAGGAAGAATAATATATATATCCACAACAATAATACATCCACAACATTCATCCACACATATACACAAGTATCCTCCCATGCAAGTCAAATACACATGGAAAAAACACAATAGATATAACCACAATATTAATGCATTCACAACATTCATCCACATGTATACGTAAGTATTTCATCTCTATAGCAACAAACTATCATCGCTATAGAGACTAAATGTCCATACGTCGCGATATCGACAAACGTCAGGGGAATTTTCAATTTTTTCCAAAAATTTAAACTGTTTTTCCACGAAAACATCGATTTTAACTGTTTCATGGCAAACTTTCGTGGGACTTTTGAGCCATATGTAGTAGTATGGCACAATACTGGATCCCATAGGAATTATTCTGAGTTCTGTCACTAGTATAATAAAAGCATCAGATCCCTGTAAGTTAGCATCTAATACTTCAGCATGTCTCAACTCCCACCTAGGTTTCCAGTCTTGCATATAATCCAACCAACTCATATTATCATTAATAGTATAGATATGATTTTTTGCTCCGGTCCAAGCAAATATTTTCATGTTTACTTGTGGGTTATGGGCCCACTGGAGTTTGCTTTGACCTTCTATGCTCACTTGCACCAGGCTCTCCTGTTTTAGGATCGCTTGCTTCAGGCTTGCTTGTTAAAAATTAATAGCATACTTCTGTGTCAAATATTCTCTTATTAGTAACCATTGTGGTACTTTGGTCCAAATGTTTTTCCTAACTCATTGTTTCTCCATATTGTGTGCCTAGTGCCACCTCTCTATGTCAATGCATAAATCAACCTCTTCTTGGTTTGTGGTTCTAGTTGGCCTTGTTTTGGGCCTTGTAGTGGCTCTCTATTGTCACAGCCATAGCCATTGACACATTAAAATACCTTAGATCTAAGCCCGAAGTGAATCATGATTTAGAGTCAAATCCCAGTGGCTAGTACCTCGTAGTCGTCAGTCATCACTCGTCACCTTGCAAAGCTAAGCAGTGAGTGCATGACATGAGTGAGTGAATGAGTGAGTGTACCAAGGTTGATTTGCTCTTGAATGTTGTTATTTAATTATTTATCCTAATGGTATCAATGACCTTTTTAATAGATTGTTAAAAAGGTTTGTATGCCTCCAAATAACTACAAAATATGCCAAATAAGGGGAGCATTCTAGTCTCCAAGGGAATCAAACAACCGAAGGATGCCACCTCAGCACCTGATAGTCAAAATCATAGAGGTTATTGACACGATTAGGATAAATAAGTAAATAACAACATTTGGGAACAATGTGTTAGTTGCAATCAAATGTGTGGGGAATGTTATGCAAGACCCTCAAACAACCCTTATACACCACATGTGCTTGATGCAAACATTCAAATAAGAGATGATGATTCCAAACAAGAAGATAATGAACATCGTCTAAATACTATACACTAATAATATACCATCAGAAACAATCCCACCATGGTGATGTGCTCTATAGAGCAAAAACCATAGAAAATCATGCATTAGAACAACTCCATCAGCAATAAATATGCCTTTTTGTCTTTAAGACTAATGTTAAAATCCTTGAAAATTTAATCCATAACTTAAGTGAAATCAACAAGAGATATAAGTGTTGGAAACAACCAAACCATGACTACAATCATAGATGAAAATCAAATGTGCAATAAGTCAATTTTGAAAATTCAAAAACACCATGCATACAAAGAAGAAATGAAGTCCATGTTCATAGTCTCATGATGAATAGAATTGTCATTGATGACAACATTAATGACAAAGATCATGGCAAGTGGCAAGAAGTGACTAAGCAAGCATTGATTGGCACAATGACTTGGAAATTGGAAATTTGAAGATGATGTAAATGGACAAAGACATTCTAGATGGACCTAATACCCTAGAAAAAGGTCTTGACAAAACTAGCAAGAATGACATGGATGGATTGGAGACAAGGCTGGACATGATGACATGGCTTGAAGGATGATGACAACATTGGAGAAGACATGCCAATTGACTAATTTTCATGATCTCCCTAATATTTGCCACTAACGGGTCTTTGAAAAGGGATTTGAAATTAATGTTTCCAGCCTCAACTTTGTCCATGATGAAGATAACCTTAGTTAAGGCTTGTAAACATTGAGTAATTTTATATTTCTCCTTATATCCTTTGCAAACAATTCAACCATGATACTTGAATTCATTAGAGAAGAATAACTACTATCAAATTTGTGGTTCCAACCAATTACCAGGCCACTGGATAATCCATCAACATCTTATAAATAATATGAGCTCTAGTCTTTTAATAAAAGAATTAAAAAATCAACAACTTTGTGTCCTAGGCACATACTTTCTTGGGCATATTTTGAGGGCTAAGTTTTTTTGGGAACCCCCATTCCCGCATACAATCATTGCTTCACCTTTATCCAAATGTAAAACGCCAACTACTTCCACAGACTCAACTCATGAGTCTTTTTTAGATCAAAGAAGGTAATTTCAATTCTTGGGAGGGGAGATTACCTTTTCTTCCCTCTCAAATGAAGGCAATGTCTGAGAAATGGACAAGCTATCTCCCTTAATTTTATTCTTTGATGATTGGGCACAAATTTCAATGATGCAAATGGTGAACCTAATACTAGTATAGAAAGTATGCCATGTATGACAAAATGTTATCCATACCAACCTATAGGAACTAATGTCACTGGAAAGGATGACATTAGTAGTGAGAAGGTTATAAATGAAAGATTACTTTTGCAAACAGAATGTACACCTATTGAAGATCATGAAGTTACATATTATGGGTTGAAATTGCATTCTCCCAATGAATTTCCTACTGATACTGGACCTACTTCTGCTTACAATCTGACTTTGGGTGCCTTAACTACTAGAAGTGAAAAGAGTGTGTCTGTAGACATTGATAGTGACAAGAGAGCATCTCTGTATATTGATGGTGACATGAGTGACCTTGCACTTGAAGTTCACAAAGTTCCATCTTTTAATTTAGAGTTTTCATCTAATAATGGCTTGCCGGCTGATACTGGACCCACTTCAGTTTACCATCTCCCTCTAGGTGCTGAAATTACTACTAGAAGTAACAAGAGAGAATTTGTAGATGTTGATGGAGACAAGAATTTTGTAGGTTCTAAGAATGAATTTCCATCATCTGAGTTGTAATTGCATGCTAATAATGAATTTCTTGCTGAAACTGGGGCTATGGTATCTTACAGTGTTCCTATGGGTGTTGAACCTACTATTAGAAATGAAGAATTAGCATCTGTATATTTTGATGTTGAGAAGAGTGCTTTCATAGATGTTCAGCTGGTTGATGTTGGGGATTATGATTACATATAGACTAGTGGGGAGACTCTGGTCCAAGGCAATCAACCTACAATAATTATTGACATATCAGACATAGAAGTTGATCAAAGAATGTCTAGCAAAGATGGATCTGTTGTTATTGTCAAGAATTCTTCTATTGAGGTTGCAAACACAAGCAACCATTTAGGGTCTACCAATAATAGCTCTATCGACAGCATTGTTTTTGAGACAAATTTGAGTTCCATTATTACAAATCTGGTGAATGAGAATCCACCTAAAATACTAAATTAATGTCCCAGGTGAAGACATTGCCAATGTCTGAATGGTAATAGGAATGCTACTACCACCCCTAAGAAGGGGACCTCTAATGGTATCAATGGAGCTAAAAATTGGGAGAAATAACAGAAAAGGGAAAAAACTAGAAAAGACTTGGAACCTAATCTACTCTAGTGCAAGGTAGGTTTCTTCTTTAAACATCTTCGTTCTTATGCAATAAAGTGCTTTATATGTCTGCTACTTACAGGAAAATCCTGCAGCTCTCCATCCAGATTTTCCAAATGAAAGGAACTAGGGTGCTACCCACAGACGGTGTCAACCACATAGGACCTAACCAGATACTATAAAACATTCCATGTTTACCGAGTCCCTCATGCCTTTTGTCCCTGTGCCGATGATAATTTCTCAGACATTATAAAATAAGATTTTTATATCTAAAACCCTCCCCCTTGTACCTCAGGAGAGCGGCTCCGATCCAAGAATGCTTAAAATGGTGAATTTGTGGAAATGAAACCATATTTAACATGATGAATTTGACTTGGACAAGTCGGCCTCAAATAATTTAGAAAACAGTATGAATATCTAGAGATTCGAAATAAAATCAAAACCACCTAATTAGCAAATGAAATCAAAACCACCTAATTAGCACCCAAAAATGCAGATATTCGACTCAATAGAGGAGGGTTTCAACTTACGATTTCCATTGAGGGTCTGCAGGGATATGCAGACACTACCAGAGCGGTTGCCACAAAGAAACCAACTTCAATAGCCCTCATAGAAAATCGAAATGAGGACAATGTCGAAGCGGGTGCAACCAAAAACCAGGTGGAACATGCACATTAAAGACTCGTAGAAGAGTGCAATGAGGACACTGCTGGACTGGGTGCCACCAAAAGACCAGTGGAAGCTGCACAGTGAAGGAGGACATGGCCCAAGAGCCGGTTGCATTTAGGGGGGTGCCGTTGAACCCAACAAAGCAACAAAGCGTTTTGGCCAATCTCGATAGGTATGTTTCAGTTATGTTTTTTTTGTTGTTTAAAAAAATATAATATATATTAATTAAATTATAATATATATAGTACTATGTCCATTCCAAAAAGTTGTAAAGCATTAAATCTCATTTGTAGTTTAAAATCTAGTGTTTGAGCATACACTTTAGAACAAGTTGATGTCCCTATTATCTCTTGGTTGCATACAACCATAATTGGTATTTGGTGGGATATATTAAAAATATTAGTGTTTTAGTGACATTAGAGAATTCCTTTAATCATTGCTAGTGAAAATCTCAAAATGTCTTTTTTGCTTTTGTAATTTTCCTAAAAAGTCTTACCTATTGTCTCTGCTTTGGTTGTGAGACCTATCAAGAAGGAATCATAGGTTAGGAGGAACAAATTTAAGATCTCCTTTTGTAGGTTTAAATGATACCCCACTTTGATTGATGGCTACATTCTCAAATAATATTGCCTTAATACTAATTGTTGGATGTAAGTGATGGATGTAAATCGCATCTTTGAACATGGGGTATATTCTCCCTTTTTCACAACTATATCAACTACCAAATTGTATTCACCTTCATCATTCAAGTCAATTATGAATCAACTAATCTTGCTAAATTGTTTTTTTCGGCATTATCTCCCTCACAATAGTATAGTTCATTGATTCTACATTTATTGTAGGGTTCCCATTTTTCTTTGCATCCAAAATACTTAGGTTCTCCCTTTTCCAACATAGAGTTGTGCATAGGGTTTGGAGGTGTATATTTAGGACTTTGTGCATTTTATGAGATAAAAAATTGACGTTGGTTCATGACACAATGGAATTGTCTACCTTGCAATTATATAGTTCTTTGGTTCTACACCTATGGTTGAGTGTGCATTTTTCTTTGCAACAAGGATACTTGGTTTCTCCCTTTTTGCATATAGCATTGCAAAAATCTTAATCTTAATAGTCATAATATTAATGTTTCCTCACAACACTTCGTTCATTTGGTTAAACTGTAGCTTGTCCTATTCTTGCAAAATTCCATTCTTTCTACATAAAGGATACTTGGCAATGACCTGCAAGATTCATTTTCACACATTTAGCCTTAGGTCTTGCCTTCTCAATGGAATTTATGTTATGCATCTTGATCACAATTGTATAGACCCAGTACATTAGTTGCAAGCACTTACCAATGACAGTTGTTCTATTGTCCCTTTCTATTTTAACCAAAAAAATCATGCGAAAATTCCCTTTCCATACTCAAATCATTTTAAAGAAGTCCTTGATTATGTCCCAACATAATTCAAAATTAGAGTAGCTTGGTTTGTAATTATCCATTATATTCATTATATATCTTATCCATTATTTCCTATGTTTCTCAATATGGTAGATTCATTAATAGGAACTTGTATAAAGAGATAATTGCAAAGAATATTCAAAGGATAAGCATAGCCAAGGGGGTTAGAGGAATCAACTATTCATAGTTTATTGATTCCATGATTCTAGTTGGGGGTGTTTCCACCATTATTGTTGAGATATTTCAAACAATCCTGGAAAAATTCTTATGTGCAACAGAAGAGAAAGTTAACAACAAGAAGAGTCAAATATATGCTTGGAAATTAAAACCTTAGCTCCTTCACTCTATATCCATATTTTTAAAGTTTCCATGCATTAAGGATTAGCTCCTTCACTCTATAGCCATGGATAAGTTACCTTGAAGTGTAAAATGAAGAACATGGGCATTTAATATAATTTGACCTTGCATGGTCTAAGGGATATCATAGATATCATTGATGAGCATCTAAATGGTGGGTGTTGTGAAGTCATATAGAGTTTGTGTAGAGTTGAGTCATATTTAAAGGGATGTCCTAGAAATTGTAGAGGTACTTTTTGTGAACTTGGATTGAAGTCGATTATCTTGTGTTAATGTACTATCCTAGCATGTTGAGGAGGACAAGAGATAGTGAGCTAAGTGACATTGATTTGGGACAGAGTTATGTTGCGACATAGATGGAACATGGGACAAGGGAACCTCCATGAAAAATATTGAAAAGTTTTTTTTTGTCACTCAACATAGATTAAAAAATAACACGTCCAGAAGTCTTTTCAAAGGAAAAAAGACTTATTAAAGCAACAATTTATCTCAAGAAAAAATACTTGATTAATTGAATTTAAAAAAATTAAAAGAATAACATTAAAACAAACTGCACTTGAACTCAAACCAAGATGGATCGGAGGGTCATTAACAATGAATATCTTAGTAAAAATCACATCAAGAACCTAAATGCCAAACATCCTTTACATTATACAAATCCACTAATTAGTAATTGAAATAACCCAGAAATTAACACATAAATCTTATAACTTCATTTTGTATCTTGCTTAATCGACACATGTTCGATTCAAACCATTACCACTACAACCTCCAAGAACACCCACACTACTACACATGTAGAACATAATATTAGAGAACTAATTTTCACATATAACCAAGTTAATCAACAAAATGAACATATGGTGAGTGCATTTACTTTAACCTATAAACATTGCGTACCTCTACTTTTCAACAATTAATAAATATCATTCATCTTCTTCTTCATCCAACTCAACATCTGTATCAGGATCCGGTTCTGAATAGATATTGATGAAAGGATCATTCACATTGTCATGATCATCATACAAGTCATATTTGCTAATATAGTCATCCTTATCGTCAATGAGATCATCGTCTGCTACATTTGCATGATCAACCTCTTCAACTTCTTCATCTAACACATGGACTGCAGCCTGATCTGAATCATCATCATCTTCTTATTCTTCGTGATTATATTCATCATCTAGTACATGATTATACTTTACTAGTCTTCCTCTTGGATCGTATCGAACAACGTAAGACCAACCTGATTTACCCGGTATAACCTCGGAGTAGTAGACTTGCTCACATTGACTTGGAAGAACATATGGCTCTATACCCAGTTCAAATTCCGTTGTATTAACCATGGTAAATCTATTAGCATGCTCAATAATAGTTCTTTCAGTATCACATTCATGCATCTGTATCCTGCACCACTTCACCTCAAACAAAACTATTTTAAAGGAATTAAAATCACACTCAATAATGTCCTCCAAATGCCCATAGTACCTATTCTCTGTTTCTTCTAGATGTCTATCACTTCTAGAGGAAACATTGGTGACCTTAAACACAGCGGTTATCCCACAATTCGAGGTTTTTATGTTATCATCCAACTTTTTGATATGAAATTTATGACCATTACACCACATAGGCTTATGATGTTTCAACTGCAATATTGACAACATGTTAAAAATACACTGTGAATTAATAAACGTCATATAGGACTTAGAAAATATAATTGAAAATTTAAACAAATGAAATGAAATTGGAAAAATGGATTGAAGTAACTAGAAAAAATGTGGGTAAACAATTTACTTGCCTTTTTATCTTCTAAACCATACACTAAATCAACTTCCCTTTGCGATGTAAGTTCAGGAAATTGATGTCGAATACGATGAGTTGTTTTAATCATGTTACTGACCCCTTCCCATGATAACCTACCAAAGAATTCTTCACAATCTTTTATCCAATGTTCCATCCAATCAAGTTTGTTTGCAATGTATAAATGTAAAGCATCCCACACTCGACCAACTATAGGAAAAAACAACAATTCAATATCATTCATTAGATATCATTAAAGGCACATAGTTTAATATAGTTGAAAATGCATAATTATTAAAAAAAGTTTAAAAATAGTATGATAATATAAAATTGGAAAAAATTAATGCGTAATATATTAATTCAACATCAACGTATAATAATTACCTTTCACAGTCCTCAATGTAACTCTCCCCAATAGGACCTCCCCTTCAAATTTGTTGATGGATTTGAGATGCCAAATGCGAGGCACATTCATATTTTTTGCTAATTTAGGTAGATATTCACTAATATACACCATACATTGATATACCATATATCCTTAAACCATAGAACCCTCGAGACGCGCTCTTTTTCTAACAAAATCCTTCAATGACTTCAACTACCTCTCCACCATCCACATCGACCTTGTGTGTACTAGTCCACATAATTCAATCTCCTCAACTTGGTGTATGGGGTAGTGTTCTTGTGCATTGAAAAATGCTGGAGGTAGATACTGTTGCATTTCACACATTAGTCGGGGAATTTCTCTCTTCCAATGCGTTATATCTTCTTTATGGATTTCTTTTGATGAAAGACACCTACAAATTGTAATTATATGCAAGGATCTGACAGCTGTAGCAACTCACAATCAAACTCACAAATATGTTGCAAAGAAGAAGAGAAGGAGACACTTAATGATCACTCATAAACACAATAGAATAGAACATAATATCAGTATTATACAATGAATAAGAATTTAAGTGAATGAGTACAATAGAACAATAAGGTGCATAATATAGGATTCGAATAGGCCAAGTAGGGAATTTGAATTCCTAACTCAGAGTGTGGCTTGAATGATAGTGGATTCATCATCCAGTCAATGTATCAGTCATCAAAGGTAATAGTCAGTCAACTGAGTCTAACTGAGTGAAGTAGGCACTAACTGAATGAAGGAGGCTTAGTGGAGGGCACATGAGGAGTCTAACTGAGTGAGGTAGGCATGAATTGAATGAAGGAGGCTCAGTGGAGGGCGCATGAGGAGCTAACGGGAGTCAGAATGGGAAGACTAGTCTCACTGGAGGTCTATCAGAGTGAAACAGTCAGTGGGGGAGTCAATCTAGCCTCAAATCAAGGAAGAATTGAGAGACAACTGACTTGTAGGTGAGAAAGGTGCCTAACTGGTTGTGGTAGGTGAGAAAGGCGCACTAGCCATGCAAACTACTGGAGAAGGGTGCCTTTGGTGGCTGGGAGGCCCCCTAGGGGCTGTAGACAGGCTGTGGAGAGATAGAACCAAGCTCTAGGAGCTGGGAGGTATACCATGATGATGACTGGATGCATGCAGTGGCATGCAAATGCATGCAACATGTAGTTTTGCATGCAGGTAAAGAAGATCTAGAAGCAATCTCTAGGTGCTGGGGATACCATCATGATGATGAATGGATGCATGCAAGTGCATTCAGCATGCAAAATACAAAATGATGGGGAGAATATTCCAACACCCCCCCGCAAGCTATACTATGAGGAAATGAATGGAGAATAGGGCCCTGGTAACTAAGACCAAAGGTCACCCTGTAAAACAACAAGATAGGGCCTTGGTTACTGAGACCAAAGTTCACCCCATACAATCAATCTAAAATAAACTAAGTGAGGAAAGAGGGAAAACCCAGTGGGAATAAATCCCTCCCTCAAAAATAGACTAAGGGTGCTAAACTAACATATCATGACTTACCCCTGAAAGAGGCAAGTGCCCTTATTTTCGAAGAAGGATCGATCGATCTACAATGGGTCGGTAATGTGAGAAGGATGAAACCTTCCATGTTGAAAATATGATCTGGTTCTTCTATGATCATGTGGATCACCAACCAAATCACCGACAGATCGGAGTGTAGCAGATGCCCATCAAGGAAGAGGAGGAATATCAGGTGAGAGATCTTCAGGTTCTTGTGGATCTGGATCTCCCATTCGCTCATCTTCATCATCAGTTGCTAGACCTTCAGGTTCTTATGGATCTATATCTAACATTTTATCATCATCATCCTTAGTTGCTAGACCTTCAGGTTCTTGTGGATCTGGGTCTAGCATTCCCTCTGAATCTTGAACAAGTGAAACTAACTCATGCTCACCATGTGCAAACTCTGAAACTGAATACTCATGAGCAAGTAAAACTGAATCATGCTCATCATCTCTTGACGAAGGAGTATAATCAAAACTGCTGATGTCATGAAACTGCTCTAGAATATGCAAGTAGTCCTCCTTGGAACCATCATAGCTGTAATCAATAGAAGAACAAGAACTAGATGATGATGGATCTTCATTTAGATCAAAGGAGGAGGTCCATTCTGTAACAAGATTTGTTTCATGCATTTGTACTTCTTCAAGATTCCTCTTTTTCTCAATCTCTGTTGGTGTATCAATACCTTTTGATTGAGGAATGAAGTGAGAAAACTCATAGAGTTTGGACTTATGATTTGCAACTCCTTTGGCAATAATTTCCCCTAAAACCATGCTTTGTACCTCGACTTCATATGGAGTAAAGATCATCCTTTTTGGCTCTCTAGTATGAGTCATCTGATATACTAAGAGGATATTGAGTGCAAGAGAAGGAACATAAAGCACATCAGAAAAATATCCAGATTCAAGATCAATTCTTCCGATACCTTGAGAAGGGATTTCTGAATCATTGCTCATTCTGATGGAAGGACCACTGAATCTTTTGAGACTAGAGAAAAGTTCCTTGGAGGAAACCATATGACAAGATGCTCCTGAATCTATGATAATAGAAGGAATAGTTGATGTAGATGCTATGAGAGCATTACATCTTTCCTTTCCTTTGGATCTGGTAGATTCAGAATCTTTGTTCCTTGCACATGCTAGTACAGGAAGGTTGTTCTCTTCAAGTAACTTTGCCATCAAATCTATAGTCTTCTGCATGCAAGCACTCTCAGGATGAGGCCCTCTATGACAATATGTGCACTCTATCTTTCCTTTTTGAGACTGTTTGGCCTTCTTATAGTACGAAACTCTAGCTGACTGGTGTGTAGGCCTTGTATCACCAGGAATCTCTAGCTTTCCTATATCATTCACTCTCTCTACAACTGTAACGGTTGAATCCAATTTGGGTATGATCATTCCCATTGAAATCAACTTCTCTTCCTCTTGGGTAAGATATTGTGTGAAATCATCAAATGAGGGAAACTTCCATCTTGGAATGGACAACCTAGCTGACTGGAAAGTAGAGACAAAAACTGAGAAATTTGCCCCCAACTTTGAGAGAATGGCAAGTATAAGCTGCTTATCTTCCTTCACTATCTCATATCTTTTCAACTGTGATATCAAGATTTTGAACTTGGTGAGAAATGCATTGATAGAATCGAAGCTGCTAGGACTCAAACATATGAGCTCATTCTCCAATTTGTGTGCTACCATATCATCTTTTATCCCAAAGAGAGATTCGAGCTTATCCCACACCTCTTTCGGAGATGTAAGATCAATAATATGAAAGAGTAGTTCATCAAAAATTGAGAGAAAGAGGAGACCAATTGCTTCATCAAGCCGATCCAAGTATTTGTACTTTTCAATTGCAGTGAGAGGTTCTACCATCGTTCCGTTGAGTATTCGGGTGAAGCTCTTGGATCTCATGAAGAGAGCCATCTTGGCTTTCCACTCAACATAGTTGGAAGATGTAAGCTTTAGATCCATCTTAACAGAGAAAGTCAATAGTTGAAGAAGATTCCGAACGGGTGAATAAACCTACAAAACAATAAAAGATGTGCTGATGGAGAATGCTACACTTCGACTGAACACTACCTTAAGGACACTTGTCACATGGACTAAGTCCGTCACACCTAGCTAGACCTCAATGGATTTCTCCAATGAAATCAAGTAATATCACAAGGATTTGTTGTGGAAACTCATAGGATTTTGGTGCACAAGTGAAAGATAGTTGCTCAAATAAATGCTGCAATTGCTGTTGCTACAATTGTTGTTGTTGCAACTGTTGCAATTCAAATAGCTACTTCCTGCTCTGATACCATGTAATAATATGCAAGGATCTGGAAGTTGTAGAAACTCACAATCAAACTCACAAATATGTTGCAAAGAAGAATAGAAGAAGACACTTAATGATCACTCATAAACACAGTAGAATAGAACATAATCTCAGTATTATACAATGAATAAGAATGTAAGTGAATGAGTACAATAGAACAATAAGGTGCATAATATAGGATTCGAATAGGCCAATTAGGGAATTCAAATTCCTAACTCAAAGTGTGGCTTGAATGATAGTGGAGTCATCATCCAGTCAATGTATCAGTCATCAGAGGTAACAGTCAGTCAACTAAGTCTAACTGAGTGAAGTAGGCACTAACTAAATGAAGGAGGCTCAGTGGAGGGCACATGAGGAGTCTAACTAAGTGAGGTAGGCATGAACTGAATGAAGGAGGCTCGGTGGAGGGCACATGAGGAGCTAACTAGAGTCAGAATGGGCAGACTAGTCTCACTGGAGGTCTATCGGAATGAAACAATCAATGGGGGAGTCAATCTAGTCTCAAATCAATGAAGAACTGAGAGATAACTGACTGGTAGGTGAGAAAGGAACCTAACTGGCTATGGTAGGTGAGAAAGGCACATTAGCCATGCAAAAGACAAGAGAAGGGAGCCTTTGGTAGCTAGGAGACCCCTGGGGGATATAGACAGGCTGTGGAGAGCTAGAACCAAGCTCTAGGAGCTGGGATGTCCACCATGATGATGACTGGATGCATGCAGTGGCATGCAAATGCATGCAACATGTAGTTTTGCATGCAGGTAAAGAAGAGCTAGAAGCAAGCTCTAGGTGTTGGGGAGACCACCATGATGATGACTGGATGCATGCAAGTGCATGCAGCATGCAGATCTGCATGTAGGCATGCAAAATACAAAATGATGGGGAGAATATTCCAACACAAATGATGCAATAAAATAATATCAAGGCATATATAATATTTGCGGGAAAAACATAATATGTCAATAAGTTCCGCAACAAACCACAAACCAAGTACATTTTCCATGTAAAACATTACTTACCTCAAGTATTTTCTAAGAACATAAATGATATGTTTTATGTTTTTGTCAAAGTCGTCTGGGAGAGATAAAGGTAGAACATACTGTATCAAAAAACACATAATTATTAATATTTATTTCAAAATAAGAGAATAAAATTAATAAAATAGTGCATACCGATAATGAAATATATTATAGACTCATAATTACCTTAATGAATGTATGCCAATCATGTGTTTTAACCCCAGCAAAATCACCTTTTTTCGTCAATATATTCTTTATGTTTGACGAAAAACCCGTCGGAAACCTGTTTTTTTATGACCTCTTTTACAATATTGCTTTGTTGCTCCGTCAAGCACCAAGGAAGACTATTATTCTGTTGACGGCCATCGCCATTAGAATTAACGATCACACATTGCAATGCGTGATTAGCTTCTTGGATATCACTACAAATCTTTCCAATTTTTTCTTTGTGAGTCCTTCCATCTACTATTCGCCATAGCATTTCTGTTATGTTCTTCCCGATATGCATTGTATCAAACAAATGGACTATTTGCAGGTGCTCATAGTATGGAAACCTACTGAATTGAATCGGGTAAATTTTCATTCCTTGTAGAAGCCCATTCGTGCCTTAACGACATTCATGAAACATCAACAAAATCAAATTAGCACTAATTAATCAATATAGGTATAACATATCACACTGAACATAATTCAGTAAAAAAAAAAAATGGCATACCTTGACAGTTTCTATTATATTCCAACTTCCATAGGTGAGGTGTCATTCTTCGTGGTTTTTCTCCATTCTCTTCTTTACCATTAAATTTTTCTTTGCCTTTAGTTCGATAACTATGGTTCTTAGGCAGAAAGTGCCTATACTCATCGAACACTTCCTTTGCTAAAATCCTTGAACGACGAGATTTTATCCTAGGACCGCAAACTAGACATGCAAATTTACCCTTTGTTTGAATACCTACAAGATATATGAATTGGTGTAGCAAATTAGAATTACAATTTAAAATAATGCATGATATTTTCAACACATATATAAAATATTAAGGAACAGAAGAAAGTAATAATATACCACAAAAATGTGTTAACCTGGGAGCATCATGAATTGTAAATGCAAGTATTCCATGGAATTGAAATCGTCTTTGCCCTATTGGTCTAGAGATGTCATACATAGTGACGTCGGCCCATTACTTCAACAACTCATCGATAAGAGGCTCAATATATACGTTCATATCTTTAACCTGGAACTTTCCTAATTGGTCCAACATACATGATTAATTATATTTAGCACCTATATGTCATTATATATAAAAGACATAATTATCATGCATGAAACAAATCAATGAAATATTTAGTGTTCATACTTTCAAGTAAAAAATTACATATTAATTAAATACCTGGAACAATCATTGCCAACAATGTGTGCTCTGTCTTGATCAACATCCAAGGAGGAAGGTTATTGTTTCTAACAAAAACAGGCCACACTGAGTAGGTATAACAAAGCTCTCCAAATGGATTGACACCATCAGCTGCCAACGAAAGTTTAAAATTACAAGATTCTTCTTAAAAAATTGGCCACTTTTCATCGATGTACCTCAATGCAGAGCCATCTGCGGGAATTCGAAGAACATCGTCGCGAATTCTGTTCTTTGCAAGGAAATCCATAAACTATGCTATACTTTGACACTTGAACAACCACTGGAAACATGGAATTATCGGAATATAACGAAGAAATTTTTGAGGCACCTTTTTTGTCACTTTATCGGTTCGATACCTACTTGTGTGACATTGTGGGCATTCATTTTCTAATGCATATTGTCCATAGTATATGATATGATCATTAGGACATGCATCAATAGCTTGATGCTCCATTCCAAATGCTTTCATAATGACATATATATCTCGATATGTGCATGGTAAAATATTTGAAGTTGGTAATAGAAATTCACCTAACAATCTACAAAATTCAAAAGAATAAGTCAATGTAAACAATATTAATCATCAATATCACATCCAAACTTTACAAATTAGATAACAATAGCAATAATATAGGAAAAAAGTCAACCCTTTCTATAGATGTGAACATGCAGACAAAAATAATTAACAAATTACAGACCTTAGTATCTGTGTCAGACGGGTGTTTGATAAACCATTCAAAACCTTCAAGTTCACTAACAACAATATAGCAGATAGAAGATTAGTTTTTGAGCCTTCATAAAGAGGTTGACGTGACTTCTCGAGTAGAGGATCAACATCATGACTATCATCCCAGTTGTCCTCATCCATTGGATCAAATGTGTCTTAGATCAATCTATGTATCTCATCTTCTTGATTTGTATCACTAATGTTATCTACATCCATATCATCAGAAATAACTACTTGATCATCTTCAATATTCTGATGTAGAAGTTCACCAAGTTGTAAATGAGTATTTCTGCTAGTATTTGGCAAATAACTCTTTGGAGGTGACATTTTGGGGGCATTGTCTATAAATTTACAAACAACTTAGAAAAATTAGTGTGTATAGAACATATAGTAAAAAAAAAGACATTTTATTGAAATTCATGACATGATGAATATTACAGTGAATATATTAAAAATTGAATAACGACCTCTTACCAGGGGACGATATTCATAACCCTCTTTGGCATGCCCCTTCTCCCTACAATGTATTTCAGATGTTGTTGTTTAAATTCTTTTTTTTTGCAAGCCCCTGCAATCAGAGCAAGGACAATAACATTTTCCATCTCCTCTCGCCTCTAATGCAACTCTAAACTAAGCAAGCTTCCTTGTATTTTCATTCATAGTGACAAATCCTTGTAGTGGTACAAGTAATTGTCTTACCTACACCATACCAAAGAATAACTTGTCAATTACATTATATATTATAAGTATATTTCTGAATACAGTATATTCTAAACCAATTTCTATATTTATAAAGAAAATCATGAAGACTAAAGTAATTTTCATTGATGCCAACAAGTGTTGTGCAATGGCCTTTGATTTACTCAAAAGGAGACCTTGATAGTTCGTGCATTAACTCCGGCCTTTTTATAAAAGATTATCCATTTTTGTTAAAAAAAAGTGATGTTAGGCCACTAAAATAATAGCTTGCACAATGTCCCAGCTGTCATGTATTAAGATACATCAAATAAAGACATTTATTTTTTGGTATAGATTAATTAAACCAATTGTAGCTTGGAGGTTACTTAATAGACATTGTGTGTTTTCTTAAATTTTAATGATGATAATATATACTTCGAATGTACCATCTTCTTGTGATAGTTTATTAATATGTAATCATTACAAAACTCGTGAGTCAATTCTAGACCCATTGCAATTTGAATTAAGTTTAGGATCCATAATTGATTGCATTTACAAGGTTGTTCATACTTTATCATTGATCTAACTTTATAAAATGAAAATGAAAAGCAACATCATTCTTATGAAACATGTGCCATTCATAAAATAAAATACCAAAAAGGGTTTATAAACGCATGGCATTTTTAATGTGGCAAGTTAAGGGTACGATAAGAACAATATATTGGACCCTGTATACATATATATTGCTTGCTAAACTTGTTTTTTTATGTTTTTAAATTAAACTTACCATGGCAATAAATACCTATATCAAAGAAAACAACCTTGTAACCTTACATGTCTCATCATGTGTTCAAGGGCATAGTGGATAAGGGTTACAATGTACTAAGCATTAGTTTGTTTGTGGTAAAAAATGTGTTAAGGGAATATTGTGTTGTGGCTCATATCGACTTGGGATCATAGTGGTTAGGTTCTCAGTGTTATCCAAGTCAAATATTACTTGGTTAATGATTTTGCTAGGGGTGATAATGGTTATGAGTCATATATAATACTAGATAGGGAGTAAGGTGTGCTAGTGGGTTAGGTTGTTAGGAATCATAATGTGTTCACAATAAAAATGGTTAGGGTTTATAGTGTATTAAGGTGTTAGTGTGTTCCAAGTTAAATTTTGTTAAGAGACATTAATTATGTCAAGGGTCATCCTATTTCTATACTCATAATGGTTAATGTTGAATTGGGTCAAGGCTAAACTAATCCAGGATTAAAAGTATTTCCATAACCTTATAATTCAAAACAAGAGAATAATCTTGTTATATGTAATATGGATGACCTAATTTTGATCTATTGTATCATATTTCTCTACAATTATTATAAATACATTCATAGAGACATTTAATAAATGGAAAAAAAAATTATTCTAAGCCTCATTACTAAACAATATAAAATTCTAACCGGGTGAAAAAATGAAGATGGGTGTCTATTTTGGGGGGTCTCGTGAGAAAATAATTCTGGTTTTTTCATGTTTTTCAACTTTGGGCGAACAAAAGTGATATTTTTGTTTAAAATTTCACTTTGCAGTAAAAATAAAACTTTTAGATAATTATGTTAGCTTTCTATTCATAATTTTTTCAATTTTTTTTATTGAGATTTGATATGTCGATTTCACAAATGTTTGACAGTGTGTTCTTATAAAATAAAAGGACTACAAAATAGTTATGATTTGTTGCGCCAGTAAAATCGTTGCTAGACTTGTTTTTTGCAAAAACAGAAAATGCTACGACAATCTACACACAATGTACTAGTGCCTGACTATAAGTTGTAACCAATGGATCTATATACTAATTATTATATTTTTTTAAGTCGATCAATGGGGAAACTTAGTCGATTTTCAACATCTTTTTTGTTGCGCCACTTTTCTCTCAATCGGCTCTAAAAATAAAAAATCTATGAACACCCTTTTGAAGTAGACGCGCCAATTAAGATTCTCACATTTTTTTCATTTTTTTTGGTGGTGTATTTTTAAAGTTATCGATTTTTCTTTTCACCATTTTTTTAAAGAGATGAGTCCAAATTCGACACATGTTACGAAAATAAAACATAAAAAATATCAGTTCTTATCTATACACAACAAAATCTATACCCACATAAAGTAGATTCAATGATGAACCTAATGGTATCAAGTCCGACATTCATTTTGTAGTGTAAGAGGTGGTTTTTCCCTTCCGAAAATGGAGAAACCTACAAATTCTGCAGAATTGTGAAGCTTCCATGTTTCAGAGATTATTCGGCTGAATAATTGTTTGGCCGAATAATTATTCGGCCGAATACTTATTCGGCCGAATAACCTTTTTCCATAACGGAACTGTCAATTACAGCAAAGGTTATTCGGCCGAATAATGAAACGGAAAGAAAATTTCGTCGGCCGATAAAAAAAAAAAAAAGTAAAGTTTTCTATATTCGTATAAATAAACCAACCCTTATAAAAATATAGACAAAAAATTATAAAATACTAACCTTGCAAGTTCAAAATCAGAACTATGTAGAATATCCAAGCTCAAACAATCACCTTGCAAGTTCAAAATCCGCACTCAATGTGTCTCAACTATAGCAAATGTGTAAATAATGGTTAGAGTATGTAGTATATATAGCTCGAACTTTGTCTCTATTGCATCAAAAATTGAAACATTGAAATTTCATCGATATAGGGATGAAAGTTTGTGGAAAAGTAAACATCGTCGATATTGCCACAATTTTTCCGCCATGTGAATTTTTTTTTTTTTAAATTTATAAAAATCCATTTCATTAACCCACGAATGTTGAAAACGTGGAAATATTGCATGGAACAATCCGCCCATATGTAATAGTGTATCAATTACATCCTTCGACATTGTCTCACTCATGAAGAGGCTGAACACGTTCTAAATGACTATCATGTTGGGGCGTGTGAAGGTCATCTCTCTGGGATGGCTACAGCCCACAAGATACTTCGCAGGATATTTTTGGCCATCTATCTTCAAAGATTGTATCGAGGCCATTAAAAAATGTCCTCCATGCCAGCACTTCCAAACCAAGAAGCACACCCACCCCACCCCGTTACACCCGGTTATTGCCGTTGGCCCCTTCGCTAAATGGGGCGTCGACTTCATGCACTGTAATCCTACCTCGGCCGGGGGGCATAATTACATCATCGTAGCTGTGGATTACTTTACAAAGTGGGTCGAGGCTATGCCTACATACATGGACGATGGCAAAACCGCCACACTCTTCATGTTTAATCATGTTATAGCGCAGTTTGGCGTTCCTCAAGCCATAGTTACCGACCATGGTTCTCACTTTATTAACCATATGGTTGACGAGTTGAGCACTAGATTGGGTTTTTTCCATGAAAACTCAACACCGTACTACCCGCAGTCCAACGGACAATTAGAGGCCATTAACAAGGTCTTGAAAACCATGATCCAACACATGGTGGGTACGCACAAGTCCCACTGGCATAATATGCTCTTCTCCGCACTATGGGCTTATCGAACTTATGTTAAAACTGCCACTGGATTTACTCCCTTCCAACTAGTGTATGGATTGGAGGTCATCCTTCCGATTGAGTGCGAGATTCCGTCCCTCAAACCCACCGTTGAACTTCTCCCCAACACTACTGCTGAGGAAGAACACCTCCTCTACCTAGCTAAACTCGATGAAAATCTCCGCAATGCTGCTCTTTCCAACGAGGCTCATAAGAAACACATCAAAGCGCAGTACGACAAGTCGATAAAACCTTGCGTCTATAGCGAAGGTGATTTGGTCCTTACATATGACCAAAGACATGATAAGCTAGGGGAAGGAAAGTTTGAGTCCATGTGGCATGGACCTTACGTAGTGAAACATGTCTTAGAGAAGGGAGCTTATGAGCTTGAAGACTATGACGGGATATCCGAAAACTATGCCTGAGTCTTTCATGCATAAGTACTTTGCATATATTGTACATGGTGTGTGTGTTTTATGTGGTGTGACAATTTGATTTTATGCATGCTTAAGTCTTATTTTGTTACTTATACCATGTTCTTTCTGCATGTGCAGATGGAAACTTGTTACGGATTCGTGGACGGCGCCAGACGGCATACCCGCAACCTTGCTTCGGCAGCCTGGGTGTTGTATTCTCCAATCGGTGAGATTATCAGCTCAGGAGGAATGTGTCTAGGTTTCACAACCAACAATGCTGTGGAATATCAAGCAGTCATTAGAACCCTAACTGAGGCTATTTATTTGGGTATGGACCACGTTGTCATCCATTTGGATTCTCAACTGGTGGTCTCTCATCTTAACCGGGTTTACGTCATCCGCGATCCTATCCTACTCCGTCTCTATAGACGAGTTCGTCTTCTAGAAAGTTCCTTCGAATCCATTCAGTACCTACACATTCCACGAGACATGAACACAGTTGCCGACTCCATGGACAAATTCATCTTAGATTGGTACATTGCACACACATGAGCACATTCATGAACTATTAAAATTAGACATAACATGTAAATAACTCATTGTATAAGCAAACACATAAACAAGATCACATCATTCATCCATTAAAACACATATTGAATAAATCTGCCAAGATGTCTGTATATATATATAATCAAGATAATATAGTGTTGATACAAAAGTCTGAAGCACAACGGCTTTCAGTGCGTCCATACAAAATATGAAGCCTGACAGCTTTTAAAAGTACAAAATATGAGGATCACAGAGCTCTAAGTACATACATAATAACATCACTGGGCCTGACATCTAGCTCGTGCACCTCTAGGTCTAGCAGCCCTCGACTACTGGACATGGAAGCAGTCAACTGCCCTCGCCACCTTGTGGAGTAGCGTACCAAAGCGCATAGTCACACCAACTGTATACCTCTGCATGGGCCTCAGAAACTCATGTACTCCTGCATCTAGGACATCCAATTTCAACCTCGTAAGGTTCTCATAAATGTCATCCATCTCCACGATGGCATCATGCATGGCTGGAGATATTCGTGGTGCCTCTCCTCTCCTTGCGAGAAGCGAGACTCCCACGGGCTATGAAGGGCTCACATCTGCACACACATGTTATTAAGTCATCAGCACTACACAAAAAAATTATAAATACACAAAATTAAAAGGTACAAGGGTCATTGTTATTATCGATGTCTCCCCACTCTTCCTCCTCAGGTAGCGCTAGGTCTAGGTCTTCCTTGAAATCTGTATCACTGTACGGGTAGTCTTCTATCATGAGTAGCTGGACTTCCATCCAAGTGAAGAATCCAGGACCGTACCCAATTATAGGAACCCCTCCACCATGGCGGGCCATCACCTCTGTCCATCAGACCATGTGTGGATCCTTGGGATCCCTGTCATCCACGGTCACCTGCAGGCGTAGAAGGGGAACCCTCTCCAACAAGAATGAGATCACTAGTGATCCATATCCAAACTGTTTGAGCTCACCGCTCCGACACTTGGTTAGTTGAGCTCTGAGGTTGGTGAAAAGTCCCTCACACCAGTTGAAAACCTTCGGAGGCATGCAGTCCTCTGCATACAACACCTGGGACCTGGTAGCTAGATGAGCCGCTTGGCTCCCTGCTATCCTCACTATGGTGAACAAAATAACTCACGATGGAGGATCTCGCACCTCTTTGATGGGAATCTTCCCACTGGAGGCACGGGTATGCGGAGTACATTGCTGGACGATCAAGTCGTCCACTGTCCGATCACTTCCCCGTGATCTGGTAAGAGTCACATTGTCCCCCCTCTAGGACAATCCAGTCAAGAAGTAGATATCCTCGATATCTATGGTCAGTATGTGCTCTCTGATCACGAAATACTGTTTTGTTGCGTCCCAACAATGGACCATATGTTCCAGCAGTAGGACTTGGCCCCTCATGCGCTAGACATTGAATAACTTCAGTAGTCCACAGTTCCGCAATGCCTCTACACATAATGGGTCATTTGCTGCTTACACATCATCTACTTTATGTTCTCGCTCACGCCACTCTAGAACCTTGTTGGTGGCCACAAACCTGTCAATAGGAGCATTTAAACATCATTAGACCTCACCCCAACCATCCAAACTTTTTCTTTTGGCTTAGTTTTTGAGTTGAACATGGACATTTTCATCGTTGCACCCCATCCTTGCAGACAGGTTGACATCATTGCAAGACACCTTTGCGGGCTTTGTGACGACCCGAATTCGTCACAGTTCCCGTAAAGGAGACCTGCGACGACCCGGGGGCACACAAATTCCCCACAAATCAACTCAAAAACCCTAAAAATGAAATAAAATTGAAATTCTAAACCACTGAAAAAATACTGGATGAGATTTAGGGTTACTTGCTCCGAATGACTCGTGAAATGGTTGCTCGTAGCTCCGACAATCAGCAAGTGAAATTCTGCTCCAAATAACACTTTCTTCTCCCCAATTTGGCAAATGAACAATGGTAACTATGTTTGGTCATTTTTTCTATTTATAAACAAAAAGAGAATATTCCTTTTCAAATATTAGATGCTCTTTGGGTTATTTGCTATAGTTTGGATCATTTTCACTGCATTTGAATGCCTGGTTGACTGTTTGACCTAGTTTTCAAGTATGCAAGAGACATTAAGTGTTCTATTTGCGTCGTTTTCACAGTGTTGCGATCATCTCAGGTATGAACAACCCCTTGAATGTTTTTTCGTTATTTTTCATCCATTAGATTTTAATTATTTAATGATGATGAGCTTAGTCTTTGTTCTTTCTTGTGCTCTTAAAACCATGAGAATAAGTCACCGAGTTACGATTTATCGCTTTTCTAGGCTTATTAAACTCCTATATAAAAGGAACCCCTCCGGAGTCTATCTTTAATCTCTTTTCAGGCTCTTGAAATACGAAAAGATTTCCAAGCGAACTTATCGCATTCACACTTGTTAAAGAATTTGAATGGTCGTCTCTCTAGAGATAGTTTACCCCTTTTTCAGGCTAGGGGGCACTATTTACAAAAAAAGAATACTCCATCCAATCATGACTGGAAGAGTCCTCTCCCGCGTTGTTTTACCCTTTTTCGGGTGATGAGGATAACTTTACAAAAAAGGACCATTGGAGTCTTCTTTAGTTCTTTTCAGACTCTCTAAACATGAAATGATGACCGATTTTACCTTCTATGGACTCGTTAAACTCTAACATTGAAGGGCTCATCATGGGACGAACCCCTCCTCTCCCAAGTTCGGAAAATATTTGGGATTGGAATCATCTATGAGATGAGCTATACTGAGCATCTGGTTACCCTCATCAAGCTCGTTAAAAAACACATGAGGCACTCATTGTTCATGATGGGGAAAAAAGAAAGCTTTTATGTTACACTCTTTATTTGTGGCAGTACCTAGTCGTTCTTGAACATGGCACTCATCTGCATTTGCATACTGTACTTGGATCATCCATTTGTCCTGGATTTTTACCTACTTCATGAGTCTAGTCGCTTCTTTGAGTCATTCAAAGAACGCTTGCACCATCAGTTGCATTAGGAGTTGGTGTCATACTCATCATGTCAATACTGCCAAGTCATTCCATGCCCGTGTTCAAGAATACTTTCACCACTCATTATCTGCATTCAGTACGCCTTCCACCATGTCGGTCTATTATGAGTCAGTCATGTATGTTACTGTACCATTCGATATACTCCAAACATCTGTCATCGTGTTTCATGTCGATGATGGGGGATTCTTCATGTCCCTCCTTCGACGGATTCATCCTTGTAGACTTCAAATCATCATCTAAGGATTGAATCTAGAAACCAGTCGAGTACCTTGGGCCTGCATGCCTCAATGGTAGGTTACCTCGCTTTCGACATGAGTTTACATCATTGACTCTTGATTGAAAGATTTTGTCTTTCGTTCGACTTCAACTCATTTATTCACACTTGATTATATGTACTGTGATACCTTGGGAATCATTGACATCAATGGTGATTTCCCTCGCGCTTGTTAATGGTATACATCAATGACCGGTAATCAAGTGGTTTCTACCATGTTCGACATAAAAACATTTGTAATCACATGGATAGATTCGTATCATTGCAGGTTCGGCTTGAAGACCCTTAGGAGTCATGTTTTACCCAGGTTACGATGTAGATTGTTTTGAGTCATATTACATAGATCCACTTTTGTATTGGTCTTGGTTGTGTTATCATCTCATCATGGATCTACGCTTATGTCTAGTAGCCATGATTGTGTTCAGTCAATCATTACTACCATGGATCTGCAATGTATTGGTTGGCCGCCATGTTGTGATTCATATGAGATTGTGTACTCAGAGTCAGTTGTACTGCAGCAGTGTCCTTCGTCTGATGAGCCATTGCCATTCCTTCTGTCAAAGCATTTCACCTGTCCAATTTTCAAACAGCTTCATGCTTTGGGGGGGCATTTTGTTACACCTAAAATCTTACCATCATGAGACTCGGTGTATACATCCCTAAATTTTCCTTGCCTGAGTCATTAACTTGGAAGAGAGGCAGACCCATTTATACTAGGTTTTGAGAGGTCGTCGCGGGTTGTCCTCATGCAACCTGCGATGTCGCAGGTTGTCCTCTTACAGACTGTGACGATGTCAGTTAATGGACTAAAATAGCTTCTTCGAGCCCATTCTCGAAGCTAGTTGATGTGTATCCCTATCCCTAGCCTTTGGGGAAGCTGGCATTTGGTTCCTAACCTCTTGGAAGGATCCCTATCTCTCTCCTACCATATCGCAACCTACCCTATCCACTTAGTCCTATATAAGTGAAGCTCATTCCCATTCCAAAGGGAGGAAGTCTATAGTATATAATTGCTGGTGAAATTAGTTTAGGAGAGTTCTATACTCATCCTTGAGAGATCCATCATCCCTTTGGAGGCTTTGGCATTGGCTTGATCGGAGAAGGATTGCTACGTTAAGTCATTGCTTGTAATCTCTTCAACCTATGTATTTCCCTTTTAATACAATAATATAAGTGCTTTCCACCAATCTCATTGTGTTAATGATATATTGTGTAGTTTGCTTACTTAACTGCTTACTTAGATCTATTATTGTGTAGGTGCATTTTACTACTTGCTTTGTTGTGTTGTCTTGATAGGTTTTGCAACTTGGATATGAAGACTATCAAGCTTGAAGCAGCATTCAAGGAGAAAGGATCAGCGATTCATAAGTTAAAATCATCTAGTCTAGTTCCTTGATCTCTATTAGATCTAGGAGAGTTATTTATGTTATGTTTTATTTGTTCTAGACTCACGTTGAGTTAGGGAGATCAGGCCTCGAGTGCTCTCTTGGTAGATTGTCCATCAAACATCCTATCAGACCTAAGAATCCTCAAATATTCTTCAGGTTTTTGGGAATCACCCATTCTATCATGGATTTAATTTTGTTAGGGTCTACCTTGACCCTTTCATGAGATACAATATAACTCAAATACTCTACCTCCTTCAATCCAAAGAAACATTTGGAAGGTTTTGCATATAGTTGTTTCTCTTGTAGTAGTTGTAGTACCCTGTCAACATGTTGAACATGTTCTTCCCAAGACATGCTATAGATTAGTATATCATCAAAGAATACTAGCACAAACTTTCTAAGAAAAGGCTTGAAAATTGAATTCATCAAACCTTGAAATGTGGAACATGCATTCGTGAGACCAAATGGCATGATTAGAAATTCCTAATGACCTCCATGAGTTCTTAATGTTGTTTTTGGGATGTCATAATCTTTCATTCTAATTTTATGATACCAAGAATGAAGATCCAACTTTGCGAATACAATTGCTCCATTTCATTTATCCAGCAATTCATCAATGATAGGAATGGGAAACTTATCTTTATGGTGATCTTGTTGATCTCTCTATAATCTGGACACATATGCCATGATCCATCCAGCTTGTGTACCATTACCACCAGTGCAGAGTAAGAAATTTGGCTAGGAATAATTATGTCAGCCTCTAACATTTCTTCAACCATACACTCAATTTCACTCTTCTGTCCATAGGGGTATCTGTAAGGTCTGATGTTAGGAGGAACACTTCCTGGGATTAAGTGAATAGCATTGTGAAGAACCTGCAACAATTAATTAATGAAAATACACCAGATAGCAGAAATAACATAACTCAGAATCACTTTTATATTGATCGCAGGCCACTTTGAGGGGGCAACCTCCTTTAAGCAAGCTCAATAAAAATAACTTCACGGTACCTTCATTGGCCTCAACACAAACTTATATACTAATTCTAGGCACCAATACCATGGGTCAATACCATGTGTCAATACAAACTATGGGCCAATACAAAATATGGATCAACAATTACTATGGGACGACTTACAAAGCATATGCGTCCAACAACAATAATACAAACTATGGATCAACAAATACTACAAGACGACTTACAAAGCATATGCATCCAACAACAATATACTAACAAAGTAAATAGAAGGGTTGACATGGGTTCCTAATATCCCATCTCCCTTAGAAAACTCTTTGTCCTCAAAGCTTTAGATGTGGAAATTGATGCAGAATCTGAGGGAGTGATTCCCCTGTAGCATCCTCAGGTTGCATTCTAGCTCACTGAAATCTTTTGAGTTTCATGGAGGATTGCTTGGAAGGATGTAGACGAAGAAGGACCAGATCAGCTGTGTGAAAAGTGCGCTCAAAACGGTGTTGATCAGCTTGTTGTTTCAGTCGAATTCTTGCCATGTGAAGATTGTCCTGCAGAATGAGAAGAATCTAATCACGGTTTCGATGAACCGAGTCAATTTCCTGAACTGGGGAGCTGTTGAGTGTGTATGGAAGAAGAACTGGTGGTGCCTATCCATAAACTGCTTCATATGGTGTCCTTTTAGATGTGGTATTGTACCACTGGAGCGCTTCTAGGAAATCCATAGAAATAGTTGTCCACATCTGTGTAGGGATGGGAAAGGGTTCGAGCAGTCCTGAAAGGAGTGTCGTTTCACCCTTGTTGACCATCTGTTGAATTGTCATTTTCAGTCCCTGCCAAGTCATACTTTCTTGGGCTCGCTGGGTGAAATTTCTGCCAAAAACATTTTTCACATCTATTGCAGCTTCGGATTTGGGAATAATCCCTATCCGCTTAACTATGGGAAGTACTTGGGCATAAGCCCTAAAACTCACCGTGAGGAGTACCACAGGAACCCCGAAGTAGCTGGACCATTGAGAGGACCTTCCAGCGAAAAGGGAAATGATGCCTACCTGATTGACTAGTTCCCACCCGTCAGGTAAACCAAGAGCTGTTGTTTGTGGCAAAGCAGTTATCAGTTTTACCTGAGCTGTGGAGTGAGGGGTACTGCCACAATACACAAGCCGTCAAACAGCATTGATGGTCGAGTGAGACCCCTGAACTGTTAGGAAGCCGCACATACTTGGGGTCCATATCTCTTTTCAGTTGAACTGTTGCCGATCACTGCCACGCCGTTTCAGATCCATTCTGAAAGCTATTTTCGATCTAGTCCGCGCCATTGCAGATCTATCTGTTTCATATCGCTTCCGCATCGTTGCAGATCTATCTGTTTCATATCCCTTCCACGCCGTTGCAGATCCATTACTGAAAATATATATATATCTATAATTCTATTTTTTGGCCATATATCCCTTGTTTTCACTCCATTTCCCTTGAAACTTCCCTGACACCCTGGTAATCCCATTCTGTATATTTCATTCCTGAGGACCCTATCCCAAATTCCACTTCCCAAAGCCCGAAATCCCATATTTGTCTATTTTTAGGGTTTGCCATAGCTTCTTCAGATTTCACCCAATCGCCTTCAAATTTTACCATAGAGTTCATTTCCTCATTCTGCTTCTTTGTCCCTCTCTGCCAAATTTTCTCATTCTTTCACCTCGCTTCTGAAATCCCCATTTTTTGCTTCCCTATCCATCAGAAAGTGTCCAAAACCTAGTCAAACCACAATTACCCCTCCGAGTTTTTCCCAAATCCAAATTTCCCTTTACTAAATAAGCTTTTGTTTTCGTTTTTCTATCCATTCCCCCTTCCCCAAAAAAAAAACTCCTGGTTATGGTTGTTAAATTTTCAGAATTTACTTCAATCTGATCTAGGATCTTAACTGAGAGAACAACATGTACAATAAATCTACAGCATATCAATCATGGACACAATAATGCAAGCACACAAGAGACACAGAGTTTACTTGGGGAAAACCATAAAGGTGAAAAACCCCAATAACTTCCTCATAGATAGATAGAGCAATGATACAACCAGAATACAAGAGATAGTCTTCTCCTAGCAGCAGAGCCTCCTCCTCCACAAGTGCGACAATCTCCAAAGTGTGAGTGAGAGAATAGAATGTGTAAAATGAGAGAGACACACTCTCTATTTATACACCACCTTGACTTGGCCTTTACTCAACTAGGTCGGCCTCAACTTAACCACTTAACATAATGCTGACTGGGCCGACCCCCACTAGGGTGGTCTAATAACCCTTTGACCCACATGGCTGACCCCCAATAGGGTGGTCTAATAACCCTTTGACCCACATGACTTATACAGGGCCGACCCCAACAAGGTGGTCTAATAACCCATCAAGTATAAGTTACGACACTTACAATGGAATAATAACATCTCTATAGGAATACAACCACTTCCGTATAGAGGAATAATAACATCTCTATAGGAATACAATATACATATATGTGAAATACATTCCGAAGTTACATATACATCAACACTCCCTCTTAACTAGGAAGGTATTTCTTGACATAGGTCTTCTAGCACAAGTCTTCTTCTCTGGATCATCATCAGCGAATCATCATCCTCGAATCATCGTCATTGTCATTGCTGCTGCTATCTCAATCAATCTCTGAATCTACTCGTCATAGGAAGTTCTACAGAGCCAGTCCTTTTTCATACTGGATGTAGGCCCACCACCTGCAGGTCTTCATCATCACTGGCCATACTATGGAATCCTCGGGACTTATTATGTGCGTCACAAAACCTTGCAAGAGCATCCCAGGACTTATTATGGGCACACAGCCCAACCTATCGGATCTCCCAGGGAGCTATTACATGTGACCCTACCACAAAACCTCGAAAGAGAATCCCATGACTGATTACGAGCACACAGCTCAACCTATTGGATCTCCCAGGGCACTATTATATGTGGTCACCACAAAACCTTGCAAGAGCATCCCAGGACTTATTACGGGAACACATCCCAACCTATCGGATCTCCCAGGGCGATATTACATGTGGTCATGGAAAAACCTTGCAAGAGCATCCCAGGACTTATTACGAGCACATAGCTTAACCTATCAGATCTACCAGGGTGCTATTATATGCCATAGGACAAAACCTCGAAAGAGCATCTGCCAGATATCCCAGGGAGCTATTATATGCCAGCGAAAAAACCTTGCAAGACTATCTGCAGATCTCCCAGGGCGCTATTATATGTCCTCCCAGAGCAAAACCTCGAAAGAGCATTTGCTAGATATCCCAGGGCGAAATTATATGACATAGGCAAAACCTTGCAAGACTATCTGCAAATCTCCAAGGGCGCTATTATATTGTCATCTGCACAACCTGATCCACGGCCACAGAGTATCAACCTGATACTCACCATACATCATCCTGATGTACACATGATCATTCTGATCATCATCACTGCAACATCCTACTGCATGTCATCTGGAGCAACATCCTGAAGCTCGTCATCCATGATCATCCTGGTCATATAATGCATCTACTTGATGCATACCAAGTATCTACCTAATACATATCATCATACATGATCCACCTGATCATACAATGTATCCACTTGATACAAAAAACATGATCCACCTGATCATACCTGATACATATCAACATACATGATCTACCTGATCATACACATTATCCACCAGATACATATACAGATACATGGTCCAAGCATCCAACATGATGCATATACATATACATATAAATGATCCAACTGATCATATCTAGCATCCTCCCGATGCATATACCGAGCAGTAACTAGAGCATCGTACTGATGCTCATCATCCAGCACTTACATCCACAGCCATGTGAAGGATCCTCCTTCTAACATGCTTGAAATGGATTCTACAAATGTGTCCATCACTTATTACTTGAAGTGTCATCAATCTGAAGAACACCAAGCCTCTCCCTGAAGTACTCGAACTTCACCCTGGTTAGTGGCTTCGTCAGCACATCTGCAATCTGCTAATCTGTCGCAATGTACAGGAGCTTCACAGCTCCTCTCTGCACCATATCCCTGATATAGTGATATTTTATCTCTATGTGTTTCGACCTGTCATGAAACACTAGGTTCTCGGACAGCTTCACACAACTCTAGATATCACAGAAGATACCAGTAGCATCCAACAGGAGATCAAATAACTCAGACAGTAGCTTCCAAAGCCATACTGCCTCACAACTAGCTGAATAGGCTACAACATACTCTACCTTAGCTGTACTCAGTGCTACGCGGGGCTGCTTCTTGCTAATCCAGGAGATCACACCTGATCCCATACTAAAGCAGCACCCAGATGTGCTCTTCCTATCTGCAGCACTGCCAACCCAATCTGAATCAACATAACCCTATAGGTTAAACTTTCGATTCACTTCATACTTGAGCCCATAATCCACTGTACCCTTCAGGTACCTCAGAACATGCTTTACAGCAACCAGGTGAACACTCCTCAGATCCATCAGGAACTGGCTCAATGTGTTCACATCAAAGCAAATATCTAGTCTTGTGTTCGTCAGGTACATCAAGGACCCAATCATCTGACGATACATAGTGACATCAACCAGATCAGATGAAGCATCACACAGAAGCTTTAGGTTCGATGCCATAGGTGTGGCCATGGCCTTGCAGTCCATCATCCTGAACCTCTTCAGGATCTCTATTGCATACTTCCCTTGTCCAAGGAAGATTCCATCTGCACTCTGCCACACCTCCATATCTAGAAAGTGGTGCATCATACCCAAGTTCTTCATCTCGATCTTGGCAGCAAGCTTCCACTGCGTGTCGGAAATCAATCTATCTTCAACTACACCATTCAAGAAGGTTGTCTTGAAATCCATCTGGTGTATCTTCCACTTCATCACTGTATCCAGAGCAAGTACTGATCTGATGGAAGTGTATCTGGCTACAGGAGCAAAAGTCTCTATGCTACCACCTGCAGCATGCTTGATCTTGTAGATCCTCTTGTAAGTCACTACAGACTACCCTTCAGGTCTTGGGACTGCATCCCAAACATCTTCATGATCGACTTGTACTCCTCGATCATGGCATTCTTCCCAGATCCTGGGAACTTCAATATCTTCAATATTTTCAATAGATAACTTTGTTTCTGAACAAATGTTGTAGTCATTCTTTTGTAGGTGATGGCATACGATCTTTCCTACACAACAAGTTAAATTGGATGATTAGAAAACATCTCATAGTTTTCAGAACAAATTCTTACACATAAAGAAATATGTCATACAGTCATGCAATTATCTTAGCCAATGCTTCAATACAACATTTATCCATATTCCGTAACTTTCTAGATGCCTTCCAATCTCTACCAGAACATTGTTAAGAGTGTGCACAACTCCTAACATGTCAGTAAAGAGGTTTCATTCTAGATAAGTAGCAATGGAATGTTGTACAGTTCCATAGGCCACTTACCCATCAAATGTATATTAGTAGTAAGATGTTCATTAATGCAATCATTCTAATATGCATAATACACATCCTAAATCTAGGAACATAAGCATATACATCATTGAACAATATTATTTAAACAAACAAATATGCAAGAAATGACAATTAAAATACTTATCTTTTTTGTTTGTTGGGTGGACTCCCTCTGAGTCTTTGCTTCCTTGCAGGAGCTAATCTGAAGTAGCTTCTTCTACACCTTTTGTTGTGGAATGTAGAGAGATGGTCAACTCCCTCTGAATATCTGCATCCTTGCAGAAACCATTGGAGTGTGCTCCCTCTGCTTTCTTGCAGGAACAACTGGAGTGTGCTCCCTCTTGATCTTTGCTTCCTGGATTACCTGTCCTTGAACTTATATCCATCCTTAATCACTATGCATGCTTATTAGTATAATCATTGTGTTATCCTTGAGGACTCATACATAATCACACATTTATTAGTATAATCTTAATACTATCAAAACACAATAATCTTAAACATGTATAGTCATGATCATTCACAGATAATAAACATTAGTATTCAAGGTTTCAGGGAAGTCTTCTTTTACTCATGCATATTATTATTTGATCATAGATCTCTTCTGATTAGTTAAATCATCAATGCATAAACCCGTGATTACTCAAACCTATACCTTCATGATTCTTCTGGTTAGTCATATCATCAATTATGGTAAGAAACATAATATGCATACAACCATGACTATTCAAACCTATGACTTCATGAATAATCACTATCAACAACACAACAGTATAAGATCCTAACACAAGGTAGGATTCTAGCTTGATATAGGAAAACATACCTAGATTAGCATGCTAGCTAGTTATGTCTAACATACCCGCATAATGTCTCCTGGTTCTCTTCAGTGACTTGTGCTCGTAACCTGCATGTCTCATAAGTTAACCATTGTAGAACCAAGTTATACATACCTCGTAAGTAGATCTTCTATGTGATCCATGACAATGGATGAATCTTTGTCTTCATGTCACCATGATCATATGTTCTTGAAGTAGAACATGATTTGTCTTTCTTGGTGTACCTTTTATGTTAGCGAACAACATAAACCTTATACAACATCACAATGCATTAGTACAATCATAAGTGTCAAAACCTTAATTAATGAATATCTTCTATTAAGGTAATACAACAAGTCTAGTAATTAATCAAGATTGTACTATAATGATATGAAGACAAACATATCATAAACTTAACCATGAACAGAATTCGAAACATACCTGTAAGCCATACCTGTCAAGATTGCTTGTAATCTTCTTATGGAAGGCCTTAGCCTCATCTCCCTCTGAAACAGGAACTTCTTCACTTATGCAAGTGACCAATCCATCCTCTCCTAGGATTAACCCAATCCACTTGATTTGCAGGAACTGGATCTGGAGCTGTAATAGGATTTGTTAGAGAAACCCCAAAAATTCAAACTTTGAATTTCAAACTTCCGAAAGGATAGAAATATGCGCCTTGATGAGCTGATCAAGCTGGTATATTCAGAATTTGAAAACTGCAAAGTTTCACTCCTCAATTTTTCCTTTGAAACTTCCGGATTCACTGGACGTGACCCCGAACGGGGGTTTGATGAAGCCTACTCTTCTGCCCAATCAAAAGGTTTGATCCAAGGCTCTACGCTTCTATTTTTATGAGGAGCTTCTAGCCGTGGTCACAGATTTCAAAAATTCCCATTTTTGCATAAGCCCTAATTTTCCACTTTTCTAATCAAAGTCCCGAACTAGGGTCTGATCAAGCCCGACCTTCTGCCCAACCAAAAATTCTGATCTTGGTCTCTAAATTTTGATTTTGATGAGTAGCATTCAGTTGTGGTATCCAATTACAAAAATTCCAAATTTATCCGAAACCCTAAATTCCAGAAGCCATGAATGAAGGTGCTAAAAAATAATTATGTTTTGACTGAAATATGTACCTGATTGTTTCTGGTGTAACTCTGAACTTTTCGATCCACAAGGTCTTCAAACTTTTCTTGAGATAGCTCAACCTGTCATATTTCCATCCCGACAAGTCTGACCTCAATTGGATTCTCTGAGAGAGAGTTATGCCAAGTGTCGTAACGTGACCTGTTTATGGAATACAACAGGAGAGCGAACTTGTACGGCGTGCCACATGTCACTGGTTCAACTTCGACCTCTGAAAATTTTTTCTGAGATAGTAAAGTTTGTGTAATACCTTTCACTTTTTACTAAATTTCATTTGGAGCTTCCTAGCCCAAGTTATGACCTTTTTTCCAAGGTCACCTGTTTTTGACTCAGATCTGGAAGAGGTAGAAACCCTATATTGTACAAATCATAAATCACAAAGTACAATGAATTAGAGGTTTTTCTTTCGACACAAGGTACATGGGGATCTTATCTTCGACTTGTAAAAGTTTCATATCCGAAAACTTTGCCAAAATGGATTTATAGCGAAAGTGCTACGATGACTGGTTTTTGCTATATCAAGCCCTAACATCGTAAGTGCAACAAGTGTCATACATGCCATATCATGCCTTCTTTCAGGCTAGCTCTGATACCATGTTAAATTTTCAGAATTTACTACAATCTAATCTAGGATCTTAACTGAGAGAACAACATGTACAGCAAATCTACATCATATCAATCATGGACACAATAATGCAAGCACACAAGAGACACAGAGTTTACTTGGGGAAAACCATAAAGGTGAAAAACCCCAATAACTTCCTCATAGATAGATAGAGCAATGATACAACCAGAATACAAGAGATAGTCTTCTCCTAGTAGCAGAGCCTCCTCCTCCACAAGTGCGCCACTCTCCAAAGTGTGAGTGAGAGAATAGAATGTGTAAAATGAGAGAGACACACTCTCTATTTACACACCACCTTGACTTGACCTTTACTCAACTAGGTCGACCTCAACTTAACCAATTAACATAATGCTGACTGGGACGACCCCCACTAGGGTGGTCTAATAAACCTTTGACCCACATGGATGACCCCCAATAGGGTGGTCTAATAACCCTTTGACCCACATGACTTATACAGGGCCGCCCCCAACAAGGTGGTCTAATAACCCATCAAGTATAAGTTACCACACTTACAATTTAAATGATGACACTTTCGTATAAAGGAATAATAACATCTCTATAGGAATAAAACCACTTCCGTATAGAGGAATAATAACATCTCTATAGGAATACAATATACATATATGTGAAAAACATTCCGAAGTTACATATACATCAACAATGGTTGTCACCCGCGCAAGAGCAACAACCATGGAGGAAGCACCTGCAGCCATCCAAACCAAACTCCAAGATCTGGATGAAACATTTCTCAGCCTCCATCTTCAGCATTTAGCCATGAACAATAATTGATAGTATGAATCTTCGGCAGCCAATGGGTTCTCTTCTTCCATCAATTTCTGTGGTCCGGAGCTTGAATTTTCTTGCTTTAATGGTACTGATCCAACTGGATGGATCTATCGTGCAGAACAATATTTTAGTCTATATAATAATTTTGATGTCCAAAAAGTTCCACTTGCATCCTTTCATTTGGAACAGGAAGCCGTTCAATGGTACCATTGGTACATCAAGGCTCGTGACGAGCCAAAATGGACATATTTTTGCCAACTCCTTTTGCAACGATTTGTTCCTAGTGCTTTTGATGACTTCACGAGAGCACTCACTAAACTTCGTCAAAGTGGCACTGTGAGAGAGTATCAGATAACATTTGACAAACTAGCCAATCACACACAAGGATTGTCTGATGAATTCTACAAGAGTTGTTTTATCAATGGTCTTAAGGATGAAATCCGGTCAGAGGTTAAAATGTTCTGTCCCAACACAATGATGGAAGTCCTAGGGTTGGCTAAGTTGGTAGAAGACAAGATTGCATCCCAACAACCCTCCAAACCCACTTTTATTCCCTTCTGAAATATGGGTTCTCGATGACCTCCCATCCCACCAGCTCTTCAACCAACTCCTATCAAGCATTTATCTGAAACTGAGATGCAGGCACACAGAGAAAAAGGGATTTCTTATAATTGTGATGAGAAATTCACTTGGGGACATAGATGTGTTCAACAAAAGCTCTATCTCTTTGATATGGATTCTCTGCCTGCCTCTACAATTAGTCAAAAAAATACAGATATAATGGATGATCAAGTCGACATTCAGGAGCCGCCTATTGACCCCCCATCTCAGGATGACCAACCAAAGATATCTCTCCATGATTTATCCGACATCACCACCCCCCAAACAATGCGGATCAGGGGTTACTTCAAGAAGCTTCCTCTTACAATACTCATTGATTCTAGTAGCACTCATAAATTCATTGACCCTCAGATCGCCAAACATGCTGATTGTTTTGTCCATCCTTGCTCCAACTTTGAAGTCATGGTTGCCAATGGGGGCTGTCAAAACCCGAAATTTCCGAAAAATTTAAAATTTTTTATTTACAACAATAAATGTTAACTAGATAGTATTTCTGATTTTGTTTATAAATTAACTAACTAAAATAATCTGTTGAAGACTCTGTCTTATTAAAACTTTGATTTTGGTGATTGTAATTAATGACTGTTTTGTTTTGAACCGCAAGGGAAGAGCTAGTCGTAGTTGACTGGCTTACTTAGCTTACGAGCTAATGCATATGTCGTCTTTTATTTCTCAGGTGTGCCAGCGAAGTAAGGATCACCGTTGGTTGAACTTGGTGAGCATCAATATTCCCTGTACTTACAACTTAAAAGATCGTCAAGATATTTCTTACGCAGATAGTATCCACATGTTCTGCGATAGATTACACTGTTCAGTTATAATTATTGTTTTTATAAATATTATGTTATGTTACTGCTGTAACTAGCGATGGAACAATTGTTTGTATCATAAATTATCATCTACGTAAGGCGACATAGCACCAAGTGACTTATTGTCGTTTAAATACCTATGATTTACTGTTTGTCCATGTAATAATAATCGTAAGTGCAAGAGTGACGCCTCTAGCATTATTCCATTATATTCGACTATACTGCAATGTTAAATGTCAACTTTAAAGTTTATTTCTGTCACATGACTGTGCATGGATTTTAACTACTTTCACGATGGGAACCTGTAGATGAAGCTCTATTTCAATCATCTTATTAATAGAGATTTATTATTCAAATATTGTTTATTGTTACAATAGTATTGGTAGCAATTCCGACGAGTGTATATGATAGCAATTATGTAAAATGTCGGATAGACTTGGTAACATTTCCAGGGTTAAATATCAAGGTATTTTATTTAAGGTTAACTACCTTATTACTTAAATGGTCATGAGAATGTAGCATGCTCATAGCATTAGTCTATGATTTGGTTTAATATATATATATCATAAATTGATTGTGCAAAAATCTTGATATTTCCATACGTTGGCAAGCTTTGTATTCTATATAGTATTTAGGTTGTATTGATCATAAACTTATGGTTTAAATTGACTATATCTCTTTTATATCGTTGTAGTGATTATGCATTCCAAATGCTTGGAAATCTCGATGATTCATTTGCAAGGCATGCACTTTGTGCCAAATGATTATATATATCATTGTTATCTTGTATGTTGACTTACATATGTAATGATTTGGGAAAATCGGTGTATAATGATTTGGTTGGCAATGGAACTATAGGGTCTCGACCCATGCTACGTTGATTTATTTGGATGCTACGTGGTTCACTCTCCTCCATGCAATTTGTGATATATAAGCGGATTTTGTAAACCCTACAGATTATTGTAGTCGCCTTCGGGCTCGGGTCCTAAGGATGAAACCCTCCCTGTATGAGTTTCGTATTGAAGCCCTGTAATAATATGCAGAGTGTGATGGTTATGGCCTCGGGGTTCCATTCTGTAGCAAGATGAGTCTTCGGCTCTGGTCATGGCGTTTGCTATGGTTTTCATTGTATCGTGGTCTTGTTGTTCCTTCTTTGTTTAAGTCTCTGCTGTTTACAAAACTTTACTGTACTGGTGCGGATATGAGATAGAGTTTCTCTATCGTCCTTAATGTTGTGAGAGGGTTCAAGCATTGGGTTTTGGGTGTGCTTATTGACGGTTTCAAATCCAGTGTAAGGGTTTCGACTGCAAGGATTTTCTGTCACGGCTGTCATTGAAAGGTTACGAGGGTGTGCTTTGCTCCTTCACCCGACGAGGGTTGGGGTTTCAGTGCCTGCTTCCACAGTTACAATACTCAGGTAAGCAATTTCTGTTTTAAGCAAGTGTTGTTTTTATATTTAATCAAACTCTCGGCATAGACAGGGTATTAATATCTCTCGGCATTCGTTAAATGCAGGTCACGCGGCTCTTGAAGGTGTACAGGGCTTTGTCACCCGCGCAGGCTTCTCCGGTAAGCCTGGTTATCCACGGCTGTCTCTTCCTTTGCTGGTTTTGTGGTTAGGGTTGAGTCTTGGAGGGAAACTCCTGTGTGTTGAGGTCATTATCGACCTGATGTTCGTAGGTGCAGTCATATGTATGAAATTGTTTTGTTTGAAATGAAATGGGGTTTTAAAACCCTGTTAAATTTATGGAGAGCCATTCCCGGCCAACTGTATGAGGCCAGGGTTTTTGGTTATGGTTCCGATAATGGCTAAGCATAGGGTTCAATTCTCGCTGTATAAGATTTATATTTAATATATTACTGGCCTGATACGGCCGTGTTTCATTTTCGTGTTTTGTTTAAAATATTTAGAATGTGTTTGAATGTAAAGATAACTGGGTTCTGCGATACCTGCAATGGATGATAACTCTGTTATGATGTAACCCTATAATTATCTCTCTGCGGTTTTCTTCGATTTGTAGTATTAAATGACGATAGTGGATGTTTCTCGACTGTGTCTGTAATAGTTGAATAGTATAGGGTTTAATCATGCGAGTTGAGGTTCTATTTTGTGTTCCATAAATATATATGGAATTTGTTAACTTGATAGCGACTGGAAAAGAATTATAACAAAGTTTATTTTGATTCTTGTATTGTTATTAAACGCCACTGTGGATGAAATAATATAAACATAGAACTATGTAATAAGATACTGTAAGTCTGTCTGCCATATAAGGCATTCTTTCATTTGTTTTTCAGTCTGTTGTAGAGATATTGTATGGCTACGGCCGTGTAGGCTTTGGGAACTACTCCAAGGGAGATGTTTGTACTGAATAATATTAATACTGTGTATAATTTAAGATGGTTTGTAATCAGCCAATGATGACTGTGTTAGTCGACAGTTTTTCTGTTGTATTAATATGTTTGTATTGTTTAAAAACCACTCTGTTATTTCTATTATATTGACATGGCTACTGTGTTCTAAGACTAGATAGCAAGCAAATAAAAATCTACAGTTACTAGTGTCTGTGTTTGACTACTGTGTAAATGTTTAAGATTTTGTGAAAACTTGTAACAATGAAATATTGTTAGTCACCTTTTTATTAATCGATAACTGTCAGACATGTTCTGAGTATAAATAATATATTAAATGAGTTTTGTTTATCTATTAACCTGATATAGGAAAGACTTGTAACTTAAAGTTTACTAAAATATACAATACATATATATATACAGATAGGTTATTCTGATAGGAATTATCTCAAAATAAACACTAAGATTTGTCTAGATTTGTTCTTATGATTGTTTAATAGTTATAAATCTGGATTATCTATTATCAATATTTCTGTCTATTATTAAACTAATAACAGGAATTCTAGCATATGCATAAACACAGTGTTTATTAACTGTAACAGTGAAAAATAGGTTCTGTATAAAATAATATACTCTATTTAAATAAAAACAGGAAAACTTCTAAAACATCTGCATTCTGAAATTTATACCAAAGGAAAGTACAGATAATGATTTCCTGAAGTTGAACCCAATCAATACATAGTTGTACTAGTTTATCTCATAGAAAAATAATTTAAACCAATCAACAGGGAGAGTGACAGAACCTGTAGATGGTAGACAATAACAGCAATGGGAGGCTGTTCCTCCCTACCAATTCCTGGAGAGTGCCCAGACAGCACTTCTCAGGACCCCCGAGCTTGCTCTGGTCTAACTGGCTGGAATCCAAGTACGGCCAATAATTCCCTCAGCCAAAACAGCTATACTGGAACCAAGTTACTGCAACTTCCTGCTCAAAACACTTCCTTACTGTTTCCCACTTCCTCAATGGGACTCCTGAATAGCATTCATCTGAATGTATTCTCCCTCTAGAACAATTGCTGAACCCCCAGCTCAGTTCATTGAGTAGTATTTAAAAGATTGCCCAGGTCTTAGTTGGGCTAACTGTCATTAATGAGCCACCTGCTCAGATTCCACTTTCTTGGGGAATCATGACCCCAAAATATAGGGAAGTTGCCACCTGCAACTCAGGAAGTGTTTGAGGATGCTGCCACTTGTCTTTTGTCCTTCCACCTAATTCCATCCACCAGTTAGACCAGTAACCTCTTTTAACAGCTCTCCCATGCTGTTGTCTCCATAATTTATTTATTAATAATAATTATTCAGATTTTACATTCCATTTCTGGAGACTCTGCTGAGTCATCCCTTCCTACTTAGCATTAAATTTAACATAATGTTCTCAGGAATATTAAAAATAATTACATTATTTTAATAAAATTGGGGTATGTGACACCTTACCTTGCAAGGGGAAGTGTCACAATGTGCATATCTCTCTGGAAGATTATAACCTGCGCTTTGATACCAGATGTGAAGAACCTGCAACAATTAATTAATGAAAATACACGAAATAGCAGAAATAACAGAACTCATAATCACTTTTATATTGATCACAGGCCACTTCGAGGGGGAAACCTCCTTTGATCAAGCTCAATACAAATAACTTCACGGTACCTTCATTGGCCTCAACACAAACTTATATACTAAGTCTAGGCGCCAATACCATGGGTCAATACCATGTGTCAATACAAACCGTGGGCCAATACAAAATATGGATCAACAATTACTATGGGACGACTTACAAAGCATATGCATCCAACAACAATAATACAAACTATGGATCAACAAATACTACGAGACGACTTACAAAGCATATGCGTCCAACAACAATATACTAACAAAGTGAATAGAAGGGTTGACATGGGTTCCTAACAAGCATGATCAAAATCTAGGACAAGTATAAGACCTTTACGAATATCTTCAAATACCTTGGAATGCTTATTAATGACCCTCTGGAGATATGGGGAAATAGGAGGCTTATATGTTTGAACATCTAATGAGCATAATTGTGAAATTACACCTTGATGTCCCCTTTTCATCAATTTTGTCATACCATTAGAGCTTGTCACCTTGCTTGGTTTTCCTGTGATACCATGTAATTCATATTCCTTTCCTTCCCATAAAAATTTCATGAAAAGCTTCTGAAAATTAAAATCCATGGTTCCCAAATATTGTAACCATTGAACTCCTAAGACAACATCAACACCACCCATTGGAATAGCAATCACTGGACTATTCAATACATATTCTCCCATCGTAAGATTTATATTATGGCATTTCTCTGAGCAGTTGATAGTTCCTCCATCTGCAAACATTACTTGAAACTCTGGTGCTAGGTATACAAAGCAATTGAGATATTTTGCTAATTTATAGTGAATGAAATTATGAGTACTTCCATAATCAAACAACATTGTTACATTTTTCTTTTTGATAAATCCTTCGATCTTGAGAGTTTGAGGAGTGCTAATTCTAGCCAATGCATCGCATGATTATGTGGGAGTAATCTCTTCTGAAGTAGTATATTATATTTCTTCATCTAGAGATGGTTCTTGTTCTTTTGGTTATTCATCTTCACATTCTATGTAAAATAATTTATTCTCATCACATTTATGTCTCTTACTATACTTGTTGTCACAATTAAATCATGGGCATTTTTCTCTTCTCTCCTCTATTTGTTGAGGTGTCAACCTTTGAGGTGGGTTAGAAGAAGTAACATTATTCTCCCGGTATGTGTTGGAGGCTCTATCTCTAGTAGCCATCGTCATATTTTTACTTTCAACCTTCCTTGCCATCATGAAGGCCTTCTCCAAGGATGGTGGTTCAAAGAGACACACCTCATATTGAATGTTACCCTTCAAGGTGCCAATGAAGAGATCCAACATATTATCTTCTGAAATGTTCTTCACTCTAAGACTTAGCTTCTGAAACTATTTGATGTGCTATGCAACTAGACCTTTTTGCTTGAGATTTATTAACTAGCTAAAGAAGGTATTTCTATTAATATCCCCATAATGTGTAATCAATTCTTCGGTGAATATAGACCAAGATAAAATAGAGTCTTTTTTATGGTAACAAATCCATTGGTACCATACAAATTGATGAGGCTCTAAATATAATGATGCAGTAGTTACATTTTGCAAAGTTGGAACCTGGTGTAGATCAAAGAATTGCTCCATTTGGAATATCCATGTTATTGGATCATTGCCATCAAATTTTCTCATGTTAATCTTGGGAAGTTGGGTACCCCTTAGTGACCATCCCTGATGGCTTCCATTACCAGAATCATTTCCTCTTGGAATATTACTATTCATGAAAGTTTTATCAACATGAAATTATATTTATCCTCCTAAGTATCCTGGAACACATCATCACCTGTAGGAAGAGTATCCCTAGAATTTTGTATGAGGTTAACAATATTTGCCATATTCCCCATCAAATTCTCCTCTAGATTGAGTAAATCAATCGTGTTCGGATATCCATCATCTATTTCGGGATACATATCTATTTCAGGATCATCTATTTCGGGATACATATCTACTTCAGGATCTTGCATGATCTATTTCAGGATATGCAGTCCAATCACCAGTTTGATGCCTCCAGCACCTTATCCACCTTCTTCTAGCACCCGGGAGCCACTTTCCACAGAGTTTTAGCCCTCCTAAGCTGAAAGGCGCCCTCTTCTCACCTACTGACAGAGAAGGGCGCACTTGTTCACCTACCACTGCAGATTCACTCCAGTTACATTCAGTTAGCTCCGATTCTGATTGATTTCACTCCGATTTCACTCCTGACTGATTGTTTCACCTCCGATTGACCTCCAGTTCGATTAGGTGACTTGCTATGACTCCAGTTAGCCTCCCATGCGCCCCCACTGAGCCTCCAGATCCTATATCAGTGCTACACACTTCAGTTACATTTATTATGATCAGTTAGACTCAGCTTGACACCTGGATGACTGTTTGTTGTGATTGATGAGCAACACCGATGATTGATGAGGACTCCTAGATAGAGTCAAGCTACTCCATTCAGTGATTCGAATGACCTCCTTAGGCAATTCGAATTGCTCTGTTGATTGTAACAGTTTGTATTGTAATTCATTCACCCTTTCTGGGATAGAGAGCACTGCTGCATGTTTTGCACAGTTTTGCACCATATCTTCTATGTTCATCTGTTGTGACTGATTTATTTGTTCATTAGATCTGTTGTGACTAACTTTACATGGTATAAGAGCCATTGCAGGGACAAGATCTCTTTTCTACAGGTTTTTATACAAGAAGATTTGACTGAATTGCTAAAAATTGCAAAAAGTTTGGCATGAGATATCTCAAGGGCATTCGCTCCTGTGCATGCAAAGCTTGAAAAATACTCCAATACCACTCCAGAAGCTTGAGTTACCACATAATTCCTGGATCTGATACATTGGACCCATTCAACATTGCTTGAAATCCAATCCCAGGTGTGATGCAACTCTCAAAGGGTGGATTGTTCGACCTTATTGTGGTTGTTTTGATGTGATTTGCAGGTTTCTTACTTCCTCCATGTGCATTCGCTAATGCAAAGATGGAGACTTCTTCTTCACAAAATATTCTTACTCCATTCAACTATGATGAATGGAAACCAAAGATGATTGCATTCTTGAAGAGACAATGTCTTTTTGATATGTGCATTGGTAATACAAGAGATTTTGATTCCGATGAAGAGGAGAATGATTGGCTCAATGATTGTGATAGAGCTTTTGGAGCAATATGTATTGCTATGTCTCCTTGTATGCGCTACCTCATTAAGACTGCTGAAAATCCAAGTGATCTATGGGTCCAACTTGACAGAGAATTTGGAAAGCAGGAAGAAGAGGATCATGCTAGCCTTTTGGAGAACAAGCCCAGTGAGATCTCCTTATGTGTTCTTTCCGATCATGTGTTGGCCTCAACAATTGTTCAAGATGAAGAAGAAATTGTAGATTCAACACTCATTCTCTCAAAGTCTTCTATTTCGAATTCTGAGCAAGATAAACAAGCTCATACTCTAGATTCCAAAGAGGTTCTTGAATCCTCTCTTTCACATGAGCTTGTCGGCATGCGGAATAATGATCTACTTGATGTTTTGGAGGTAAAATCTGATTTTGGAGGTGAAGCATTCGCCCTCCTTGATTGCATGCCTTCTATAAACTTATGTTCTATCATTTGCAAAGTTTCTCAGAGTTTTAATGAAGATGAAGAGCACTACCATTCGCTTGAGTTCAATTCTCATGCACTTTTTGCTGATTTTGGTTTTGATCTCACCCTTGTTGGTTCAAAGGAGATCTCAAGAAACCATTCATCTATTTTTGGAGCTGATTTAACTTCTATTGATAAGAAGTTCAAGTTTCAAGATCTATTTGATCCGATTGGAGCTATTCCTACCTCACTTGGTTCGAATCACAGGTTCCAGGATCATCCTCATATTTTCAGATTTGTTCTCACCTTTTTCGGTATGAAGAGCAAGTTCTTAAAGTCTCCACATTCGCTTGCATCCACTGATGGAGAATTCAAGCACATGTTTTTGGAGCATGATCCATTTACTCCCAAGAGTAAGATACCTCCAGACATATCTACTTGATTTTGGAGCAGTTAAATCTTTTGGTGTACTACAGTCTATTTTGAGGGGGGGTATTTTTCCCATGAGGTTTTCCCCATTTCCTCGGTTTATTCACTGTTATTAGTTTTCGGATTATTGTATTGGGGTGACCTTTGGTCTTAGTTACCAGGGCCCCACATTATTTTAGTTGGCACATCATAGTCTAGCTTGAGGGGGGGTGTTCGGATATCCATCATCTATTTCGGGATACATATCTATTTCAGGATCATCTATTTCGGGATACATATCTACTTCAGGATCTTGCATGATCTATTTCAGGATATGCAGTCCAGTCACCAGTTTGATGCCTCCAGCACCTTATCCACCTTCTTCTAGCACCCGGGAGCCACTTTCCACAGAGTTTTAGCCCTCCTAAGCTGAAAGGTGCCCTCTTCTCACCTACTGACAGAGAAGGGCGCACTTGTTCACCTACCACTGCAGATTCACTCCAGTTACATTCAGTTAGCTCCGATTCTGATTGATTTCACTCCGATTTCACTCCTGACTGACTGTTTCACCTCCGATTGACCTCCAGTTCGATTAGGTGACTTGCTCTGACTCCAGTTAGCCTCCCATGCACCCCCACTGAGCCTCCAGATCCTATATCAGTGCTACACACTTCAGTTACATTTATTATGATCAGTTAGACTCAGCTTGACACCTGGATGACTGTTTGTTGTGATTGATGAGCAACACCGATGATTGATGAGGACTCCTAGATAGAGTCAAGCTACTCCATTCAGTGATTCGAATGACCTCCTTAGGCAATTCGAATTGCTCTGTTGATTGTAACAGTTTGTATTGTAATTCATTCACCCTTTCTGGGATAGAGAGCACTGCTGCATGTTTTGCACAGTTTTGCACCATATCTTCTATGTTCATCTGTTGTGACTGATTTATTTGTTCATTAGATCTGCTGTGACTAACTTTACAAATCGTTCTCACCAAACCTTTCATATTTTCCTCCATTTTATTCAACTTCTCCTCTAAATTATCCAAATCAAATTTTTTCACAGACCCTTTAATCATATCTTCCAACTGGAACACTCGAAAAGAGAGGTCTTCCCTTTCATCATACGTCAAGGATCAATCCTCTGGTAGTTTGGATGGAGTGTGATTCCTTAGACTCCCTTTTGGTGAAATTTTGAACAATATAAATAGATATTACACCCTAGTTGTCACCATAATTAGGTCCTCCTACTCAAAGTTAATCAAAATTAAAAATGGCGTACCTTTTCAAACCCTGATTGGAAGACAGTTTTAAGGTCGACTTGAAACTAATGTAAAATTTTAATTGCTACTCCTATGTGTATGAAAATTCTTAATCGTGCATCCTTATGTGTCCTCTTTCCAATTCCACAGGTCTTACCTAATTTTGAATTACCAATAATAAGTTATTGTGAATCTCCCAACACCTCTTATTTTTGGTCTTTCCATAATAGAGAACTTGTACAGTATGCAACGTGTTCAATATTGTATATCTGAGGTTGAAATCCCTACCACAGAAACTATAGTCCTTATTATTTCATATTCAACAAGTCTCACTCAATTTGGATATTTTATTCCCCAGATATGACCTTTTTGCTCAGAACACTTATTTTAGACTAGTTTTTGGACTAGTCAGAATCCCTAGAGTCTGGAGCAAATATCTATGAACCTGTAATGTTTCAGGATCTGAAACTTGTACCAAATTTATTTAGGCTTTTTTTCTATATGGGTTTTAAGTTTCACTCTCTGAAAGCTTGTATAAAAAAAAATATAGTGAAAATTCCAATATGACTCGTTTTGAAGAAACCAATCCCAAGGAAAGGGCTCTGATACCAAATGATATGCAACAAATTTCCAAAAAGAGTATGAAAAGAGCATAAATAGATCAAAATGAGTACTCCACGACTTGATTGAATAAAATATCTGAATAACAAGCCTCTTCGAGGGGGAAACCTCCTTATTCAATGTACTAAGTACACAAGACAAGACAAGACAAGATGATCCAAATGAAAGGTCACCTTCCTATATATAGGAGACTAAGGGGTACAATACAAACTAACTGACCCAAGCCGACTGTTAGGAACCTGTGTCAACCCTTCTCTTTACTTTGTTAGTATATTATAGTTGGATGCATATGCTTTGTAAGTCGTCTCGTAGTATTTGTTGATCCATAGTTTGTATTAGCCCATGGTATTGACCCATAGTATTGGACGCATATGCTTTGTAAGACGTCCGGTAGTATTATATGTCCCGTGGTATTGACCCATAGTATTGGGCATATACATAGTATATAAGTGTGTGTTGAGGCCAATGAAGGTATGGTGAAGTTATTTGCATTGAACTTGCTCAAAGGAGGTTGCCCCCTTGAAGTGGTCTGCAACCAATAAAGCGATTCTGAGTTCTGTTATTTCTACTATCTCGTGTGTTCTCATTAATTAATTGTTGCAAGTTCATCACATCTGGTATCATGGCACTTTCTTGGGCTCATTGGGTGGAATTTTTGCGAAAAAAAAAATTGCATCTATTGCAAGTTTGGATTTGGGAATAATCCCTATCTGCTTAACTGTGGGAAGTACTTGGGCATAAGCCCTAAAAATCATTGTGAGGAGTACCACAGGAACCCCAAAGTAGTTGGCCCATTGACAGGACCTGCCAACGAAAAGGGAAACGATCCCTACCTGATTGACTAGTTCCCACCCGTGAGGTAAACCAAGAGTTGTCGTTTGTGGCAAAGCGGTTATCAGTTTTACCTAAGCCATGGAGTGAGGGGTACTGCCCCAATACGCAAGCTGTCAGACGACATTGGTGTCTAAGTGAAACCCCTGAACTGTTAGGAAGACGAAAATACCTGGGGTCCATAAATATTTTCAGCTGAACTGTTGCCGATCACTTCTGCGTCGTTTCAGATCCATTCCGTGCCATTTCAGATCCATTCTGAAAATTGTTCCTGATCCAGCCGTTTCAAATCTATTCTGCATATTTCATTCCTGAGGACCCTATCCCAAATTCTACTTCCCAAAGCCAGAAATCTCACATTTGTCTATTTTTAGGGTTTTCCATAACTTCTTCAATTTTCACCCACTCGCCTCCAAATTTTTCCACCATGTTCATTCCCTATTTCTGCTTCTTTGTCCCTCTCTGACAAATTTTCCCATTCTTTCACCCCGCTTCTAAAATCCTCATTTTTTGCTTCTGTGTCCATTTGACAGTGTCCAAAACTAGTCAAACCCCAATTACCCATCAGATTTTTTCCCAAATCCAAATTTCCCTTTACTAAATAAGCTTATGTTTGTATTTTTCTACCCATTCCCCCCCCCAAAAAAAACTCCTGGTTATGGTTGTCACCCACGTAGGAGCAAAAACCATGGAGGAAGCACTTGCAACCATCCAAACAAAACTCCAGGATCTGGATGAAAAATTTCTTGGCCTCCATCTTGAGCATTCAGACATGAACAACAAATGACAGTTAGAGTCTTCATCAGAAAATGGGTTCTCTTCTTCTAGCAATTTTTGTGGTCCGAAGCTTGATTTTCCTCGCTTCAATGGTACTGATCCGACTGGAAGGATCTATCGTGCAGAACAATATTTCAGTCTGCATAATACTTTTGATGTCAAGAAAGTTCCACTTGCATCATTTCATTTGGAACAGGAAGCTCTTCAATGGTACCGTTGGTACATAAAGCTCATGAAGAGCCAAAATGGCCAGATCTTTGCCAACTCCTTTTGCAACGATTTGTTCCTAGTTATTTTGATGACTTCATAAGAACCCTCACTAAACTTCAACAAATTGGCACTGTGAGAGAGTATCAGACATAATTTGATAAACTATCCAATCACACAGAAGGATTGTCTGATGAATTCTATAGGAGTTGTTTTATCAGTAGTCTTGAGGATGAAATATGCTCAGAGGTTAAAATGTTATGTCCCAACACAACAATGGAAGCCCCGGGATTGGCTACGTTGGCAGAAGATGAGATTGCAGCCCAACAACACTCCAAACCCACTTTTGTTCCCTTCCGAAATATGAATTCTCAATGACCTCCCATCCCGCCAGCTCCTCTACCAACTCCTATCAAGCATTTGTCTGAAACAAAGATGCAGCCACGCAGAGAAAAAGGGATTTGTTATAATTGTGATGAGAAATTCACTCGGGGACATAAATGTGTTCAGCAAAAGCTCTATCTCTTGGATATGGATTCTCTGCCTACCTCTAAAATTGGGGAAGAAGCTCTAGATACTATGGATGATCAGGTCGACAGTCAGGAGCCTCCTATTGACCCCCCATCTTAGGACGACCAACCAGAGATATCTCTCCATGCTTTATCCGTCGTCACCACCCCCCAAACAATGCGGGTCAAGGATTACTTCAAGAAGCTTCATCTTACAATACTCATTGATTCTGGTAGCACTCATAACTTCATTGACACTCGGATCGCCAAACAGGCTGAGTGTTTTGTCCATCCTTTCTCCAGCTTTGAAGTCATGGTTTCCAATGGGGGCACCTTACCTTGCAAGGGGAAGTGTCACAATGTGCATATCTCTCTAGAAGATTATAACCTGCACTCTGACATGTTTGCTTTGTCCCTAGACAGATGTGATGTGGTTTTGGGAGTTCAATGGTTACGCACACTTGGCCCCATCTTATGGGATTTTGTTGAACTTTGGATGCAGTTTTCAGTCAATGGGAAACAACACAAATTTACAGGCTTACAACAAGGGTCTCTCCGCATCATCAGTTCACATCGCCTGGAAAAGATCCTTAAGAAGAATTCACATGGTGTCATCACTCAACTCCATTACATTTAGATGCACCCATCAACGGTCTCCACTACTTCCTTGGATAGATGTGCAAGTGTCTTTGATGAACCAATGGGCTTGTCACATTCAAGAGACCTTTCCAGTAAGAATTTAGCCGCATCTACATCTCAGCAGGAAATGCTGGCTATTTTGCATGCAGTACAGAAGTGGTAGCCATACCTATTAGGGAATTATTTCTGCATCAATACTAATCTCTAGAGTCTCGAAAATTTTCTGGAACAACAGGTCTCCTCCCCAGAACACCTGAAATGGGTTATCCAAATCATGGGTTATGCCTATGCAATCACTTACAAGAAGGGTAAAGACAATATGGTGGTAGATGCTCCTTCTCGCACATTTGATGACCCAGTTTCTCTTACACCTATTTCTTTGCTTGTTCCAAATTGGTTGCAATCTGTTGAACAGGGCTATCTCTTATATGAACTCCATGCTTCTTCATCGGCAGGGCGCTTTGGGTTCCTCAAAACGTATGACCGGGAACAATGTAACTTCTTTTGGCATGAACTGAAAATGACAATTCAATAGATGGTGGTTGACTTTGATCATTTTCGGGTCAACAAGGGTGAAATGATACTCCTTTCAGGACTACTCGAACCCTTGCCCATCCCTACACAAATTTGGACAACTATTTCTATGGATTTCCTAGAAGCGCTCCAGTGGTACAATACCACATCTAAAAGGACACCATATGAAGCAGTCTATGGACAGGCACCGCCAGTTCTTCTTCCATACACCCTCAGCAGCTCCCTAGTTCAGGAAATTGACTCGGTTCTTCGAAACTGCGATCAGATTCTTCTCATTCTGTAGGACAATCTTCACATTGCAAGAATTCGAATGAAACAACAAGCCGATCAACACCTTTCTGAGTGCACTTTTCACGCAGCTGATATGGTTCTTCTTTGTCTACAACCTTCCAAGCAATCCTCCCTGAAACTCAAAGGGCATTAGTGGCCTGGAATGCAACCCGAGGATGCTACAGGGGAACCACTCCTTCAGATTCTGCATCAATTTCCGCATCTAAAGCTTTGAGGACAAATATTTTTCTAAGGGAGAGGGGATATTAGGAACCCATGTCAACTCTTCTCTTTACTTTGTTAGTATATTTTTGTTGGACGCATATGTTGTTGCTTGGGTTTTCACCTAAGCTTGTGCAAATGAGCACCTACTAACTTCGTAGTAGCAGTTTCAATAAAATAGTAAAAGCTGATGTAAAAAGTAAACAGTAATCTAACATATGCATAATAAACTTACAGTAAATGGTAAAAAAGTCAGATCTTCCATGTAAAACAAATTTTATTTATAAAAAATAGATTTACAAAATACAGATTACCTCAAGGGTGAGGTTGGTTGAGCTTGAGCGGCTCTAGGGATGAGTTCCTCCAATGCTCCAATGGTTCCTTCTCTTCTCCAAATGAAAATGGGGGATTTGGCCAAAAGGGGTTCACTCCAAAGGTGGATCAAAGCACAAATGAAGGGCTTAAGATCTCAAGAATGAATTTGGCAGCATAAGGATAGGCAAGAATGTGGATGAATAATGGGGAGCCTCTATCACCTTTTTATAGCTTTTGGGTGATGGAGAATACAACCATGGTTTAAGGTAACCAATGGTATTGGTAAAAATGGTTTAGGGTTTCTTTTCCTCTTTTTCCCTCTTTTTTCCTTTTTTGAATATATTTTTGAATTTTATTCCCTTTTAATTGATTTTTGGGAATTTTGGACCCCTTTGAAGGGTTTTTGGTATTTTTTGAGGAAATTTAATTATTTTGAGGCGAAAAAGATGGATTTTTGCCTTTTTGGTGGCCTTTTGCGAGTTTTTGAGTTTTTAGAGGCTAAAATGGTAGGAAAAGTGGACAAATAGGTCATGTGACTAGGGAGATGAGCTAGTGAGCATTTTTTGGATGTTAATAGATTGCCCCCTGATGTGTGAGGGCAAGAGCTCATCGTATGGCCGATAGACATCGTAGTTTCTTTGTCGTTTGCTTGGGGTTTTGGAGTAGAGAAGATACCGATTGGAGACTGGAACAACGGTCCCATACAAACTGCAAAAACTGAAAATACATGGCCTCAATAGTGAATGAGGAATAATCTTAATATATGAACGAGGCAAGCATACCCATGCTCGTATCAAGAAATATAAATAATAATGAGGCCCAAAAAGGGGACCTGAACAATACATGGAGAATTGATGTGTACATCATAATGGTCCAGAGGGGACACAAAACTGGGATATACTCATGTTCAATACCATCACTGATCTAAAGAAATGATACACTGGAAAAAGGAAATAGTTATTCTGAATGTGGTGTCAGAAGAGATGATGAACTGCTGGATTTGAAGGTATCCAACAACTGGATTGATTCAATAACTATGAATCGGAATATCAAGGTTACACTGAACTATGTCTGAATTGTGTATTCGAAGAAGTATACAACTGGGGTACTTCCGAATACTATCGCCAAGCGCAACCCGGATATCCATAGGAACATGTGGCTGGTTGTTCCTAAAGTAGACTCACCAATGTGCTAGAGTCAGGTGACATCCTGGGTCTTCGACTAGTAACTGAAAGGACCAAATACCCTACACGGATCTCAATGATGCGATTAAGGTGTTGACGTCGAGCATGTGAGAAACAATCATTTGGAGAGGCACTAGGGACTGGGCGTAGATTAAATAAAACTTTTGGGATTTGAGAATAGATTCTTCTTCTTACTGGGGTCGTTCAGATGCTACATCTTTGGAAATTATGGAAGGAGAGATTTTAGGAACCAATCTAGGAAAATACGGTCATCCAGCTTGATCTTACATAAACTTTGGTGTTTACGCCACCCATGAATGTGATCAGTGATGTGGGTAGCTATGTTCTTCCTACAAGACAAGAGGATCTCTACTCCCGCATCATAACGGACGAGTACATGAAAGAACTGCAAAAAAGTCGAGGCAAGGGATGTGAAAGTGGGGTGCGTCCCGTCAGGCTGCTCGATATACCACTTAGCTGCAGATCCAGTAAAGGTTCATTGAAACAAGCGTAGGCGGATGGAGTCATCAACTATAGAGTTGGAGGAACACCATAGATGGAAATACATAATGTGGTTTTGGGGATCCTCACCCACCTTTCCTTCAAAATTAGGGATGTCTTATGCGAGTTTGGTAGGCATGCGAGGCCATGTGGGATCATGTCGAATAGGATCATTCGTCAATATTGTCAGGTCAGGGAGGTTTAGACTAGCCATAAATGGAAAACTGTCAGAAGAATATGACATGGTTGTTGGGGCGTATGTGTTGGTGGTAGCATTGTTGAGCAGGCCGCTGCTCCCAAAGGGAATATGAACCGTGACGGGGATGTGACCCCCAAAAATAGGTGTGGTGTTGGTGTGGGAGGGGCCTGCGCCTCCAAGTGTAACATGAGTCACAAATGGGGTAGGATTGACTCTCGTAGCTGTTGGAATTGGAATAGTGACAAGGATGGTAGGTGTGGGTCCCATCGAGGGAATACCTAAGGTAGTTTTTGTAGTGGTGTCTAATGTGGTGGCTGGGGTAGTGGTGGATGCTCCACCAGCAGTCCCTACATAGAATGGGTTAGAAGTCATGTCGACCATGGGGCTAGTTGGTGCTATGTATGTAGGGTTTTCTAATTATTCCTCAGAGTCAAATGTGAAATGAGGGGAGTCAGAATCGGGTGACGAGGATCTATGTTGATGACGAGTGGAGTGAAGTGATAAGGCTCTCTTCCTGTGACGAGTGGTGTCAAGTGAACCATGCTGCGGGGGTTCACCCCGGAAACGCTGAGAACGTCTCGGGGACCCAATGGTGACAAATAGATAGTAAAACTTGTATGTAGTGGTGAGTGAAAAGCTCAAAAACCCTAATGCAACCGGGTGTGCAGGATGGGAGCAAAAAAATATGGCACTCAGGCCAACAACAAACTCAAGACATTCACTGTAATAGTTGTGCTACGGTAAGCGGAGTGACCAGAAAAGGTGGTTAGAATACCAACAAGCAAACGACTCTTAGAATAAAAAATGGTGTACATGCTAAACCAAGGGGAAGTAAGAGAGCATGCAAATGCCAAACTAAAAGGTATGCTGGATCAAACTAGATGTATCCTCTGCAAGGTGATGAAATCCAATTCAGACAATACGATAAGTATAACCAAATGGATAAATGTCCCCCTACCGGGAGGGACAGCGGGTAAAGGAATCTTAGAAGAATGGCTACTAAGATACCCCGTTCATGACACATCCAGAAAGGTAAATCCGTAGCTCCTGTTTTATCGCCACTATACTCCCACAAGGGTGGTACAACGAGAACAACAAGTAGGTAGCCTTCAGTTACTGAATGGATTGCGATATTCCACTCAGGCCTCCGGAACCAGTCTTGCTACTTCGACCCTCCTAAGGGAGAGGCCTTTCCGAAAAATTGGTGTATAACCGTGTCAAAAAATACTAAGGGATTTTGGTACCCTAATGGACTACAACTATGTTTCAAGTGAAAAGTGACCGAGGGGTTTTATTTGGATACCTACCCCCCCCATCCTACCTAAATACAAAGTTCTTTGTATGTTCCCCAAGTGGGGTTAGAAAGTTGGTTGAGTTAAGTAGATTTTAAGGCTCACTTGTATTATGGTGCCATATTGTGTGTAGGTGAAATGATGTATCTAATAAGATGCAACACTTGGGAAGCAATATATTAAATGTAAGTGCTGAATTTAATTACAAATTCTAAAATTTAACTGTAAATGCTAAAAATTTTCTTTTTCAATAAAACTACTGAAAAATATCCAAAATGGTACAGTAAAGCAAATAGAAGAAAAAGTAAATGAATATCTAGGGCTGCAAGTAAAACAGTAGGCTGTCAAGGTGCAGGGGAGATGGCAGAAAAATGTGGGCCGAAATGGGTGAAGAAAACTCAAAAGATAGATCGCAGGGTTCAGATCAAAATCGCGACTATCTGAGACAAAACTCGCGATTGGGATCGCGGTTATCTGGGAAAATCTGGCGATTTGAGTCGTGGCTGAGGGGCTACAAATCGTGATTCAAATCGCGATAGAGGGTTGGAAAGTGGCGATCGGGCTCGCAGCTTAAGGCGAAAAGGCTGTTATGTAGATCCCTGGGTTACAGGTCAAAACTCTAGGTTCTGGAATCATGGCTTTCGGCTAAAAAGCCGCGATCAGGATTGCGACTGTGGATTAGAAAGCCTTCAATTTACGGCATGAAAAACGGCCGCCGAAACAAAATCCGAAATGAAAAAATAGGGATTGTAGAGGTTGTATAAACAATAAAGGGCTAGGGAAGCAAGCTATAGGCTTAATGGTAAACCAGATCTACAATAATAAATCTAAATAACAACTAAAATAAGAACAAATCTAAATCTAACCACAGATTCAAAGACCAGTGGAGTCGCCAAAAACTGTTGCTTGGGTTTTCACCCAAGCTTGTGCAAATGAGCACCTACTAACTTCGTAGTAGCAGTTTCAATAAAGCAATAAAAAGCTGATGTAAAAAGTAAACAGTAATCCAACATGTGCATAATAAACTTACAGTAAATGGTAAAAAAGTCAGATCTTCCATGTAAAAAAAAAATTATTTATAAAAAATAGATTTACAAAATATAGATTACCTCAAGGGTGAGGTTGGTTGAGCTTGAGCGGCTGCAGGGATGAGTTGCTCCAATGCTCCAATGGTTCCTTCTCTTCTCCAAATGCAAATGGGGGATTTGGCCAAAAGGGGTTCACTCCAAAGGTGGATAAAAGCACAAATGAAGGGCTTAAGATCTCAAGAATGAATTTGGAAGCATAAGGATAGGTAAGAATGTGGATGAATAATGGGGATCCTCTATCACCTTTTTATAGCTTTTGGGTGATGGAGAATACAACCATGGTTTAAGGTAACCAATGGTATTGGTAAAAATGGTTTAGGGTTTCTTTTCCTCTTTTTCCCTCTTTTTTCCTCTTTTGTATATATTTTTGAATTTTATTCCCTTTTAATTAATTTTTGGGAATTTTGGACCCCTTTGGAGGGTTTTTGGTATTTTTTGAGGAAATTTAATTATTTTGAGGAGAAAAAGATGGATTTAGGCGTTTTTGGTGGCCTTTCAAGAGTTTTTGAGGTTTCACAATCTAAAATGGTAAGAAAAGTGGATGAATAGCTCATGTGACTAGGGAGATGAGCTAGTGAGCATTTTTTGGGTGTTAACATATGTTTTGTAAGTCGTCCTGTAGTATTTGCCGATCCATAGTTTGTATTAGCCCATGGTATTGACCCATAGTGGATGCATATGCTTTGTAAGATGTCTCGTAGTATTATATGTCCCATGGTATTGACCCATACTATTGGGCATAGACTTAGTATATAAGTGTGTGTTGAGGCCAATGAAGGTACAGTGAAGTTATTTGTATTGAGCTTGCTCAAAGGAGGTTTCCCCCTCAAAGTGGTCTGCGATCAATAAAGCGATTCTGAGTTCTATTATTTCTGCTATCTCGTGTATTCTCATTAATTAATTGTTGCAGGTTCATCACACTGACATAACTAATATAACCATAATAATGACAATTACTACTAATGGATCAAAGCCGACATCAAAACTAATGTAATGAACCACAATATAGGGGTAAATGTGCCCATATTTAGGGCTTAACACTTTCATCTTGAAAAGAAAGGTTGAAAGTAAAAATATGGTGATGGCAACTAGAAGAACCACCTCCAACACATATAGAGAGAATATTTTTTTCTTTTTATAACCCACCTCAAAGGTTGACACCTCAAAAACTAAATGAAATAAGAGGAAAAGGTCTATTATTCAATTGTGACAACAAGTATAGTAAGGGACATAAGTGTGGTGAGAATAAATTATTCTACATAGGTTGTGAAGAGGAAGAAGTAAAAGAACAAGAACTATCTCCAGTAGTAAAAATAGAAGAGATTACTCCTGAAAAAATTACTCCCACCATATATTGTCATGCATTGGCTAGAATTAGCACTCCTCCAAATCTCAATATCTAAGGATATATCAAAAACAAAAATGTAACAAAGTTGATTGATTCTAGTAGTACTCATAATTTCATTCATTGTAAACTGGCCAAAATTCTCAATTGATTTGTATATATAGCACCAGAGTTTCAAGTAATGATTGCAGATGGAGGAACTATCAATTGCTTAGAAAGATTCCATAATATCATTCTTACTATGGGGGAATATGTTTTGAATAGTCATATGATTGCTATCCCAATCGGTGGTGTTGATGTTGTTTTAAGGGTTCAATGCTTACAATCACTGGGAACATTGGCTTTTAATTTTCAAGAAATTTCCATGAAATTTTCTTGGGAAGTAAAATAATTTGAATTAAGGGGTATCATAGGGAATCCAAGCAAGGTGATAAGCTATAATGGTATGACAAAATTGTTGAAAATGGGACATCAAGGTGTAATTGCACAATTATCCTCACTAGATGTTCAAACATCTAAGCCTTCTATTCCTCTAGATCTCCAAAGGGTCATTCATAAGAAGTCCAAGGAATTTGAATATATTCCAAAAGGTATTCCACCTACTCGAGATATTGATCATGTTATTCACTTAATTCCAGGAAGTGTTCCTCCTAACATCAAACTTTATAGATACCTCTATGGCCAGAAGAGTGAAATTGAGCATATGGTTGAAGAAATGTTAGAGGATGGAATAATTAGGCCTAGAAAATTTTCTTACTTTTCACTAGTGGTAATGGTACACAAGAAAGATGGATCGTGACGTATGTGTCCATATTATAGAGAGATTAAAAAAATCACCAATATTAAAGATAATTTTCCCATTCCTGTCAGTGTTGAAATGTTAGATGAACTACATAGAGCAGTTTACTTCAAAATGTTTGATATTCGTTCAGGGTATCATTAGATTAGAATGAAGGAAGAAGACATCCCAAAAACAACATTCAGAACCCATGAAGGTCATTATGACTTTTTGGTCATGCCTTTTGGTCTTACGTTCATGCACCTTCCACATTTCAAGGTTTGATGAATTCCATTTTCAATCCCTTCCTTAGAAAATTTGTATTATTATGTTTTGATGATATACTAATCTATAGCAAGTCTTTGGAAGCACATGTTCAACATGTTGACAGGGTGCTACAACTACTAAAGGAGCAGCAACTATATGCAAAAAATTCCAAATGTTTCTTTGGGGTAAAGGAAGTAGAGTATTTGGGTCATATTGTATCTCATGAAGGTGTCAAGGTAGACCTTAACAAAAACTAAAGCGATGATGGACTGGTCAATTCCCAAAAACTTGAATAATATTAGAGGATTCTTAGGTTTGATAGGGTACTACCGTAAGTTTGTTCAAACTATGGAAGAATAGAAGCACCTATGACAACATTATTGAAGAAGGAAGCATTTTCATGGACTCCAAAGGAAACTCAAGTATTTGAACAAATTAAAGAGGCAATGTGCGAATATCATGTTTTGACCACACTAGACTTCACAAAAGCCTTTATTATGGAATGTGATGCCTCACGAAATGGAATTGGTGTTTTTCTAATGCAATAAGGGCAGCCACTTTCTTTCGAAATTTGACCAATCAAGGGAAAGAACTTACAAAAACCCATTTATGAGAAGGAAATGATGGCAATACTTCATGCACTTAAGCAATGGCATCCTTACCTAATAGGTAGGAACTTCAAGGTCAAAACATATCATGATAGTCTTAAATACTTCTTGGAACAGAGGTTATCTTTAGAAGAGCAACAAAAATGGGTAACCAAGATTCTGGGATATGATTTTGAAATCATCTATAAAGAGGGGAACCAATTGTTGTGGCATATGCACTCTCCAGAAAATATGAGGATGTAGAGGCATTGCTTTACGTGATTTTGATTATACAACCCGATTGGGTAGTAGTATCAAGGGAAGAATGGAAGAATGACCTATCTATGTGGAAACTCATTCAAAAGCTACAAAAGGATCCCAGTGTATCAGATACTTTTGTGTGGAAAAATGATTCACTAAGGTATAAAGATCACTTATATATATATGTAAGAACTCACAACTCAAACAAAAGATCCTTTTGGAATTACACACCTCTACTATAGGTGGGAACCGTGGATTCCTAAAATCATACCACGGGGTCAAGAAGGAATTCTTTTGGGAAGGTCTTAAATATAATGTTCAAAGGTTCATGGAAGAATGTTTGGTTTTCCAACAAAATAAGGTTAAAATAGTTAAGACCCTAGGTATTTTACAACTAATAGAAATACCTTGTTAGCTTTGGGAGGAAGTCTCAGTGGATTTTATCACGGATCTACCCAATTCAGCAGGGAAGAATTTTTTATAGACTTAAAAAGTATGCACACTTATGTACACTCTCTCACCCTTTTAATGCAAGTATAGTTGTTCCAACCTTCATGGAAATAGTTCATAAGTTAAATGGAAACCCAAATATTATTGTAAGTGATAGAGATCTAATTTTCATTGGAAAATTTTGGACTGAATTATTTTTTTGTTTAGGTACCCAGTTGGATCATAGTTCTTCTTATCATCCTCAATCGAATGGGAAAACTAAGATAGTGAACAAATGTTTGGAAGGTTATCTTTGCTCCTTTGCATCTGATAAACAAACGCAGTGGGTGAAATGGTTATCTTTGGTAGAATGATGTTAAAATACTTCCTTCCATATGTCATAAAAAATGTCTCCATTTATGGAACTTTATGGGTACCATCCTCATCTATCACATCTCCCTTAAAAGTAGAATATAAAGTTCAAGTTGTGGAAGATCACCTAGAGCACCAACAAGAATTTCTCTAGTTACTAAAGGACAACCTAGTTATGTCTAAAAACAAGATGCAACAACAAGCATATCAACGTTGCAGTGAAAGTATTTTTGAAGAAGGGTATTAAGTATTTATTAGGTTGCAACCTTACAAATAGATGTCCCTCAAGCAACTAAATAAATACAATAAATTAGCACCCAAGTACTATCATCCTTATAAAGTGTTGCAAAAGATTGGTGGTATGGATTACAAATTGGATTTACCTTCATCTTCAATGGTACACCTAGTTTTCCATGTTTGTTGCTTAAAGAAGGTAATAGGAGACAAGATCCCAATTCAAACTATCCTGACGAAGCTTGATGATATTGGAACCTGAAAAAATCATTGAAACAAGGACCAGAAAACTATGCAATCAGGCTATTGTTGAGTACCTCATCAAGTGGAAGAACTTACTAGTATAATATTCAACATGGAAATATGATTCCTTCATAAAAACGCATCCACAACTAATCAAGCGCTGAGGACAACAATTGTCTAAAGGGGAGGGTCATGTTAAGCCCTAAATGTTGGCACATTAACCCCTATATTGTGGCTCATTACATATTATTGATGTCACCTTGGGTCTATTAGTGCTCATTTTCATTAGTAATTTTATATTAGTTATGTCATCTTGGGTCCATTAGTTGTAATAATACTTATTTGTCTCCTATATATAGGAAGGAGACCTTTTCATTTGAATCATATCATCTTGTATTGTCTTGTGTACTTAGTACATTGTATAAGGAGGTTGCCCCCTTGAAGAGGCTTGTTATTCATCTATTTTCTTTATTATTAAGGTGTGGATTACTCTTTCGGGTCTATTTATGCTCTTTTCATGCTCTTTTGGGGAATTTGTTTCATAACATTATATCCTCTAATTAATATTCTAGATTGGTGTTTATTTTTCTCTATCTACTTTAATGGTGTTGGAAAACTAATCCTTGTGGATTTAGTAAATTGTATTAATTATTCACTTAGTTTTCATATGAGAATATTAAACATCATTGAGAATCCAAGAGACAACTTTGAATATGTAACAAGGGTCACATCATTGTATTTATATGTGTACATTCATAATATAAAATGAACATTCATGCATATTCTTTAATTGGTTGTTCCAACGCTAGTATGAGAGTGGTGATCTACCATAACTTCTTTATTATTGTCAATCCTATTCCGTCAGATCTAAGATATGCCTTCTACCTTCTTAGTATTGAATATTCCCTCATCCTACCACTTCTCTCTGTAGTATGGCATTGTTCTTCTAAGTATTAGGTATCAGTGAAACATTTTTCTCCTAACCCTAATTCATGTTGTTATGTCCATATATTACTACCTGCATTTGGTCATTAGTGAATGTTTTTATCGCTATCTTTGCATATGAATGACCTTCAGTAGAGGGAAAATCAAGGTGAGGTCCATTAGATGATCCACTGTTGTTGCATGTTTGAGGTCAACTATCTAGAGGATTCATACCTACATAACCAATAACCAAACCCGTGGATTCCCCACACCACCAAAGCCTATGTGTGATAACCAGACCTATGTGGATTGTTCCTTACCGGATTGGAGTATTTACCTATGTGGAGTATTTACTCACTCATAATCTTGAGGAGAGTGCCTATCACCACAGCCTAAGATGGCATGTTTGGGCTCTCTATCCCCCTCAAGTGGATAGTTAAAACTACTATCAAATATCATCCCTTATCATATTTAAATGAATTCCTCTTTTTGTAAATTCTCTTTCAAATGCACTGATATTGACCTACAAAAACGGCAGGCTACAACTTGGTTTTTAAGTGGACCAGGCCTTCAATTTCCCTCTATGGCATGTGCGTAGAGTCCTCACAATACCTAAGTGGACATTATTTCCCTCCATCTTTGTGTACCTGCTCTTGCTATAGATGGACATGGTATGGAAGCTGCAAGTCCCAATCCTAATATCAACATTGAATCCGGTGCAGCCTCTCTCGCCTGCGTTCCCTTTATCATAGTAGAAATTTTAGGGTGCATCGTTTCTTTCTTCTTTCATTGAAATTATGTGTAATCAAATTCAATTAAAATAATTTTAGGATTGTGATGGATTTCATCTCAACTCTTTGTCTACTTCTCTATGTGTGTTGTCTTTGTTGGATAAACATTTCCATGCATTTTTGGGTACAATATCGAATCAAATTAAAATAACATCGATATTGCATGCAACTATAAAATGTCTATGGTTCAACCAATTTTGATTGGGGTTAATTTTATGTTGTTGTTGCATCACAAAAGGATTGGAGTTATTTTGGCTAATGATATGGGACTCAATAAGACTGTACAAGCTATCATACTTTTATCTCTACTTAAACATTTGGACAAAGATCTGGGTCCCCATTTGGTTGTTTGTTTAGGTTCTATTTTAGAGAATTGGGAAAGACAATTTAAAAAACGGTTTCCTTCATTCATTTTCGTTCAATGTGGTGTTGGTATGCTATTCACTTTTTGAAAGACACAATTCAAAGATGATTGTAAATTGTTAAAGAAGTGGAGATGGAGTTGTGTTCTTAATGTCTATCATGTAGAATGTAAAGAAATGGCTAATGCTTACAGGAACACCACTGCAAAATGATCTTGGGGAATTGTGGTCACTTTTGGAGTTTATGATGCCAAATATTTTTTAAACTACTTATGTGGATTTGAAAAAGGCTCTAAGTGCTTAGGTAGAAGATACAAACTTGATTGCTCGTATCTTATCAATTTTGTGACCATTTATTCTAAGGAACTTAAAATTGGATGTTATGTGACCTCCACCACACTTCCGTTGTGACAATGGTGACATCTAATGATGGAAACCATCTTGGGACATGATTGAATTTGTAAAACCCTATAGAAAAAATATTTATTTGGAATACTCTACCATGATGTAGAATGGATTCAACAACAATTTGTAACTTGCAAATAGTGTTTTGTAAGTTTACTTGTTTCTTGGTACTTGTAATAGTTTTTGGTGAGTGTCAAATAAAATTAAGTTGAATTGTATCGGGTTCATTCTTGGTATAAATCGGCACCCTCCATTTTATGAGATTGATTCTTATTTTTAAAGACTGGAGGTGCAAGAAGCCCTCATAGATCTCAGCACTAAAAGGCTTGATGTTTTTCCAATAATTCATAGTTTAGATCATGGTATTTTGTGTCTAGTTTTGACACTCAAAACCACTATGATATATTTGTATAGGTATTATGTCTAGCTCCGACACTCAAACCTATCTATTTGGTATATATTACCATTGGAGGCATAGCCATGCACTTTTTCCATCACACCTGAGAAATGTTTCTTGCTTCTCATCTTGTACCTGGTAGGGGGGACATCATGAATTGGCAGTCAAACTTCAATTTTTGAAGCCTTCTCAATATGCCATATTTCATGGTAATAAATTTACACTATGGAAATAAGCAATACTAAGCCACAACCAAAACCAAATCCTTGAGCCATATCCATTTTGAGAGTCATAGATTTAGCTAGAAGATAGATATAGAGCCATGTTCTAGAGCACCCATTGGTTTGTGGTCATCCTAAAACCACCTCTTGGTTTGTGGTCATACTGAAACCACCCAATTAGTAGAATACTTATAGCTTCTGCTAGACATCAATTTGTAGATATCCTTAAACCACCATTTTCCAGAGGGAATCACTAAGCCTTAGATCCAAGTTCCATAGGGAATAGTTGAGCCTGAACTTGAGTTAGAGCCAAGTTCTAGAGGGAACCATTGATCCAAAATTACAAATAGGTCCAAGTTCAAGAGTTTGTGGGAATCCTAAAACCACCATTTAGTATAAACACCATCATTTTTTCCTTCTTTTGACCTTTTTGTTTTGTACTCATCCAAAGTCACCAAGTTTATTGTCATCCTAAAACCACTGATTTAGAGAGCACTTCATATTTTACCACTTATTAGAAGAGTTCAACTTCTACTAAATTACTTTGCACATGGTTAGATTATCAAGTAGAAAACGTTCATCATTTGGTCATTGTCCACCTCTAGTTTTCAGCTCTCTTTCATAAGATTCTTGGACTCAAATACACCCCTTCGGGTTATAGAGGGGAATGTTGGAAACCTAATCTTTTTGGATTTGGTAAATTGTATTTATTATTCACTTAGTTGTAGTATGTGAATATGAAACATCATCGGGAGTCCATAACACCACCTAGAATATGAAACCAAGGGTCACATCATTGTATTTATATATGTACATTCTTAATGGAAAATGAAAATTCCATGCTTAATAATTCTTTAATTGGGTGTTCCAACTAATAGTCTATACTCTTTTAAGAACATGCTATTATGAAAATACATATAGTTATAAAATGTGTTTTACATATATTAAATATTTTTGTTATTAATTTATGTCACTTTTTTTCTTTTTAGAAAAAAAATATACGTTATATTCAAAAAAGAATACAAATCACTTTCATGTGTCTAAGCACTCAATTCATTATCATAAAGACACTAAGATTAACTATAATTCACTAACCTCAAAACAATTATCTCAAAATTAAGAATTCACCAATTATATACACTTTATAAGTGTCTCAATATTTCTAACACCTCAGTATGATTCTATCTCATTACAAAATTCCATCAATACATAAAACTCAATAAAAGCATCAAGAAAAAAGACAAGACCTACAAAACATTTCAAATAAAAATATATTGTCAAATATTCAATTTGGTCTCTAATGAGACCCTCTTTATGTGTTCTTCCAACCAAAGAAAACCTAAAGACTCATCCAAACCATGTTTAGACCATTTATTAATAACAATATTTAACTCCCTATAAACATGATTGAAAGTAGTCTGCTCAAACTGAAATAAATTCTATATAAATTGAGTCACCGATGGAAATAAGATTACATTGTTGATTTTTTGGTCCAACCATTTAATTACCAATAAAGAGTATCAAGATAATTATAGAATATGAACACCTTTATATAGGGCCACCATGTAATTACCCCGATTCAATTATAAGAAAAAGTTGTACCAATAAAGAGTATCAAGATACTTATAGAATATGAACACCTTTATATAGGGCCACCATGTAATTACCCCGATTCAATTATAAGACAAAGTTGTACCAATAAAGAGTATCAAGATACTTATAGAATATGAACACCTTTATATAGGCCACCATATAATTACCCCGATTCAATTATAAGAAAAAGTTATGTTGATTTAATTATAAAGAAAAAGTTTTTGTAGTTTTGGTTGCAACTCGGGTGTACTTTTGTTAAATAATTTGCATTACATTCATTTATAAATTTCTTAAGCAATGTTGCATTCTATCAAAATATAATGCATTCACCCAAGTTGCACATAAAATAGAAATAACATCATTGTCATTTTATTATGGAAGTGATAATGACTACTATAGCAACTACCATGATCTAAAAAACCTCACACAGTAAAACCTAGAAAGAGATGGTGCCAATGAACCCCAACTGTTGTTGTAGATGAATTCAAACTCGATAGGGCAAAAATCGATCTTCACCAATGAACTCTTCCTCCTTCCTGATAGAGATCATGGCTTCCCTCAATAATTGGTGACTAGACGATGAACTCAGCCTTCATTTGTTGCTTCGACCCTTTAAGAGATTCAGATCTCCCCAATCAAAGATCGGCCTCTCTTACTAAATTCATCCTTCTCACATATTTTGGTTTACTCAAGAACTTTGGTCTCCTCTGAGTTGTTACGGCCCTCACAAGCATTCAACCACCAGTGGTTCCAGCTATTAATGAATTCATACTCACTTATGTTGTATCTGGTCTCTCCATGAAACCCTCAATCAATTCATGCTCCACGGTAGAGCTTGGACCTCAATTCCCCCACAAGCAAGATGGCATGAAGATTGGAATCGACCTTCCACACAAGATGATTCCCTAGTTAGTGAATTTGATCCCCAATAATAGATGACGCCTTTAGCAAAGAAACTGGATTACAGATGAACTCGAACTCCCTCAATATTGATGCAAATCCTTTAGATAAAGATAGTAAATAGCTAGGGTTGATTTCACACCACTGAAACCAAATGAAGGTGGATGGGTTTTTTCAAACCCAAATGAAAAATCTAGACCCCTCCAGATGGTCACAAGAAAATATCAAATCAACATGTCCATAATGGATGAGTTTTTCCTCTTTTATCTTTTTTTTAACTCAATACTATGGTCAATACCATGTGACATCCAATGCCACTTACCCTCTATTTGTAAGCATCGCTCCTTTTTCCAAACTAAGTGGCACCAAAGTGACTCCCAGTCTTGTTGACTATAGCCTATGGGAGTCTAATAGGATACTATGTTATCATGTTGGAAACCCCAAGCACAGGGGGACATCACACACCATTGAAAGTGATCTAACAACCATATGTTCTACTAAATTATTGGAACCACCACCCAAATTAGCTCTGAATTTGAATTCATGTTTGTCCTCTAAATATAATAATCCCCAACTTGTGCACAATTATTGTATTCCCACTAGAACAAGCACCATTAATAAATCCCCAAGGGAAACCCTTTTCTTCAAGAAGAAGAAAAAAATGCTTTTGTTATTCTTTCGAATAAAAAAGTACATGTAATGTAATGCTCAAAATTGTTCATTAGATCGTGAACAGTCCAGACAAGTCCAAAATTACAAAAAGATCAAAACAAACGTCCAACAAATCGCATAAAACAAAAAATGTTGCGAGTAGTAAAAACAGAGCATCAAAAGATGTCTAAAAACAAACCAAAATAAAGATCAGTCAAAGAAGTATAATTGACCATCTTGTTCCAGATGATCATCAATATATTCTATACATAATTTTATAACCACAAATTTTATACATAATTTTATAAAATTAAGCATGATAAAAATTATGTAACCACAAATTTTATAATGATAAAAAATTTATACCCACAGATTTTTGTAACCACAAATTTTATAATGATAAAAAAATTATACCCACAGATTTTATACATAATTTTATGCATGATAAAAGTTTCATGTTCATGCATGAAACAACAATATTTCTAATAAAAACTCTTAATTTCCTTTATCTTCAAATTCTAATAATAAAAAAGAAATTTATTATATCTATACTTTTTCTTTTATAAAAATAATAATAATTGTCAGGTACCTCTAAATTTTGTAAATAATTTTTTTTTTTATAATACAAACTACTATATAAAAATAACATTATTACATCACTATGATCCATCTTTTTGCAATTAATAAATTCTGCATCATAAACATTGTTTGGTCGAGCTACATACTCCCACTCTAACCCTTATTTTATGGCAGGCTAAAGTTATGTTGGATGTTATGGGACTAGCAACGTGTTGTTGCCATAACCGAAGGTGATGATCTTTGTTCTTATTAACTTACTCATGTTAATAAAATAGTAAAGTCATTACTTAGCCCTTATATTAAGTTGTTAACCTATGCTACAAGGGATGTATTTAGGGGAGAGTTTGGTTAAATTCTTGATCCCAAATGATAACACTAGGGAGATGGACCAAGCCATAGGTGCAAGGGTCAAAATATTAAGCAAGAAAGCATTTAACAAGGTTTAATACCTTGATGGAACTATGGTCTTGTACCAAGGTTGAATAAGTTGAAATGCTGGCACTGTCCTTCGAAGGTTGGTAGTTGAAAAGGTTTAAAGGCCTGTACTTATGATTTTAAAGTTAATTAATAGCCACCCTAGTTGTGAGTTGACAGTGCAGCCAGGACCTTTTATGGCTTACGCTGGAAAGTGATATCTACCGTCCATTTGGACAGGCAGATGTTAAGGGTTTCAAAAGGGTTTTAAAGTGTTCTTTGTTGTCTTAACCCCCATTATTATGATGCTGGTCTAAGAGCTCTGTGTTTGGCTATGGTAAAGGAGATACCCATAATACCACTCAATTTTAATGGTAAGTTCTTCTTGGTTTTCTTGCGAGGTGAGAGGAAAGATGGTATCGACGTTAATTGGCTTCTACCTCCAGGCTTCAGCGAAAATTTCAACCGAACCTGGCTACCCACTTCCAGCCTCGAACTACCCTTCGACAGGTAAGAGAATCCATTACCCTTAGCATTTTAAATTATATTCTTGTCTGGACTCAGATTGCTGAGTCTTAAAGGTTTACGTTCAAATGTGCAGGCAGGGGAGTGATAAGGGCGTCTAGGAGGAGCCTACCCCTAGCCCTGTCTACACATTTATAAGGTAAAAGAACTAAAATCAGTTTTTAATTCTATAAAGAAATTCATTTTATAGATTGATTGAGTTATGGAAAAAATGAGTGCAGGTGGTGGGCGCTGGTGAGGGTGGCGACAGGGTCACCTCCTCCCAAGTCCGCGTCTTAGAATGCCCAGGTAGGCAACACCATACTCATAATAGTTTATTTTACACAAGTAGCTTGTTAAAGAGCAGCTTGGATGCTGACTACGATTCTGGTTTACCGTAGGTGGCATTCGGCAAGGATTTTGAAGTTGGAATGGTTTAGTATTTTTCCTTCCTCAGATAAGTTGATTAATTAGTTAATTACTTGTTTTTGGGTCTATGAAATGATGACTGAGGGTTTTCTCGTTGTTCTGCTCCAGTGTTTGTTTTACACATTTTTAAAGCTGCTCTGCTTGTAAAATCTAAGGATAGGGGATTTATAAAGATGCCATCGGGGATGGCTACAACTTATCATGACTATAATATAATTTTGTTTCTCCTTTTATAAGGACAATGGATGGAATTTCATCCACATGGATTTTGAATCCCCCTATAAAACTTATTATATTATTGGTTTTGGTTAAACGTTTTCTTTTTGTATAAAGAAGAGGTGAATGCAGAATGGAAACCCTAGTTCATGAATACCCCTATTATATTTTGTGTTTGGGAGACCACTTCTCGGTCTGTATCCTTAATTCCTAAGATCTCCTTCTTTTATGGTTATCTCTTATATACATAGTTTCTTATTAAAGGATTAACATTATTATCAAAAATGCTAGTTAGACGCTTGATCCAATACTAGTTTATGGAGGATGGTATTTTATTTTGGTTTTTTCTGTTAGATGTAACACAATTTACACAGTCATAAACATATAACATTTTTGTTATCTCTTATATACATAGTTTCTTGTTAAAGGATTAACGTTGTTATCAAAAATGCTAGTTAGACGCTTGATCCAATACTATTTTATGGAGGATGGTATTTGATCTTTTTATTTATTTTTGTTAGATGTAACACGATTTACACACTTATAAACATATAACGTTTATAATACTCAAATAGGTTAAGATCCGCACAACTATGGCATTTTTTTATCTACACAGGGTTTATGAAAACGAAAAGATTAATGTTATTTAGCAAAGGCCTTTCAACTCTCTGGTGTAGCAATCGTTGTTATTACTATTATACAGATATGAAAATTTTGACAGTACCAATCACTTACTTCAGTTATTGTGATCTTACTATGGTTAAACAAATTATATGAGCTGGAAAAATATATTTCATTTATTTCTTTTGATTGACCTTCATCCATACCAGTTTAAAGATTTATTGGAAATAATGTTTACTAGTTATCCTAGGAACTCAAATATAGTTTTGGCAGACAAAAATCGTGCCTCGGTATTATAATAAGATTAGATCTTGAATTATAGAAATACTTATATTTTGAATTAAAAATGGGGAAGGTATTTGAGTCAAAACAGAGTTGAAAATTATACACGAATAATTTATGATCACTTAATAGCCTAAATAGAAATACTACAGTTTATTTGAATTCGAAACAAAAAAGGAGATATAGATCTCGATTCGGTAGAGGTGCTTGTTTTTTAAGATAAAAAAAAATAAGAAAGATACTTACCTGAAAACCTTACCTAGTTTAAGCAATCATATGGTAGTTATATCATATGTTTAACTCTATTCTAAATATATTTGGTATTATATTGAAAAAACAGATCTTGTTTTGGAAACAACTTAAATGCTAACTGTGATCTATTTTATATCTAAATACCTTAAGTGATATATTGGTACTGAAATATAAACAAATTCATAGTCTATTTAAATGCATAATTAAAATTATGCCAATGTTTAGATGTGAAACATAAATAAAACTCCTACTGTAATTAATTTAAACTAGTAGGAAAACATAACAAGAAACCTGACACTATTGTCGGTAAAACAGAAATGAAACAGTTGTTCCTCCCAACCAACTCCTAGAGCATCCAAGTCTCACTTGCTCCAGAACCCCCGAGCTTGATAGTTGAACCACAAGAGAAAATTCCACCTAATGTGCCATCTCTTGCATTATTAAATTCAATCCCCATCCAATGCTAGCCTCCTGTTTCTTATGGGCATACCGTTACATAGTATTTTGCCTAGGTCTTGGTCATTTATGAGCCTCCTGCTCTTTAGCACTTAACTAGGAGTGGTGAACTGATTTTGGGGAAGATGCCTCCTGCACTTTATGCAGCTTCAACCACTTGTATTTTCTTCTTGTGGGTCAGCAATCACTCATGCAACAACTATTTAATTTATGTCCCCCTTCAGCATTTGTATTAATAAAAAAAAATCCATTACATTGTTTTATTTTTTACTTCTTGTCAAAAATATGAAAATAAAATAAATTAAAATATTCAGAAAAGTATTTAATAATAATTATCAAATCCTGGTGTATTACATACACCTCCTCTTAAACGATAACACCGTCCTCAGTGTTATTATTTTTCCGTCTTTATTCTTCCATTTCTTCGTTCTGGAACAAATTTGGATATGCCTCCCACATGTCACTTTCTAATTACCATGTGGACTCTTCTAGACTAAGGTGTTTCCATTGCACATTGACTTGTTCGATGGTACGGTTCCGGAGTAATAGTTCTCTTTTGTCGAGGATACGCTCAGATCCCACCCGGAACTCTCCCTCGGGTTCCACCTGTATAAAATCCCAATCAATTACATAAGTAGTGTCATGAACATACTTCTTTAAAATAGAAACGTGAAAAACGTCATGTACTTTAATAGTAGGTGGAAGGGCCAATTGGTATGCTATCAGTCCTACTTTTGCCAAAATTTCAAATGGCCCACAATACCTGGGTGCTAATTTTGAATACCTGCCCAGCCTTAAGGAACTTTTCTTGGGTCTTACCTTTGTATACACATGCTCACCTACCTGGAACTCTCGATGAGTTCTTTTTAATTCAGCATAACTTTTATGCCTGTCTTGGGTAGCCTTCAAATTTTGTTATACCTGTTTCATGGTTAGTTCCATATCCTTTAATAATTCAAGTCCTAACATTAATCGGTCCACTGGACTACTCCATGAAATGGGAATATTACATTTGCGTCCATATAGAATTTCAAAAGGACTCATACCTGCAAAACTTGAAAATTATTATTATAAGCAAATTCTACTAAGTGTAAGTAGTCATCCCACTTACCTGGTTTGTCCATGACATACACTCTTAGCATGTCCTCTAGGATTTGGTTTACTCTCTCGGCCTTCCCATCCATTTGTGGGTGATACACAGTACTGAAATTTAACTGTGTACCTAACCCTTTAAACAAGGATTTCCATAAATTACCTGTAAATTTTGTGTCTCTATCTGAGACTATTACTTTTGGTACACCATGTAACGTGAATATATCCTTCATGAAAATATCTACAATATTTACAGCCTTACAAGTAGATTTCACAGGAATAAAATGAGAAGCTTTACTTAACTTATCAACCACGACCATGATTGAATCATGTTGTTTGAAATTTTTCGGTAGGCCAGTTATAAAATCCATACTAATCGTTTCCCATTTCCATTCCGGAATGGGTAGCGGTTGTATTGGATGTTGGTGTTCAGCCTTAACTTGCTAGCATTCTATGCAGTGAGCTAAGTATTCTGCCACTTCTTTTTTCATGTTGGGCCAAAATAAATCCTTTATGATCATGGTAATCATTTTTTGGTACCCTGTGTGTCATGAATAGGGTCTCTTGTGTAATTCATTCATAACAGTTAACTTGATTTCTACAGAGTTGGGTATGTACAGTCTGTTTTTATACAACAATAATCCTCTTTCATTTAGACAGAAATCTGTTTTTACCTGATTATTGTCGTTTCCAGCAGTTTTCTTTCAATTTTGGTATTCTTTATCAAAAAAATTTGCATTAAAAATCTAATTTTCCAAATCATATTCGTAACTGCTGTTGGAAAATAACAAATTTGCATGATGACTTAAAGCGACTGCAACTTTGTTCTCTTTACCATTTATATGTTTTATCTTGAAGTCATATTCGCTTAAAAGGGACAACCACCTTGCTTGTCTAGCATTTAAGTTCTGTTGATAAAACAAGTATTTTAGGCTTATGTTGTCTGACATTAGCAAAACATTTGTTCCAATGAGGTAGTGTGGCCACATATTTAACGCATGTATAATTGCAGCAATTTCTAGATCATGCGTGGTGTAATCTTTTTTCGTGTTCTTTTAATTTTCTGGATTCATAAGCTATGACATGGTTTTCTTGAATTAGTACTCCGGCTAATCATTCATTACATGCATTAGTGCATACGAAAAAATGTTTAAAAGGATCAGCAATTTTTAGAATGGGGGCAGTGGTTAACAGATGTTTTAGTTTATTAAATATTTCCATACACTTTTCATTCCAGTCAAACCTTTTACCTTTCTTCTATAGTGAATTTATGGGGTAAGCTATTTTAGAGAATCCTTCAATAAATTTTCGATAGTAACCCATAATCCCCATGAATGATCTTATATCCATTACATTTTTAGGAACTGTCCATTCAATGATTTCCTTAACCTTATCGGGGTCGACAGATATTCCATCCTTAGACACTATGTGTCCTAGATATTGAATTATGTCTTTATAGAAATCGCACTTCCTAAACTTAACAAACAGTTATTGTTATCTTAAAATTTGCAGAACTATTTTTAAATGTTCTTCATGTTCTTGTTCATTCTTTGAATAAATCAGTATATCGTCGATGAAGACAACTACGAATTTATCTAAGTAGTTACTAAAAATACTATTCATTAAACACATAAAAGCTGTAGGTGCATTTGTTAAACCAAAAGGCATTACGATAAACTCGTAATGTCCATAACGAGTTCTAAAAGCAGTTTTAAAGATGTCTTCGTCTTTGATCTGTATCTGATGGTAGCCGGACCTTAAATCTATTTTAGAAAATATTGTTTCCCCCTGGAAATGCTCGGATAGATCGTCTATCCAGGGTAAAGGATATCGATTTTTAATATTCATTTTATTTAATTGTCGATATTCTATAAATAATCTTAAGGTTCTATCTTTCTTCTTTACGAATAAGACTACTGTTCCCCAAGGGGAAACTAGGTCGAATGTACTTCTTGTCGATTAATTCTTGTAACTGTGATTTTAGTTCTGTGAGTTCTATTACATTCATTCAATACAGATCTTTTGATGATGGTACCGCTCTTGGTACCAGATCAATCGTAAATTCTATGTCTCTTTTCAGAGGTAGTCCAGGGACTTCTTCTGGAAAGATGTCTTTAAAATATTTTAAGATAGGTATGTCTTCCACTTTAAGTTTGTTTTCTTGATCATTATTATCCATTACATAAACAACAAACACTTTACATCCTTTACGTACGGATCTCTTAATTTGTAAGGCTGAGATTTCCATGATGGTTGTTCTTCTAGGAATTCTTGTTACTTTAATTGTAGTTCCAGTGTTATCTATGCATGTAAAATTTTGGTCAAAACAATTCATCATAACCCTATGTTTCTTCAACCAATCCATTCCGATCAGCATATCATAAGAACCTAACGGTAAAATATTCAGATCAACATGCGTATTAAATTCATTCATCAATACTTCATAATTTTTCACATAACTAGTGACCTTAGGTTTAGTACCTATGGCTAACTGTACTGACCAAAACTTTTCAAATTTGTCTAGTACTAATTTACATAATTCAACAATCCTAGGTGATGCATAGCTTAAACTTGCACTTGGATCAATTAGTATGGAAATAGGTTGACTTTTTATCATACCTTCAATTTCGACCATTGAAGCTTGATGGTCTGGCTGTCGATTCCCCAGTGCAACATTGATTCTGGGCATACTTCTTGCCGTATATCCAACTATAATAGCTTCCTAAATGGAGTGGACTTTATAAAAAAAATTATTTCTTTTAGGGCATTCTTTGAAATAATGTGGTTCACCGCATTCCCAACATTTTAATGGTTCTTTATCAGCAGTGTTTTTATTAAAATTATTGGAGGGTTCTCTTTCTCTTGCTGTAGGGTGTTGTGGTTTAAAATTTATGTAGTTACTACCCAGATACCCTCTGTAACTATTTACAGAATTTTTGTGAAATCTATTGTTATTATTTTTCTTAAAATCATCTCCTTTTTGTGTTCCAATTAGGCATGTTTTCTCTTTTATTTGTATTATGTCCGTAACAGTAGTTCGCTTTCCTCATTGCTTCATCCAGTGTCTTTGGGTTGTCATATTCAATCCGCTCTTTAAATGGAGTAGGTAAGCAACTGAGAAAACGATGTATTTTTTGTTTTTCATCAATTATATAAGGCACATAATGAAGCAAACTTAGGAATTTACTGTAGATTTATTTCATGGTCAAAGCACCTAACCTTAATTTGTGGAACTCTTTCGCTTTCTCTTCATAGTACTGTTCTGAAAGATACTTTTCTTTAAATGTCTTCTTAAAGGTTTTCCAGGTTACTTGTCATTCTTTTATACCTTTTACTTTCTTGATATGTTTCCACCAGATATCTACTTTTCCACTTAAGTAATAGATGACCATTTTTGCCTTCAGTTCATTTGAATAATTGTAAATCTGGAAATATTTTTTCATTCCAGACAGTCAGGCTTCTGCCTCTTCTCCTTTCTCACTTTCACCGTTAAACATCGGAGGTTTTATTTTTTTGAATTCTCCTTAAATTTATTCATAGGGTCTGTACTTCTTCTTATCTTTGTGACTGTCGCTACTTTCGCTAGAATCCTGATGTTCTTGTTTAGATGATTCTTCGCTGGAAGTTTCAACCCCATGGCTGGAAAATTACAACTTTCTCCCCTTGCGTTTATAAGGCGTAGCTTTTGGATTATCTTCTTTAGTTTCTTTATTTTTATCTTTTTCATTACTGTGTATTTTAGCCAGCAGAATATTATTTAGCTCTTCTTGGGATTTCATAATTCGTTCATTTTCATCCCTAACCCTTTTTAATTTGGACCTCAATTCTTTTACAGTTTGTTGTAATTCTGACGGATTGTTGGTTCTACGTTCATTTAAGTTTACCCAAATTTCACCTCCTTAAGTGTTTACCAGTATTCTAGGGGGTGATTCCTCTCCTTCAGGCATTCCCAACTCTGCCATGGTTTTCCTACAAAATACAGTTTTCTTTCTCTTTCTATTTAGTAAGAGAATCAAACCCACAATAAAATAAACAAAAGATTAGTTTTATGTTTTACTTAACAGCTGCAATGTTGGGCCGGTTCAGGCCAAGTGTTGTAGCCATGCTCTGATACCATTATGTCATGTACCTCTAAATTTTGTAAATAATTTTAATTTTTTTATAATACAAACCACTATATAGAAATAACATTATTACATCACTATGATCGATCTTTTTTCAATTAATAAATTATGCATCATAAACACTGTTTTGTCAAGCTACATACTCCCACTCTAACCCTTATTTAATGGAAGTCTAAAGTTATGTTGGATGTTATGGGACTAGTGGCATGTTGTCGCCATAACCAAAGGTGATGGTATTTTTTCTTATTAACTTACTCATGTTAATAAAATGGGAAAGTCATTACTTATCCCTTTTATTAACTTGTTAACCTACGCTGCAAGGGATGTATTTGGGGGAGACTTTGGTTAAATTCTTGATCCCAAATGATAAAACTAGGGAGATGGACCAATCCATAGGCGCAAGGGTCAAAATCTTAAGCAAGAAAGCATTTAACAAGGTTTAATACCTTGCTGGAACTATGGTCTTGTACCAAAGTTGAATAAATTGAAATGTTGGCACTGTCCTTCGAAGGTTCGTAGTTGAAAAGGTTTAAAGGCCTGTACTTATGATTTTAAAGTGAATTAATAGCCACCATGGCTACAAGTTGACAACACAACCAAGCCATTTTATGGCTTATGCTGGACAGTGATCTCTACCGTCCATTTGGACAAGAAGATGTTAAGGGTTTCGAAAGGGTTTTAAAGTGTTCTTTGTTGTCTTAAACCCCATTATTATGATGTTGGTCTAAGAGCTCTGTGTTCGGATCTGGTAATGGAGATACCCATAATACCACTCAATTTTAATGGTAAGTTCTTCTCGATTGTCTTGCGAGGTGAGAGGAAAGATGGTATCGGCGTTAAGTGGCTTCTACCTCCAGGCTTCGCTGGAAACTTCAACCGAACCTGGCTACCCACTTCCAGCCTCTAACAGCCCTTCGACAGGTAAGAGACTCCATTACCCTTAGAATTTAGATTATATTCTTGTCTGGTCTCAAGTTGTCAAGTCTTAAAGGTTTACGTTCAAATGTGCAGGCAGGGGAGTGATAAGGGCATCTAGGAGGAGCCGACCCCTGGCCCTATCTACACATTTATAAGGTAAAAGAACTAAAATCAATTTTTAATTCTGTAAAGAAATTCAATTTATAGATTGATTGAGTTATGGAAAAAATGATTCCAGGTGGTGGGTGCCGGCGAGGGTGGCAACATGGTCACCTCCTCCCAAGTCTGCGTCTTAGAACACCCAGGTAGGCAACACCATACTCATAATAGTTTAGTTTACACAAGTATCTTGTTAAAGAGCATCCTGGATGCTGACTACGATTCTGGTTTGTTGTAGGTAGCGTTCGACAAGGTTTTTGAATTTGGAAGGGTTTAGTATTTCTCCTTCCTCAGATAAGTTGATTAATTAGTTAATTACTTGTTTTTGGGTCTATGAAATGATGACCGAGGGTTTCCTTGTTGTTCTGCTCCAGTGTTTGTTTTACACATTTTTAAAGCTACTCTGCTTGTAAAATCTTGGGATAGGGGATTTATAAAGACACCATCGGGGATGGCTACAGCTTATCATGACTGTAATATAATTTTGTTTCTCCTTTTATAAGGGCTATGGATGGAATTTCATCCATAGGGATTTCGAATCCCCCTATAAAACTTATTATACTATTTGGTTTGGTTAAATGTTTTCTTTTTGTATAAAGAAGAGGTGAATGCAAAATGGAAACTCTAGTTCATGGATACCCCTATTATATTTTGTGTTTGGGAGACCACTTCTCGGTCTGTATCCTTAATTCCTAAGATCTCCTTCTTTTATGGTTATCTCTTATATACATAGTTTCTTGTTAAAGGATTAACATTATTATCAAAAATGCTAGTTAGACACTTGATCCAATACTAGTTTATGGAGGATGGTATTTTATTTTGGTTTTTTTTGTTAGATGTAACACAATTTACACAGTTATAAACATATAACATTTATAATACTCAAATAGGTTAAGATCCGCCCAGCTATGGTGTTTTTTATCTACACAAGGTTTATGAAAACGAAAAGATTAATGTTATTTAGCATGGGCCTTTCAGCTCTCTGATCTAGCAATCATTGTTATTACTATTATACATATATGAAAATTTTTACAGTACCAATCGCTTACTTCAGTTATTGCAATCTTACAGTGGTTAAACAAATTATATGAGCTGGAAAAAGATATTTCATTTCTCTCTTTTGATTGACCTTAATCCATACCAGTTTAGAGATTTATTGGAAATAATGTTTACTAGTTATCCTAGGAACTCAGATATAGTTTTGGCAGACAAAAAGCTTGCCTCGGGATTATAATAAGATTAGATCTTGAATGACAAAAATACTTATATTTTGAATTAAAAATGGGAAAGGTATTTGAGTCAAAATAGAGTTTAAAATTATACACGAATAATTTATGATCACTTAATAGCATAAATAGAAATAGTACAGTTTATTTGAATTTGAAACAGAAAAAGAGGTATAGATCTCGATTCGATAGAGGTGCTTGTTTTAAAAAAAAAATAGAAAGATACTTACTTGAATACCTTACCTAGTTTTTAAGCAATCATAAGGTAGTTATACTCATGTATTTAACACTGTTCTAAATGTATTTGGTATTATATTGGAAAAACAAAGCTTGTTTTGGAAACAGTTTAAACGCTAACTATGATCTCAATTTTATATCTAAATACCCTAAGTGATATATTGGTACTGAAATATAAACAAATTCATAGTCTATTTAAATGCATAATAAAAATTCTGTCAGGGGTTAGATGCGAAACAGAAATAAAACTCCTAGTGTAATTAATTTAAACTTGTAGCAAAACATAACAAGAAACCTGGCACTACTTTCGGGAAAACAAAAATGAAACAGTCGTTCCTCCCAACCAACTCCTAGAGTAGCCAAGTCTCACTTGCTCAAGAACCCCTAAGCCCAATCGTTGAACCACAAGAGCAAATTCCACCTAAAGCGCCATCTCTTGCATTATTAGATTCAATCCCCATCCAATGTTAACCTCCAGCTGCTTATGGACATACTCTTATATAGTATTTTTCCTAGGTCTTGGTCATTTATGAGCCTCCTGCTCTTAGCACTCAACTAGGAGTGATGACCTGATTTTGGGGAAGATGCCTCTTGCACCTTATGCAACTTCAGCCACTTGGATTTTCCTCTTGTAAGTCAGCAATCACTCATGCAACGGCTATTTCATTTATGTCCCCCTTCAACATTTTTATTAATAAAAAAATAATCCATTACATTGTTTTATTTTTACTCTTTATCAAAAATATGAAAATAAAATAAATTAAAATATTCAAAAAAAAATTAATAATAATTATCAAATTATGATGTATTACAATAATAATAATATTTTTAATTTTCCATTTAAATTTCATATCTAACTACTTCAAGTATCAAATTTCACTATTAAATTACACATTTCTTTATGCTTACTTTTAAGATTCATGTTTAGCAATTTTAAGAAATGAAATAAATCATTCACAATTCTAATTTAATGTGTTATTTTAATTAATATAACTATATTTTTTTTAAATGATTGATATAAGTGGACCTATATCAACCACTGGAAATTGAAGTTAAACTCAGTTTATTCAAATATATAATATAATAAAATTGAAATTTAATAAAATTGAAATTAAAATAAGATTAATGTTTTGTATCTTTATCATTTCAAATTCATTGTAGAATATACCATAGAAGTACGAGATAGGATTTTCCCAATATCTTATTAATGAAAAAAAAAATCATTATTATAAAAATTTGTTATTTTATATTAAAAAAAAAAAGTCTATAATGATATTTAAAAAAATATTTTAATAAAATGAAAGAAACAATTTTATAATTTTTTCAGAATTGTTTTTAGAAATTACTATTTTTAGAATTTTAGAATTTTAGCTATTATAATTATTTTTCTTAAACTAAATACTCTATTTTAAAACTATTAAAATTACAATATGAACACTCTAAATTACAATTTTAATACCAATTTCTCTACCAAATTCCACCGGAAGCGTTTTGGTTAACCTTGTACTATTCCCAAATTAACACCCACAAACGTGAAAGAAAAGACTATTCCAAGATGAACTGGAGAGTGGGAATGAAAAGGCGCACATGGAAACCGCACATGAAATTTACCATCTATGTGACCCATACCACGTGTTACCATCTATGTGGCCGATAGAATGGAAACAGCACACAGAAAGTGGAAACAAAAAGGCATATAGCAGCAGCAGACGGAATCGGAATTTAGAAAAGACTCATATGTAAACAGCAGACCGAATAACTATTTCAATAACAGCGCATAATATTTAATTTTCCTATTAAATCTATTTTGAATAATTAAAAATACATTTTTAAACTCATCCTCATCCCAATCCACAAGTTAAATAATACTTAACTATTTAATATGGTTCTACATTTTATTTTTTCTACATTATTTTATTTTATATATTTTTACAATGTTTTTTTTTTAATTTTTTTTTTACAACTTTTTTGCTTTTTATATTTTCACAAAGTTTTATTTTTAATATTTTATGTTATTTTTTATTATTAATTTTTCCTATTATAGAAACACACAATAATCCTATTAAATATAATTAAAAATAAAACATGTTCCAATAGAAACAGTATAAAAAGAACCTGATTTTATTAATCATCAGAGAGAAGTTTCCAAACAATGGAACGCCATTAGAGGGAAAACTGGTTTCTATTATTGCTGGGTGGCGCTTTATAGTTCCAATGGTTGAACCCTAACAAACTAAATGACCGCAATCCTTGGGATTGGGCTTACTTTTATTGGAACTACCATTCACTCGAAACTATACAACAACATATCGATAACAAATAAAACCTAATCTGTTACGTGATGCAATTCTTATTCCAATTCCATCGGTATTTTAATTCGGAGTATCTCGCCATATTTTCGTCTGTAAAATTGCATAGAAATAATTCCCACTTTCAAAGCATATTCTATATCGATAGATCGGTGCGGTGCTTTGGGCCTAAAAGACGAGGGCATGGATCAAAGAAAATTCTCCATTTTCTTTGTTTTTTTCCTCGTTTTCATATTACCAGGTACCTCTTCGTCCCTGTAAAATAATTGAACACTTCCTATTAAAAGTATTGATGTAACTTTTTGTAGTATTACTATCAGAGTTGAGTATCTTTTGCCCTACTCATTCCCTGCAAATGTAATTTTCAGATGCGGAGCTTGGTTATGCTGCAATATTCAAAGGAAAAGAGGTGAGCTGCGTTTAGTTTTGCGTTGAATTAAATTTTTATGCATCGGATTTTTATAACTCGATCTAGTTATAAGTTGATTTACTTTTCCTGAAGTTGATTCCTTGCACATTTTTACTTTTTTATTTCCATTCCGAAGTTGTTTCGTTCTTATATCTTTCAGTCTATTATAGATCTACATGCCCAGAAGGAACAAAATTCTTTAAAATTCAAATCTATGAATCAAATTTGTTCAATTGTATTTTTTCTAAATGTATGTAATTGGTTATTAGATTTTTGATAAATCTGGAATTGTATTTTTTATATTTTGTTTCGAAGATGAATCTAATTTAAAATCTTGTAAATTTAGATAATAAAAATGCCGACTGTGGATTATTCAGAAATTTATTCTAACACTACAAACCACTAAAACAAATTTATTTTATTATAATTAGTAGTTTTTTAACTTTTAATTACACTAAGTACACTATTTTTTAAGTATAAATGCATTGAGTATAAACATCAAAGAAAAGAGGAACAAATTATTTTTTAATATTATATTAAATAACATAGTGGATAAATGCTATGATCTCTTTATTACATAGTTATAAAATTTAATATTGATCTATTTTGTTTATATTTATCTAATTTAAAATATATTTTTATTTAGTTTTGATAATAAATTTACATTAATATTTTCTTTTTATTAATTTATTTTTTGAAAACTTACATGTCTCACAAATATAATATCATTAATTTCAATATCTTATTTATATGATAAATTTAGATTATACATATAATTAATGAAATTTAAGATTATACATATAATTAATGAAATTTAAGATTATACATTTTATTTTCAAACTTTTTAAATTAGTTTATACAATAACATTCATTAACCCTAATTTTTAGGATCAAAATTATTTTTCTATCTTAACCAGCTCAAAGGCATTAGACAACCTCTATAATGTCTTGGGAGGAAAAGATTTGCCTTATGTTAAAAGGAAAATGAAAAGCTCTTTCTCTTAAAATGTTGGGCTTTCAACCACATTAGATCTCAATTCCAAAATCTATGCCTATTCTCTACCTTGTCTTTTCTCTTAAAATGGACAATAAAGACTTCATCATCATCATCATCATCATCATATTACAATAATACAATGTAAAATACAATTATATTATACAACTTATTTAAATATTAAAATAATACATTATGAAATACAATTAAATTAAGCTAATTTATAATTATTTTAATCAAAAAGATAGTTACAAATTATTTTAATTCTAATCTTAAAAAAATTGTGTCTAATTTTTGTTCTCTTTTTAATTTAAGAATCTTCATTTAACCTTTTTTTTTCTTTCCTTATTTTTAAAATCTTATAATCCTTTTCTCCTTTTTATTCATGTATTTTAATTTATTATTATATTTATCATTATTTCATATTTTTCTATTTTATTTTCTCTTTTATATATCTTAATTAATATAATAATTTATTAATTTTTTGATTTTTTAATATTTTAATCTAAAAAATGGTCTTTCCATTATAATTTTTTTAATATATATATTTTTTATAATTATTCACCAACAAAGCTCATTGACTCAAAATTAAGGACATGGTGAAATTTGAATTATTCTTTTTTATTATTCAAAAATTCATTTTAATATTATTTTTTAATCTTCCAAATCTATTTATTTATATTTTTTTTTCTTATTTTTTATTTATTTTTCAATCCATTTTAATGGATTCCATTATACTACAATAAATTTTATTGTAATTTATTCTATTATCTAAATTTAATTTTTATTCTATTATTTTTTAATTGAATTTTAATATGTTAAATTAAATATGTTGATTGTTTTTTTATTAAATATAAGTAAAAAAACTATAATCAAATCATAAATGTAATAGTTTTAAATTTTTAAATTAATTTTTTTATTTACAAAAATAAATTAATAATAATAATTTAATTTTAAAATTATAATTTATTCATTAAATTAATATATCCATATATAAAAATTTAAATTAATATATAGTGTTTTTTTTAAGGGAATTTGATATTGATTACTTTATTTAATATCATAGCATATTCTCATAATAATTGTAAATTGAACATCGAAATAACTATTCACAAGCCATATCCTAGCATATTCTCATAATAATTTATAAAAAAAAATCCCTATTTTGTTCAAGTAAATGGCCTTTTGTCTTTCAATGTGGACATAAATATTCACAAGCAATAGCGTTTTGATTGTAGGGAATTGAACACAATGTAACCAGAGGAGCATTGGGGGATGAAGATGGTCGTCTGTTTCCCATATCTGAGAGCAGGTACAGGGTGGCTTTCAACGTGGGCAGTGGAAGACGTTTAAAACCTTTCTCTAAATGTTCGAGTTGTATGTGTTGCAAAGAAGGGAATACAGATTGTGTTAAAACTTCATGTTGTTATATTATAAACTGTAACGTTCCTTCAAAACCTTATGGAACATGTGCTTTGACACCGATTTCATGCGGTTGCACCATAGAGAACAACTGTACTTAAAACTTTACAGTGTCCACTGTGCCTTAGTCATTTTGTTATTTGACTGGCAGTGAACCCTGTGAGGCCTACTTGTTGAACACATTTTCCTTTTTTTGACTGGATCGAGGTAGAGCAAGTTCTTGTTCTTTTTATATTTCTATTTTATTTATTAAATTGATGGTTGGCAATGGAAAGCTGTGCAGAAATGAGAGTATTTGTTTTAAGTGATAAGAACAAAGTAGCCATTTTCAATTGTACTGTTAAGATTCAAAGATACGATATATTCTTGGAAGTTGCAAGTTTATATCAGAAGTGTGTAACATATGTACTTAAGTATCTCTATAAATTTCATAGGCCAACAGAAACAAATTAATTCTATCCATGCTTTTATTATTGCATTTAGTATTTAGAAACTGTCATCTCTGTATATGATTTTCCTGTTTTTCAGTCTATTCCTTATAGGAAGTGCAAATACAAGAGTGACAGGACAGTGGCCAGTCGAATTAGTGTAGCAACAATTTCTGCACTGATGGAAGTATTTAGAAAAGAAATAAAATGTATTAAGCTGTAATTCCTTCCTTTTTTTTTTTAAAGAAACAGGGGAGTTTATATATATATATATAAAAGGCTGTGCACAGCCATTCATTACAAAAATTGAGCCAAGATTCTGCTTCAGAGAGAGGGAAAATGCAGAATATACAAGGGTTTTGGCTCTTAGAGTCTTTGCTTCTAGTTTTCCTAGAGTTTCTATTCATTTTACTGGGATATACCCTCACAAACTGTTTACATAGTAATAAGCAAAAAAACCTTCAGAAAGAGAAGTTCATAGGAAACCTGTGGAGAGAGCAATTTCCAAAATTTCTAAGAAGAGAAATTATCTGTAATTCTGCTGCAGAAAAGAAGCAGCCTCCAGCATTCCTTGATTGACGGATGGCGCTTCCTGAACATGACTGAACTGGGTTTTGCTGATGAAAACAGAGAGGTCTTCTTTGATGTTGTCAATCTTCCCCAAAAGATCAATGGTATTCCTGTCAATATCATCCAGACGAAACTCTACACAAGAGAGGCGAGAGTGTATGTACTTGAATTCCATATTCTGCTCTTCGTTTTGGTCCACAATAGAACAAACCGCCGAATACGTCCTGCTCAAATAAACCTTAATCTCTAAGGTAAGCTGGTTGAGTGTCGCAATGGTTTGCCGAATCCCATCCATATTGCTGAGATGTATACTGCTGTCGCGAGGATCGTCTTCGAGTTGCCGAGGGTCAAAAGCTGAGACGGAGAGGCTCAGCTGCTTGAGCTCATGGCCGAGGGAAAGAAAGTTTGGCTGCTCCATGCCTCGAAACAGAGCCCTAAAACTGCCCTACTGCAATAAATGCTTGAGTGTGAGAGCATTAAAGTCCATGGTGAAGGCACATGGGCAAAGTCGTGCCATCTGGAGAGGAGCGCGGGCAGGTGAGGCCGGGTGCCCACAACAGGAAGAGCGCCCCCAAGAGACCATAAAATTTGAATTAAAACTCATTAGTTAACTCCTTAAGGGATGAACTTATATTCCAAAATTTGGTTTTGCAATAAATGACCTTTTTCCAATGTAGCTCCAATGTTAGCGAGCCTATTAGCTATGGAATTGAGACTTCTGAGTACATGGAAAAAAAGAGTGTCGGTGGGAAGAGGTAGAAGCTCGATTCTTTTTCGAAAGTTTTGGCTTTTTGATCTTCTCGAGGAGCCATTTTTCATAGTTTGGATTACATGCCTGGAATCTCCAATTACCTGTAACTTTGCCATGTTTAAGGAGGAGGCGAACTCAAGTGAGTGATGCATCGCCAACCATTCTGCTTCATTATTAGTTCTTGTGCCTAATCCCCAGGTGAAGTCAGCAACTTTTATTCCTCCGAGATCAAAAATAATCCCCCTCGCACCTGCCTCCCCTAAGCTGTAATTCCTTCCTTGGAACTGCAATGTCAGTAATTAATCATAATAGAATAAGTAGTTAGAAAGAATGTCAAAGATTTTGAAGTCACGTAGAAAATCCACACAATTTATATTAACCTTTAAGGCTGCGAATTTAAACTTTCTCTGAGTAATTCATGTTAGATCCAATTATAAAATGAAAATTGTCTAAGCACTGAATAATTTGGTGGCTCCCATCGTTAAAAATGTGTATCTAGTACTACGAAATGGTCAAAAAGGATCGATGAAATAAAACGTTCCTAGTCTTTTACCCAAGATTCTGAATTCCAAATGAGTGGAACCTATTCCGAAAAGATGTAAGGGATTCAACATGCGATAAAGTGGCACCTATTATGTAACCCACCTAGAACTAAAAACATTCAATGTTGTGGAAAAACATTATTTTAAAAGCTTTGTAAAGTTTTATGTTGTTGACCAAGGATGGTCAAAGATGACTGTAATTGAATAATTTATTATTAAATAAATAAAAGAAAAGACACCTATCCAAAGAGGACTGTTGAAGAGTGTTCACTCACCCATTAGGAGGAATGATCCCGTGTAGAAGGAAAAAATAACAAATGGCAGCAATAGCATTCACTTTCTAGTTGATGCAAGAGGCATCTTCCCTAAATTGTGGCCATGTTCCCAAGAAAGGAGGAACTGAGCAGGTGACTGATTAAATTCAAAACTGACCCAAAGACCTAGGAAAGCATATATCCATCGAATGAGTAGGAGACTCACACATTAGAACCTTGTGGATTTGTTGCACACTAAAAAGTTAAGCACACAAGAGGGTATTCGATGAGGGGAAAACTAAAGTCAGATTGTTGGAAGATTATCTGCAAATTTGACTGTTGAGTTACAAAGAGAACGGAACAACCTTCTACACCAAGTCTTCATCCTGGTGGTTCAGTGAACATGATCGGGGTCCTTAAGCAAATAAACTTGGTTGTTTCAGGAGACGGTTGGGAGGAACAATGTTCTTTTGGATTTGGTTTCATCTTCAAAGATATCAAGTTCCTGTTGTTATTTCTTCGTTTTATTTACTTGTAGTTTAGTTTGTAATCAAATGAAAGACATTATTATCTTCTGTACAGTAGTTATAGTCTTTAATATGTATATCAAAGAACAGAAGTAATATAGTTAATTTTGAGCTATATATTATTCTTTCGATTACATAGGAAAATCGTAACTCTGCTATAATAGAATGTTACAGAAATTAGAATAGAAATAGATATCAATTTTTCTATTAAACAGAGTAGAGAAATATAGTGATATTATATATATCTGTGTTTAGATATTCTTGGTAAAATTGTCGTAGTATTGTAGCAGAAAATAGAGTTATTAAAATGGTCGAAATGTTAGAATATAAACAATGTATTTAAAAGAACCTTCAGTTTACAGTGAAGAGTATATTTAGTTCAGTATGATAGTTTATATATATATATATATATGCATGAACCAGATATTACAGTGTTCAGAATGATAGAATATATATATATAGATAAAGGTTGTTTAAAATAAATAATAACATTTTTAGTATGTAGGCCGAAGGGCCGAAATGATTTCCAGGAATTAATAAATTTAACAGAGTATCAAACAAGTTTGGAAATAAACAACAAGTTATTATACAGATTTATCATATATCAAACTGAGGTTGCATCCAACCCAAATGAAACAACAAAGTTGCACATCCCCTTTTTAAACATGAAATTAGTTTTAGAAATAACACAGAGCATGCGATGGGATCGAATCCCTTAGTTCAAACTGCTTACACTTAGGCTTAACAACGGTCCCTTTTTAACTATAATATAAAAGAACCAAAAGGCATCTACCTAAAACAACAACGTTCTCATTTTTTAATGTTGATAGATTTCCCTAGCAAGAGATAGACTTAGTGCAGGCTAGTATTCGAAACCCATAAGGGTTTAACCTCCAAGAAACATTTATAAACATATTCAATAATCAAGGTCAATATCAAATACATACAGCAGAGATATATTTTAGGCATGGAACCTAAAATTTGGCATTGTTTGACAGTGCTGGAACCCTAGGTCTAGTTTAACATTAAAAGAAAAATGCCATGTTCTACTTAAAATCCAGAAAAGTAAACATCAATTAAAAACGCAAAAGTGGCAGTTTCAACCAAGTAATATAACGAATTTTCATATAAACAGAGTCTATCTTGTGACAGTAACGATTGACATTCAATTATTCAAATTATACAATAAATGTATCAACAATGCAGAGACCTTAAATATCCATTCATGCAGACTCTAAGGTCTGAAAACAAAGGATACCTTTAGTTAAACATTCAAAACTCTTAAGTTCTCTTTTTACCAAACAGAGTATATATATATTCGACACTTAGGGCTGTGCCCAGAATTAATAAAATGAATCCTAGATACATTTAAAATAACAGAACTTCTTTAAGAATCACTATAAATAGAAAAATATCGAAGTTTTGATATATGGATGCCCATGGCACTGGGTGAAATCCCAAGGGAATTTAGCCCAAAAACTTGCAACGCAGTATCGCCTTATGGCTTCAAAACAAAAACAAAATCCTAATAATAATAACCCAACAATGATTTCGAAATCAGGATGTGTTACACAGGACTGGCCCAACTCTTTAATGCATTACAGTAACATCACAGTGCTAAGCAACAAGGCAAGAAAAGCTTGAATAGAGGTTCTAGGAAGGCTCGGGGCTTACTGAGGCAGTTTCCAAACCCTGGAGCTTCTATATTTCACTTCCAAGCCTTAACTCACAACCAGAGACTCAAAGATAGCGTGAAAACCTCCTGTCCATGTAAACATAATACGATGCATCAATTCCATTTCCATAAATTTAAATGAGTGCTTCAAAAATTCTAAATAAATTTTGGTGCAAATTTATTACCTCGGCACAGAGTAGTTATCCTTGAGCTTTCTCCATAACCATGACGACCATACAGTCACCCTCTATGTGGAGTCTTCTCCACAGCCATGGAGGCCGAGAGCATGGCTCTTCCAATGCATTGAACAAAAGAAAATCGACTTAGCCATGCGAAGGTGAGGGTTAGGGTTTTGCCACTAACGTGGAGCCCAAAACCCAAGGCCTTCACTTGGATCTTTAAAACATGCAGCTACCATCCACTGCAATTTAAATTCTCACCCTCTCATCTGTAGTTTCGATTTCATAAATCTAACCTTTGATTAATGCCTTAGATCTTTTTGCTAGGATGCTCGTTTTTCCATAGTTTATGTTCCTTGATAATATTTATATGATGCATTTTTAAAAACTCATAACTAGGGTACCTTCTCCCTTAATCTCCAACCCAATATTTTGGTGTTAAAGGACCTTACTGGGAACAAGTACAGGTATGGAAACATGCATTAGCTTTTACGAAAGCTAAGTAAGCTCAGGTCATCACTGAAACATATCCTTCAAGCAAAGAAACGTAATAAGCATTACAACACCAAAATCTACGAAACTGATAATCAATAGCATTAGGACGTATGAATTTATCATCTGACAATTACACATCGGCTTAAACACAGTGAGAGATCAATTATCATATATAAGAAGGAATAACAAATAAGCACAAGTGTGTGTACTCTAGCAGTTAACAAGGCGACGAAGTTAATAATCCACATATACAAACAAACAAAAAAATTGTATTTTTAGAGTTGTTACATGTGGTATCAGAGCACAATTACAGACACTAGGCCTGAAAATTGGCTCAACTCACGAGTTCCATATAAAATAGGAAAACAAAAATATTGACTTATGTTTAAATTGTTTCTATACAAAAATATAAATTTCTATTTTGCAGGAAATGGAAGGAGTAGAGGCATCTGCCAAAGATGGAACACATCACAATCATGAAAAAGAAGATGTTAATAATGATAATATATATATGGGTGGAACTAAATAATGATAGAAATTATAACTCAATAGAATTACTCCAAACTATGAGAGATTTAAAAGCTGAAATACAAAATGTTAAGGAAGATAACGAAATAATTCTAAGGGCACAAGAAGAATTAAATCATGTATTGCTGAGTAAATTACATAATGAAGAGAAGGATAAAAAGAAAGAACCTGAATCTGAATATGGAACTTTATCTTACAAGCGTAAAGGAAAAAAGTTAAAATTTTCTGATAATGAATGTAATTCCTCCACAGAAAATGATGGTAAGCCACGTAGAGAGAAATATAATTATTCCAGTGAAAGCAGTGACAGTAGCCCTAAAAAGAGAATATAAACTTTATGAAGAAATCTCAGGAGAGTTTAAAAAGATAAATCCACCAATGTTTAATGGTGAGGTGGAAAAGGGAGAAGAAGCAGAGGCATGGCTATCTGGAATGAAAAAGTATTTTCAAATTTATAATTATTCAGACAGACTAAAAGAAAAAATGGCTATATATAACTTAACTGGAAAAGCTGATATATGGTGGCAGGACATAAAAAGAGTGAAAAATACTAAGGAAAAGTATGTAACTTGGAGGACTTTTAAAAAATACTTTAAGAGAAAATTTGTGTCTGAACAATATTACGAAGAAAGGGCTAAGGAATTTTATGATCTAAAGCTAGGTTCAATGACTATGAAGGAATTAGGTAGTAAATTTTTAAGTTTATTACGATACGTACCTTATATCATTGATGAAAATCCCAAGATACAGAGGTTCCTAAGTTGCTTACCTCTTAGCTTTAAGGACATAATTGAATATGATAATCCTAAGACCCTTGAGGAAGCTATGAGGAAGGTTAATTTCTATTTTGAACAAAGCATAAATAAAAGAGAGGGTGTACCTAACTGGAAAGCTAAAAGATCAAATAACTTTGAACAAAGAAGAAATAATTTTAAATTCAACAGAAATTTTGGAAATGGTTCCCGGAATTATCCTAAAAATAATTATCAAGGAACAATTTTTAAGAGTAATACACGGCAGAATTTTATAGCAGCAGAGAACAGAGACATACCTAATACATATGTTAAAAATAATGAACAAAGAGAACCTGTAAAATGATGGGATTTTCAGGACCTCATTATGCAAAGGGCTGCCCTAATAGAAAGAGGAATTTCAACAACGTGCATACAGTGCAAGAAGAAGCAACTGTTGGTGACATAGCAAACGAGATGCCCAAAATTAATGGAGCTTTGGAGAATCAACAGGTTGATCACCAGACATCTATGGTTGAAATTAAAGGTAGAACCAGAAGGATATTTTTAGGTGGAACCAGATTGTATCCTCGACAGGAGAGAAATTTTACTCCAGAATCACACCATTGGACAGGTAAAGGTGCACCTTAGTCCATATGAAGCAACCTGGGAATTGGAGAGTCATATGTAGGAATCACATCCAATTTTGTTTCAGGAAGGCTCGGATGATACTTAAGCAACATCGAGGACAATGCTGAACTTAAGAGGGGGTGTTTGTAACCCACCTAAAACTAAAAATATTTTATGTTGTGGAAAAACATTATTTTAAAAGTTATTGTAAAGTTTTAGGTTGTTGACCAAGGATGGCCAAAGATGACTGTAATTGAATATTTTATTATTAAATAAATAAAATAAGAGACACATATCCAAAAAGGACTATTGAAGAGTGTTCACTAACCCACTAGGAGGAATGATCTAGTGTAGAAGGCTAAAATGACAAATGGCAGCAACAACATTCACTTTCTAGTTGATGTAGGAGGCATCTTCCCTAAATTGTGGCCATGTTCCCAAGAAAGGACGAACTGAGCAGGTGGCTCATTAAATTCAAAACTGACCTAAAGACCTAGGAAAGCATATATCCATCAAATGAGCAGGAGGCTCACACATTAGAACCTTGTGGATTTGCTGCAAACTAAAAATTTAAGCACACAAGAGGGTATTCGATGAGGGGAAAGCTAAAGTGAGATTGTTGGAAGATTTTCTACAAGTTTGACTGCTGAGTTATAGAGAGAACAGAACAAGCTTATACACCAAGTCTTCATCCTAGTGGTTCAGTGAACAGGATCGAGGCACCTGAAGCAAGTAAACTTGGCTGTTTCAGGAGACGGTTGGGAGGAACAGTCTTCTTTTGGATTTAGTTTCATCTTCAAAGATATCAGGTTCATGTTGTTATTACTTAGTTTTATTTACTTGTAGTTTAGTTTGTAATCAAATGAAAGACATTATTATCTTATGTACAGTAGTTATAGTCTTTAATATGTATATCAAAGAACATAAGTAATATAGTTAATTCCGAGTTATAGCTATCATATTATTCTTTTGATTACATAGGAAAATCGTAACTCTGCTATAATAGAATGTTACAGAAATTAGAATAGAAATAGATATCAATTTTTCTATTAAACGGAGTAGAGAAACATAGTGATATTATATATATGTGTGTGTGTGTGTTTAGATATTCTTGGTAAAATGATCTTAGTATTGTAGCAGAAAATAGAGTTATTAAAATGGTCGAAATGTTAGAATATAAACAATCTATTTAAAAGAACCTTTAGTTTACAATGAAGAGTATATTTAGTTTAGTATGATAGTATATATATGCATGAAATAGATATTACAGTTCTCAGAATGATAGAATAGATTATATATATATATATATATATATATATAGGTTGTTTAAAATAAATAATAACATTTTCAGTATGTAGGCCGAAGGGCCGAAATGATTTCCCGGAATTAATAAATTTAACAGAGTATCAAACAAGTTTGGAAATAAACAACAAATTATTTATACAAATTTATCATATATCAAACCGAGGTTGCATCCAACCCAAATGAAACAACAAAGTTGCGCATCCCCTTTTTAAACATGAAATTGGTTTTAGAAATAACACAGAGCATGCGATGGGATCAAATCCCTTAGTTCAAACTGCTTACACTTAGGCTTAACAACAACCCCTTTTTAACTATAAAATATAAAAGAACCAGAAGGCATCTACCTAAAACAACGACGTTCTCATTTTTTAATGTTGATAGATTTCCCTAGCAAGAGATAGACTTAGTGCAGGCTAGTATTTGAAACCCATAAGGGTTTAATCTCCAAGAAACATTTATAAACATATTCAATAATCAAGCTCAGTATCAAACACATACAGCATAGATATATTTTAGCCATAGAACCTAAAATTTGGCATCGTTTGATAGTGCTGGAACCCTAGGTCTAGTTTAACATAAAAAGAAAAATGCCATGTTTCTACTTAAAAGCCAAAAAAGTAAACATCAATTAAAAACGCAGTAGTGGCAGTTTCAGCCAAGCCGTATAACGAATTTTCATATAAACAGAGTCTATCTTGTGATAGTAACGATTGACATTCAATTATTCAAATTATACAGTAAATGTATCAACAATGCAGAGACCTTAAATATCCATTCACGCAAAATCTAAGGTCTGAAAACAAAGGATTCCTTTAGTTAAACATTCAAAACTCTTAGGTTCTCCTTTTACCAAACAGAGTATATATATATATATATATATATATATATATATATATATATATATATATATATATATATATATTCGACATTTAGAGATTTTCCCAAAATTAATAAAACGAATCCTCAATACATTTAAAATAACATAACTTCTTTAAGAATCACTATAAATAGAAAAATATCGAAGTATTCATATAAGGCTTCCCATGGCACTGGGTGAAATCCGAAGGGCATTTAGCCCAAGAACTTGCAACGCATTATCTCCTTATGGCTTCAAAACAAAAACAAAATCCTAATAATAATAACCCGACATCGATTTCAAAATCAGGATGTGTTACACAGGGCTGGCCCAACTCTTTAATACATTAAAGTAACATCACAATGCTAAGCAACAAGGAAAGAAACGCTTGAACACAGGTTCCAGGAAGGCTCGGGGCTTACCGAGGAAACTTCCAAACCTTAGAGCTTCTACATTTCACTTCCAAGCCTTAACTCACAACCAAAGACTCAGAGATAGCGAAAAAACCTCTTGGCCATGTAAACATAACACGATGCATCAATTCCATTTCCATAAATTTAAATGAGTGCTTCGAAAATTCTAAATAAATTTTGGTGCAAAATTATTACCTCGGCACAGAGTAGTTATCCTGGAGCTTTCTCCGAAACCACGACGACCATACAGTTACCCTCTGTGTGGAGTCTTCTCCACAGCCATGGAGGCCGAGAGCATGTCTCTCCCAATGCATTGAACAAAAGAAAATCGACTTAGCCATGCAAAGGTGAGGGTTAGGGTTTTTCCACCAACATGGATCCCAAAACCCAAGGCCTTCATGTGGCTCTTTAAAACTCACAGCTGACATCCACTACAATTTAAATTCTTACCCTCTCATCTATAGTTTCGATTTCATAAATCTAACCTTTGATCAATGCCTTATAGATTTTTTCTAGGATGCTCATTTTTCCATAGTTTGTGTTCCTTGATAATATTTATATGATGCATTTTTAAAAACTCATAACTAGGGCACCTTCTCCCTTAATCTCCAAACCAATATTTTGGTGTTAAAGTCCCTTACCTAGAACAAGTACATGTATGGCAACATGCATTAGCTTTTACAAAAGCTAAGTAAGCCTGGGTCATCACTGAAACATATCCTTCAAGCAAAGAAACGTAATAAGCATTACAACACCAAAATCTACGAAACTGATAATCAATAGCATTAGGATGTATGAATTTATTATCCGACAATTACACTCCGACTTAAACACGGTGAGAGATCAATTACCATACATAAGAAGGAATAACAAATAAGCACAACGAAGTTAATAATTCGCATATAAAAAAAAATGGATTTTTAGAGTGGTTACATATTCAAAGTTATAATAGTTTAAAGATAAGAGAATTGGATTTTTTAGATTTGTTCTTAAATTTTTTTTTTTTTTTAATTTAGTTGAAATTGTTAAAATACTAAATATAAAGTGTTAAGATTATAAATGAAATAGAGTTTTTAATAATATTAAATAAATATATTTTTATGATAAAAAAACTAATAATAAATAATGAAAAATTATAATTTAATTAAAAAATTAAATGTCCAAATTCTATTAATAATGATTGTAAATCAAAATCAACCTTCCACTACAAACTTAGAGACTTTGAATGAGTAGGTTCCATTCAAATTTAGAATTCAAAACTTGTATCATTTTTTAGCGAGCTTCTTTTTAATTATTGTATTCTCCTATTATAATAAAAATTTGCATTAATGATTTGATTTTTTTTAATTTGCATTAATGATTTTATGTTTTTGTTTAAAGAAATAAATAAGTAGTGATTAGTTGTTGTTTAGTTTTATATAATTAAGTTTGTAATTTTTTTAATAATTGTTAAATTTCTTAATACTAAAAGAATTTACATTTTATCTTACTTTAAATATACATTGACTATTTATCTTGCTTTTATATATTATAATATTTTTAATACACTATGTTAATGTTGGAAAATCTTATACTCAACAACACACTTCAATATCCCATGGTACAAACTGAGCTTAATATGGAAGGAAAGAGATGTAAATTACTCAAATGTCTTTCAAACATACATGATATAAACTCATAATTACATCATGTTATAAGTTATTAAATACTAAATAGGAGCATTGGTTCTTCAAATATATCTTCACAATGTTATAATTAAATATCCACTTTAACATAGAAAAAGATATATTAAAATTAATTAAGTATATTAGTTAGTTATTATAAAATGTATTTAAATTATGCATTTATATTTATCTCTTTATATTTTATTGCATGGTTGATATTTACTAATTTTAATTATCCATCACATCACATTATACTAAGAAAAATTATTAGATGTTGATGTGATCATAGTATATTTGCGATTTTTGCTAGAAAAATATCTTTGTGATCTTTATTTTTGCGATCTTCATTAGAAAGGTATCTTTGAGATCTTTGTCAGAAAAGTATCTTTACGATATTTGTTAGAAGAGTATCTTTATGATATTTGTTAGAAAAGTATCTTCGTGGTCTGAATGTCTTTATGACCTTGTTGAAAGTTTCTCTTTTGAAAAGTACCTTGTTGGAAGAGTATTTTTTATTTAATGAACAATTATTCTTGTGGCATCTTGATAGTATTCCATGCATCTTGTTGAACATATGCATGATGCATTTCACGTATCTATAGGTAAAGTATATCCATTTTATGTGATTGATTGACCAGAATGCATTTCATGAAGAAAGAGTACACTCTTGATGCAACTCATGAGATTGGATGGTATACTTGATGCATTTCTTGAAATTGATTGATACACCTGATGCATTTCATATAATTGAAATTGATTAGAATAAGATTCATGTAGATGCATTTCAAGTATTTTGTTAAATAAGTATATATATCGCATGTTCCTTGTATATACTAATGTATTTCATGTGATCTATTTCATGTATCATGTATCTTGAAGATGTATTTTATGTATATAGATGAATAGTATATATTTATGTTTGTTGCTAACCATGTGTTTGTTGGAACGTGAAAAGTATCTTTCTAGAAGAATATATTTATATCATGTATCACATTTTTTTATATACCTCATGTTAATCATATGAGTGAATGAAATATGATTTTCAGGTGGATGTATCTTTGTTGAGGTTTTAAGGCCTTGTAAAGAGGATTGAAGACCCTGTCATGGGGATTGAAGATTGACCCTTGCTTCCTTGAGTCCACTCTACTAGTCTTGATTCTCCCATGGGAAGTGGAGACAGAGATGAAAGTAGGTGGTAGTGGGAAGTATTGTGGTTAGAAAGATGTTATATTTATGAGGCATGTATGGGCATATGTGTGTATGCATCAATGATGATGCACGGTTTAAGGGGGGGGGGATGTAATACCCTCTGGTTTATCCCCTGGACATATTGTTGTTGTTGTTATGTTGGAAAAAGTGGCACAAGGTGCCTAGACTATGGTTTGAACATTATTACTATTTTTATTATGTTGAAATTATAAAATAATAAAATAAAATAAAACAACCGGATCAACCAATGCCACATAAAAGAGTATAAGGAACCATGATGTTACGAGCAAGGGGTTGCGGGAAAAGTGTTACCTTTGTGTTTGTGTCTATGTTGATGTTATACACCCTTCCTGTGGACTTGGTGGACCCTCTTGGCTATGTACCCTCACGTGTTATGTTACTTCTTGGTTTCATTTATTCTGGGATTATTTTTTATTAGTTTTAGAGTCTCTCTCTCTCTCTCTCTCTCACCTAGTGCGCCCTCTTGAGTTGGGTTAGTGTGTCTCATGGTGTAGCCTCATGATGTGTAACTTCAATTTACTATTATGGGGATGTAACTCTCATGATGGTGTCCCTCTCTCTCCCAATTCGAATTTCTCATGAACGAATTTGATTGGCTTGTGTTGGCTAGTCACACTTGTGTGTTGGTTCATGCGTTTTCTCTTGTGCTTGTGTTTGACACTTGTGGTTCGATTTTGGATACTATTGGTATGATATCATTGCTGGACATTGTTCCCTTGTGGAGCCTATGCCCAAGATGAGTTACTCTGGTGCCACTGGTGTATGTCCTGGAATTGCCTCTAGAGATCCTCATTTGGAAGCAAGGGTGAGGTCCACTGCCATTGGATTGTAGGTTGGACATAGTTGTGTATCTCCTCTGGAGATCTTGGTTTGGTAGTAGGGGTGAGGTCCACTACCTTGGATTTGAGGTTGTCCTGGAGCCACTGGAATTTACTTGGATTGGAAATGCTACTTTTCACTGGGTTGTGGTTGGATTGTTGTCCTAGAGCCACTAAAATTTCCCTAGAGTGGAAGTAGAGGACACAGTTTCCATTGGGTTGTGGTTGGACTGATTCCTTGAGATAATTTGTGGTTGAGTGTGCTATTGCTTGCGGAATCATGGTTCCAGCTCGGGGGTGACCACTGCAAAGTCATTTTTGGCTTGCATTGTGTCTACGGCTGGGTGGAACATGGCACGATCGATTTTGGTTGCGTATTTGAAAAATATAAGTGCTTTATCTCATGTTTATTTAATATATTTGGATCTGATCTGATTTATTTATGCATTCATATGAAATGTTTGATTAAATGTACAAGCTAATTGTGGAAGAAATTTCTCATGGAATTCATTCTATTTACGTAAGTAAATTTTGTGAAGGAATTGGAAAGTAGTTTTGTGGATTTTGGGCACAAATTGTTTGAGGAAATGATTCTTTAAAACCTCTTCTATAGAAATTATATTTATGCCCATGTTCATTATATAATGTGTATTTTGATGGCATGGTATCCTCGAAATTGTTTAAGGCACTTCTCTTTGATGCTTCTACCTTTTATTCGAAAACTAGTTCTTTGATTGGATTGTTTTGCGTAGTTTGGAGACTTGGCACATTAAGTGTTTGTAAAAATTCCTGAGTGTTATTTTTATTCTTATGTCTGATAAATAAAATTTAAATTTGTGTGAGAATGTGAGGGTAAATCTTCTCGATAGTGTTTGGGAAATGTCTATCGAAATTCTAGAACAATTTCCAATTTCTAGCTCCTTCAATGGAATTGTTTGAGTAGATTTGTGACTTTGCATATGAAGTGTTTGAAGAAATTTTTGAATGATATATACCTTTGTTATGACTGATAAAATATTTTATTTGAAGTTGGAATGGCATTTGAATGATTCTATGAACTGTGAATTTAATTATTCTAGTGATTCTTAGAATTACTAGTCAATTCGGATGAGTAGAATTAACTAGTTTTGTGAATTATTTAATGGACTATATATGGGAGGAAAGATACATACATATGACTGTAGGTGACCCCTTCTATGATTTCCATGAGTTAAATTAGTCATATATTTCTCTTTATTTTGCATTCAGAAAGTTAAATTGGAAACTAGATACATTGCGGTGAAAATTGATAACTAGTTGTGGATTGAAATATTTTTTTTCGTAAAAACAGAATGATGCAGCCATGTGCCCTGTTCCTAACATGTTATTGTTTTTTAGGTGGCTAATTATCATTTTTGATCATTTACATATGAATGCATTTCATTTTGATTCAGTTACTTAGATTCAATTCCTTGTGGTGAACATTGTTAACTAGTTTCATTGGAATTAATGGAAAAGATCACCTTATGTACAATTGGAATGATATGCAAATAAATATTTATTTGGTTGTAGGTGCATGCTTAATTATGTTTTTAATGGCTGTAGGATTGATTTTGGGTTTAATGGCATGGTTACAAGTTGATTTTGTGCAATACTAGCTACTTTTATTGAAAAACTAGTTAACTATCCTTGTGGACTCTTATTCGTAATTACCATGATTAAATATTGTAATTTTTGTAATTAGGCCTTATTTACACATAATTAGATGTTATTAATCCATTGGTATTGATAATTGATGGTTATTTGTTAAACAATTGGATTTTTGATAAGTGTCCTCATTTGTGCACTAAGTGTCATTAAGTGTAGTAATTAACACCTTAATTACTAGTTAACTGTGATTAAGAATAATTAGCATTTAGAAGTGGTTATCATCTCTGATATGGATTGGATTGAAGGTTTGATGATGTTATATTATGTTAAGAATCCTTCCCAATCCTTATATCATATTTTGGATGTGTTAATAAATTTATAATTATTGTTAATTATTGGATTTTGTGTCGCAATTAATTTTGGAAAATAGAAATTAAATTGTTATGGTTTATCTGCTGCACTAAAAAAGAAGTAATTAGCCTCAAAGAGCTAATGATGTGTCTCTTAGACACTCTGATAGCCCTGGGGGATATTACAACAGTACATTAACAACCAAGGTAAGTTGAATCAAAAGCATACTAAGTGGGTTGAATTCTTGCAAAGTTATTATTTTTTGCTTAAACACAGGCCGGGGAGATCTAATAAGGTCGTTGTAGATGATGGTAATTTCAGTGAATGGGAGCAACAATTACCAATCAAATCAGTTGAATAGATGGAGGAAATTCTTGCTAGCAGGATTGGCAAAAAGACTTTCCAGAAGGACTACAAAGAATATTTAATCAAGTGGAAGAATCGAGGGGAAGAGGATGCATCATGGGTGACTGAAGATCAATTAGCAAAACTATATAACTCTTCACCTTTAGCAATAATATGCACATAAGTTGGAGCTCATGTTTTTCTTACCATGGGTGTCTGATGCAACAACATCCTTGGGTTCGGGAAATCTGCATCATCCAAAATATTTTAATTCTGCACAGTCAATAATATTTTGAATAAGGACTGTGTTTCCTTGTTGTTGGTCCATTTTTCTGTTACTTAGTTATCCTTGTGTCTATTGCACACATGCTATTACACACAGTTCTATTCGAGCTTGTTGAAACACTTGCTAAAACTCTTGTATATATGGTATTCAACTTGTTGAAACACGTGCAAAAACTCCTATACATATGGTATTCGACAAGTGGCATTTTTCCCATTCTCAAATTTTGATACAATCACCTACATTAGACCCCACCCTAGAATTCATGAATTTTAACTGTTACAACCACATGTTGGGTAGAATATCCACGCCCAGAAGATGGATCATTATACCAAACGGAAAGAAAGGAAGCGAGCAATTATTGAGAAATGTGATCCTGTTTGGAAACGATTTGATATTGGTAGAGGAAGCGAATTGATTCAAGGGAAGACCATAGCATTTAAAAGATTCATGGAAACGATTAGAAAGGGGTGGGTTCAACAGACTGAAAGAAGAGATCATGGAGGATGCATTGGAGAAGCAGATCCAGTCAAGGAGCAGTGTGAAGCCAAAGGTTGAAACAAAAGCTAAAATAAAGCAGCAGCGCATTAACTTAGAGACTGCGTCCACCTCACGATTTCATATTTGTTATAGCAACATGATTTGCGAAGGATGTTACTCAAATGTTGATTGTTTTGTTGTAATGTAACTCTGTGATTTCCCATTGAATCAATAAAATCTTGTGTGCATTTCATTGGTATCCAGCAGTTAAATTTTTGCGTTAATTTGTGTTGTGTTAGATAATAGCATGATGGTATTCCGCTGTGTATTTTGAAAGTGGAGTTAGGTTCTATGATGGATTGGATGTTGCAGCATCTAAAATTTGCATCATTAGTAATAGTATATGCATAGGATCAAGTCAATTGAATAATATATTTAAAGGTTGATGCATTATGATTATACTTATGTTGCTAGGTTCTTTTTACAAGTAGATTTTGTATATATATCCATCAAGGATTGAAGAGAAAGGGGGAGTGCATGAAGATTATTGTATAATATATTTTATATAATAACCATAAGTGAAATATTATGAAAGTGTGTTGCTTCCATATAATGTATCTGTATGTTGAGAAACGTTGATAGGGAATTGAATGGAATTATGTTAGTGTATCTTGTTTCTGCGTAATGATTAGATTTATACTAATACATTAGGCTATTATGTAAATGAAAAGGTTATTGTTAATGTATTATGGCTTTTTTAATATATATAATGAATTACTTTAGGTAAATACTTGTGTTTTTACAAGAAATTGTATATCAATCAAAAGTCGACAAGTGAAGACAATGCTATAGATACTTACACAATGAATACAATGGGTAGACCAAGAATGGATAAGGACTAAGCACAACCTTAAGTCTTCAACATACATGAAGGAGATGGTCACATGGGTCACTAGTGCCTAGAGAAACTAGAACCTAATTGTTTCGTGTAAGAAACATAGAGTTAACTATTTAGTGATCCCGAAAAGTACCATTAGGGGTACCTAATGGCATCACGTCATTAATGTCACTAAAATGCATATAGTCAAGAGAAGGAAGGATTAACACCTCAAGATGACGTGGTTTTTGTAAGGTTTGTTGTTACACTAAAACCTGCAGATGTTGGTAAACATTTGCAACCAAGCACAAGTCCAAGGATCCCAGTGTGGGATATCGGTCCACTTTATATTCCCATAGGTGCGTAGGTTATACCATGTGGTTGTACTGATACTCCAATACCCCCCCTTCGGCATAGCTCGGGGGAATTGAACCTGATACCTCAGCTCTAATACCATGCGGAATCTCAAGCACAGCAGATCTATGGAACAAACACAACAGTTACTAGAGATGCATGCAGTAAAATGTATGGAAACATTGTGCACAAGGTTTGCAACAATAAAATAATCTCATATATTCATAATATAGTTTACACTATGTAACAATGGCTACAATAATCCAAGCAATTCGAATTCCAAAGGTAGTCATTCGAATTGGTGCATGAGAGTGGCTTACTAGGAAGTTAACACCACTCGGCACATTAGTTAACCACTTAACTAATCAATAATTGACTCTAACTGACTCTGAAACTTACTAACTGAGTCTAACTAAATGTAGAACTCAATTGATTTCCCAAAAATAGGGGAAGGCTCCATATGTTTGCAGTTGAACTGAATGTTAGGTGAGAATAACACCAAATTAGGTCAAACAATGTAGTAAGGCGCCCTAGTTTCACCAATTAGCTGAATAGTGCACATTAGTCATGCAAATCAACCCTTGAATGGTGGAGGAGGCTCAGTAGGTGGCCCAATTGGCTCCTAGAATGTAGGAGGAGGCTCAGATGATGGCCCGGTTGGCTCCTAGAATGTAGGAGGAGGCCCAGTTGACTGAAACTGTGAGCTGTTGATGATGTAAGCACATGATGGAGTCAAAATACTTAGAATAAGTGGATAATTAAGTTGTAAGGCTCAAATAAATTATGTGTGGTTGGAAAATGCTCCAACAGTTACATCACCCTTGATTGTTAGAGAATATGCAGGGAGTCAAGGTAACATTATAATTGTTGAGTAAACAATGAGTTTAACATTGTGGTATATAGATATAACAATATTAGAATACACTCAGTGGTTAGGTATTGGACAACCTCAAAGGATGTGGATTGAATATTTTTAAAATAATGGCAAACATTATTCAAGTATGGTGTGGAAACTTTTGGTAATAATGGTGGACATTATTAAGATATATTTTGGATACTTTTAATAATGTATGAGCATTATTAAATACTTAATGGGAGGATATATTAACATAAGGTGTGGATAATTATGGTATTTAGGGGAAAGAGTATTATAATAACGCAATTGTGTATACTTGTCGAGAATTCAATAAACTGTCAAGAGGGTCAAACGTACTCGGAATACAAAAAACGAGATATCATTGTGACCAACATGATGAGCTCGGCGCAATGACACAAATTTTGTAGCATGACAATGCTGCTAAAGAGAATGAAAAAGTACAAACTTGGTGTGACCATTACATGGTAAATGGAGAGTCCTTAGCTAGGAACATCTGTCGAAAGGGTCAAATAAAGATTGTATTTGTAAAATGAAGTATGGAGATGGTCAACATGAAAAGCAAAAGAAATGATGTTGACCAGCTTACATGGTGAAGCCTACATAAGAAAACAAGTAGTCCTCGAGATGGAACTCGATAAGATTAATCCAACACACATAATGTGACATTGCAAGTCTGTCAAAGTGATCATATGACAATGGAAACAATGAAATGAGGAAAGGACGTGATGAGATCCTTGACATGGACATGACATTACTAACGAAATGACTACCAGACAAAATGTAATATGTTCGTCTAAGTCGCTAAGTCCCGACACTTGAGTTGATAATCAACTTTATTAAAATTTATGGGTTTGGGAGTAGTATTATGGAAATGGTGAATGAATTAAGCATTGATTTTTTACTATGTGATAGTCACTTTTCATTTGGTAAATTGTGATTGTAACTTATCAACTTGTACCTTACTAAATATTGTATGGTGTTTATCTCCTCACCTTAGAGGAGAGGATAGATGAATACATTTGAATTCTTAATTAAATTTGGTTGTGCTATGATTGGATATCGCAGATACTTGTGGATAACTAGGAGGTGTTGGAATTCTAGGTCAATATTGGTAATTATTAAAAAGTATTATTGGATTTGCATTACGTGAAATTACTGTTGAATTATTGAGAATGTATTGGAACCTTATTGAATGAATCATAAAATCGATAATGGTAAAATAGCTAGTGCTTATGGCCATGGTTATTTGATGACAATAGAAGAGAATGGCATAGAGAACTGAATATAAAAAGAAAGTGAAACTGGCCCTTGAATGTGCGAGAAAAAATAACTTTGGTACGAAGTTTTATAACAGGGGGTGTATGTAATGCCCACATTTGACCAAGTTTGACTATTGAACTTTTGAGGGAATTTATTTGAATGTGACCCAGTTAAATACACAAGAATAAACTCTTTTATGTTTTCATTTCATAGAATGAAGATTGTTGACTAACTAGCAATTAATAAATATGATAGAATGTTGAATAAATTATGGAACAAGGAATAAAGCAGGATAAATTCCTATGTTATGCAAAAATGAAAATAAATGATGTTTTGCTTATTCTGTAGATGTGAATAATATTGCTTACTAAATTGAAATAGATGAATAAATGTTAAATGAATCTTGAAATTGACTAAAACATGATTATTGATTATATTGTGAAGCGCTACTGATGTGCACATTGAGTGTGTGCAGTGACAGGTATAATGATTTTCTGACTAACTCTCATGTGTAAATAAAGGAGTCGTGGAGAATGGTAAACCGCACATAAGAGCACGACTACTGACTGCCGAATCTTAATAGCAATCCACGCACTACTTAAAATCCCTATCAACTTTGCTCGGGTGGCATGTGTCATATGGGTAGGACATAATGACTTGGTCATATACGAGGAAGTTAAGGTGCATGCAATAGGAGTGATCTTATTTCTCAACCACCATTAGTCTCACATAGGTTGTAGGAGGAATACTTCAAGTAATGATTCCTAAGTCTCTACAACACACTCCCCACACAAGGAAAGGAAATTCATTGATTGTTTGAAGGGCCCATAGAAGCAAAACCTTGAAAACCATGAGATTTAAAATATGTATGCCCTTAATTTAGCATATAGAAATTGCATTTAGTTTTTATTTTGCAAAAGAAAAAGAAAAGAAAGAGCAATTGATTTTATCTCATATAGAATATAGGATAAGTGTGTGTGCACATATTTCATAAAAGGAATTTAATAAATCAAATCAAATAGGAAAATGAGCACACATTATATTTCTAGTAAGGCTAGGAGTTCTAAATGAATCAGCAAGAGTTGAACTCCGCTTGCACCCACAGATTGAGGAATGGGATCCTAGGATAGGGGAACACCTAGGAGTGATTTGTGGAATTCATTTTCACCTTCATTAAAGATGTCACGTGGTGGGTGGATAATAAAAATAGAAAATTAAGCAAAAATGTTAAGTTTGCATGAAAAGCGACATGTGTCGTGAATGATTTTCTTATTAAAGGAAGAGAAAATTGAGGGGAGATGCATATTTTTGCTCCCTAATGCTAGATGGCACTCCTAATGGCCTTTTGATAATTTGTGTGACTATTGTGAGTTGGAATCAGGATCAGCTTGGTGATCGGGAGGTGATTTCTTAGCATCCCTGGCTTGTGTGTTATTCTCTACAACCCCTTATAACTTCGGGGACTAGGAGGAAGGAGAGTACTCCTAGTGTGGTAGGGTGATCAACCGATGAGTCAATCAAAACATGGAAATATTTGGTATAGTTCAGGAATCCGTGGAATTTCGGAAAACTCTACGACAACTAAATCTCCTTCATAATTCAAGTTCATTTCATTTATTTGTTTTATGTTTTGTTGAATAAATATTCGAAGGAATTATCACTGTAATTTATTTGATGCTGCAATTTATATTTCATATATGGTAATTTCTAAATGTTAAACAGTTTTGGATAGGGCCCCGGGAAGGGTTCTACATGTCAATTCAATGCATATGCCATGTTCATAGAAGCAAAGCTACAAAGAATAAGCCTTCCTCATTCCTCCATTGTCCATTTCAATGTTTTTTTTTTTCTCTCAATTTTGCTTGTGATTCCTTCATCTATAACAACCCATGCAAATTTGAACTTTGAAACCACTTCAATTCAATATCCCATCTCATACACAATAAAACCATCATTAGCATGTTTCTCTTGGAATTAATATTAACTTTATGCTCTCTGGAGGAAGCCCATATGTATACCTAGTGTTAGTTTCTTGAATTATTAGTTCATTGGTTTATTGATTTAATACTCTATGTGGGAAGAAAGCTCATTATTCAAGGTGGAGAATATTTTACAACATGACCATAGTCGACATGTTGTATCCTAAGTCCCAACCTAGGGAGGGGTTCAAGAAACAAGAAGGACATCACCCTTTGAGCTATTTCTGCAATATTTGCAAAAAAAAGATTCATTTTAGGAAGAAATATTGGAAGTCATATTCGAGTCCACATTCTCACCATAATAGCTACAAACACACTCAAATTGAATTTCAAAAGACAAAGAGGTTTGAAACTTTAGATGACAAACCGATGGTGGAAAAAGATGATGACATGGGATTGGATGGAAAAGGGAGTAATCTAATGTTTTCTCTAAGAGAGAATCCAAAGTATAGTTGGTAGTTTGTGGATCAATACTCCTCAGTTTTTTATGGGTTGTGAGTTTGACTCCAAACCCATTGATTCTTCTATAAATTGCGATATGTGTGGGAAGGAATCCATTTCCGAAAAGTCTTGTTTGATCACATGAAGTGTCAATAGAGTGGTGGTGCTAATCTTAAAGAATCATATAAACATGAAACACAAGATGAAGAAAAAGAGATAAGTGAGAGTGATATTGAGATTGAGATTGATCACCCAAGTGGGAATTCAAGTAGGTTTGATAAGGGAAAGAAAACTAAGATACCTGGGCCTGTAATCCACTTTATTAATCCTCGTGAGCTATTTGGTCTAGAAAACAATAATGAAGAAGAGGACATGAAAAAGTGTTTGTAATGCTTGCTAGTGGAGTAAACATTACAAAAAACCCACAAATCCAACTGGGAACTTGGGAGCCTATATTAGGTGACCTCAAGTTTCCCAACACCAGTTCCCAGCGTTCAAAATGCATTAGGAAGAATCCAAAATCCAAAATTGATTGAAATGTTGGTCAAGGAGGCCACGAAGCTAGCCAAAACGAGGCCAAGGGTTGTTTCACAGAGATATAGGGAGAGAATGAGAACCTAGAAGAAGAGGCTACCAATGAGAATTCCAATACTGGATTGGACTCTCAGCTACCTGGATATTTCAAAAATTCTCCTCCAAAGGAGGGGAATAACGATTCTTGTATCTAATTCTGGGATGAAGCTTGTTTCATTTTCTCAGAAGAAGAGTAAGGTCCATGAATGCTCAATCTATCAAATAATTTTTGGGACAGCATTTGGATGGTCACAAGAGATGCCATTGCGACATCGTTGGAGCTTCAAGTACTATTAATACTATTTATAGCAACAAAGAGACCCCTATTCTGTTACAAATGACTACAAGAGTGGAACTATTGAAATGGGCATGTATGCCCCTATTGGTGTAATAAAGTTGACATATAGAGGGTTTTTAAGATTCCTTGTTTCAAATTATTTTACAAGGGACAAAGGAATAGAAGGCACAAGCGAGGCTCTAATGGTGAAAATATTCACATGCATCTTCACAATATGGTAACACCAAGTGGATCTACTTTGAGTGGACACTGTCACAATTCTTATGGTTTTAAAACTTAAGGTTGTACTCAATAACTAATCCAATGGACCCGTACCCTATTAAATCGATTAATGATCAAATCGATTCCATTAAAGCTTTATCAAACATGTTAAAACTTTATTTTTGACCAATTGGGTGTGCAAACACCATTCCAGTGTATAATGCATATATTTATGCTTGGTTATTTTAGTTTATTCCTAACCCCATGAAAACTCTAGGCTTCTGAAAATTCAACCCCAACCCCTCTTGCTCTTATCACCCTTAGTTAACCATACATCATATTTAAAAATATAATGTCATACAAATATAAATAACTAAAACGAATAATTAAAAATCATCATATATAAAAAAAAAATTGTTTGATTTATTTAATTATTTTTGTGATTGATATTTTTATTATTAAAATAATTTTTAATTGCATAAATAAATTCAAACACACTCTAATACTCCTTTTATAATATAATGTAATAGAAATAGAAATAAATAAAATGAATTAAAAATCTTCTTTTTTAATTTTTTTAATTAATTTTTGTGATTGATACTTTTCTTTTTCTTTTTTTGTAAAATTTGAAGATTAAATCAAGCTAAAAAAAATATGTACATAGCAAAGCAGGACTACATCATTAGTCCAAATGACACTGTTAATACCATTCACCTTACGTATAGAAATATTGCTAACGAAGTCTAGGAGTCTGTGAAGTAACAACTGATGAAGTCTTTCTGAAATGACCCCCCATGGGCTAAGGGTTATGATCCAAACCACAAAAAAGAAGACTGTCTAAACTAAAAACAAGCCCTATTTTCAAGATAAAAAACCTAGTCATTAACACCTAGAGGTTCCGCTTTGACAGGCTAAGAGGCAGCCTTCAAACCTGTTGGAGGGAAACATCGAAAAAAAATATGCATGGTCGAGGGATCAATAAGAGGCACATGACTGAAGGTTTTCCCTATCAATTCCTTCTCCAAATCATTCAACTTGGCCTTAACTCTTTCATTTGTGACAATCTGGTTATGAGCCACACACTCCAAACACTCCTCCATCCTGATCATCCTGGTGGCCAAAGAAATACCCTAAGGATCTTCCATGAGATTTCCCTCCATACATTCTTCAAACGCCAAGATAAATAGGGATTTTATGTTCCATAACATGCCCAAGGTGTGAGTATATCAAGTTTCACAGGTTCTGGTGGAGCCCATGTTCTCCACCATACCTCCCAAATTGTTAATCAACTAACAAGAGCTTGTCCTCTTTTGCTTGATTCGCAACCAATTTTCCATTCCAAACACCCAAGCTTTGCTTCCCATTGCCACCCTATGTTTGAAATAACCATAAGCGTTCTGCATTTCCTTAAGATCCTGAGGAGTATAAGTCTGCCTGGGGCCAACCACATTTTTCCTCTGCGTTACTTTAGTGCGAACCTTGGAGAACGGGGGGGTCCAGCAAATTCCACACCAAAAACCACTCACAACGAGAGATGAGATGAAACAACAAAATAGCTCTAGAGTGCCACCACACCTCAAAGGTTCACCTCTATAGCAGCTTCCAAAACTACCACCTTGATGATGCCTATATCGACAATTACCAAATAGCAACTCCATCATGATTCGCTCACCTACAAGGAAATGGTCATGGAAAAAGTAATGACCCATGAATACTCACGCTTAGAATGATTCAACTGTTCTCAACAAGACATGGGAACTCTATATTGCGCATGCCAAAAGATAGAAATCATCATATAGACAAGAAGGATATGCAATCCCAAGGAATAGTGGAGAGGATACATGTCACATACATGTAGACTTGTCAAGAGAACCTCTTAACCAACTGACTTGTCTAATCATTAACACGTCTCGTGCTAGGTGGAGAGGAGCACTCGTCGTGGGGGTTGTGATTGAAATTTTTCATTTTTTATTATATGATGTTATCAATACAATATATACATAAAATTATTTTATTTTAATTAATATATTATATAAATCATTATATATTTTCCAATAAAGATATATATTCAAATATGAATACAATATATATAATTGAAATATTCTCCTGTTCAACGTGAAATTCTTTCATTTCAATAACTTTATTATATTAATAATTATAAATTTCACAATAAGAATATATTCAAATACTCTTATAATTTGATATATAATAATTTTTATTCTTTTACCTCCCTTAGTTTTTTTTTTGTTGGCAAAGTGGTGGAACCTCCTTGACTAGCAAGTTTTCTTTTGGCTAAGTTACCATGAACCAGGGGCATCTAAGCCGTCAAAATCACCTAGGGATCGCACCCGGCCTGGACTGCACCAACCCTTAACATGGTTGTATTTTTTGGTATCCGCAGGATTAGAACCGACGACCTTTCCACTTAGGGGGTCTTAACCATACCCCACCACCAACTGTTCTACATCTCACAGATTTTTACCTCCCTTAGTTAACCATACATTATAATTAAAAATGTAATGTAATATAAATGGAAATAAATAAAATCAACAATTATTACCATCTCATTTATTATATTTAAATTCAAAATTTACAAAATTTATTTGTTTCATATAATTACTTTATTAAAACAATATAAACAAATAATTACAAATTAATTTTTAAAAAAATATTTATGTATGTATACAAATATATATAACTCAAATATTTTCCTTAATTTTATTATGTTATTTTAACCATTCTTAAAAATAAATTTATTTTTCTTTAATAAAATTCCAAATTATTATATATTTAACTAAATTTAAAAAATAAAAAATAAAATAATTTAAAAATATTTAAATCAATTTTTAATAAACATCTTTTTTTTTCTTTTCATTTCAAGTTTCAACACACAATATAATCCATATTTCACAAAGTGTATTTAATTGGCATTAAATTTAAAACTAAAATATTTAATTTCATTATATTCTTATTAAAATAATACATGTTTATAAAATAAAAATCATACACGGTATACACTTTCAAATTCAAAAAATGATTTGAATGTAAAAAAATGTTATTTAAGATACAAAGTTGTATTGTTTTTAGATAAGTATATATATTAGCCGGATTTATGAAAATATAATTTTGCAAAATATTAACAATTCTAAAAATATTATCACATTTAAGTTTAAAAAATAAAAAGTGGGACAAAACAATATTTAGAAGTTAAAAGAAAATTAACATATTATAAAGATATCATTAACTTTAGTATCTTATGCAACTCCAAGAAGGAAATTAATATAGCCAAAGTGATTTTCTTTTAGAGTGCCCTACGTTGACCTACAAACGCTTCTTTCTAAGCTTTTCTATCATAAAAGAAAGATTTTACAACAATCCAAATAACTCCCATCTCTTTTCTTAAGGTCTCGTAGGCCAAATGAATATCAAAGATGTTAATCATCATCGTCATCGTCAATTATATTATAACTCAAAACAAAAAAATAATAATTTAAAAAACCCAAATATTAAAATCTATTCAAAATAATTTATTTAAAACATGTTATGGATTTTACAATCATATTGTAAAATTGTAAAAAGATGTATTTAATATATCTAAAATATTATATTAAAAAATAATATTGAAACATAAACATATATTTAAAATAAAATTATAAAAACCACAAATTGTAAAAAAAAAAAACATTTAATATATCTAATTTAATGACAAATAACATTGAAATATGAATATAAATTAAAAATAAAATTATAAAACCCCCAAAAACTTACTAATATTACACTATCAAATTAGTAAAAATATATTGGGTGGATATACATTGTTATACCTTACTTGATGTCCCTATCGGTTTAGCTCCGTAATCACCTCACTTGATGTTCCCATCGGGTTAGCTCCGTAATCACCTCACTTGATATCCCCATCGAGGGCCTCACTTGATGTGCCCATCGGGTTAGTGTAATCACCTCACATGTCCCCGTCGGGTTAGCTCCGTAATCATCTCACTTGATGTCCCCATCGGGTTAGCTCCGTAATCAGATCACTTGATGTCCCCATCAGGTTAGCTCCGTAATCAGATCGAGGGCCTCACTTGATGGCCCCATTGGGTTAGCTCCGTAATAACCTCACATGTCCCCATCAGGTTAGCTCCGTAATCAGATCAAGGTGCAGCTCCTCCTTATAAAAAATATTTTTAAATATGGATTTAAATACAAGATTGAAATTATAAAAAAGTTATTATTTATAATAAATTGAAATGAATAGAAATTATAAAAAAGTTATTATTTATAATATGATATAATATATGATAAATTGCACAATCAAATTGTAAAAAAGTGTAATATATATAATTTGATATATTAAAAACTAACATTAAAATATGAATATAAATTAAAAATAAAATTATCGAAATTACCCATCAGGTTAGCTCCGTAATCAGACCGAGGTGGAGCTCCTTATTATAAAAAATATTTTAAAATATGGATTTAAATACAAGATTGAAATTATAAAAAAATATTATTTATAAATATTTATAGAAATTATTAGTTAAGTCGATTGATTTAAATCATGTTGATTGATTTACTTGTAGTGACCACTGTGAGTTCTTTAGTTAATTGAGGCACACAATGTGGCTTTAACTAAAGCTTCACAATTCAAGTCCACTTAGTCATCTCATGATCAATTCAAATTCTCTTTTTCTCTAAGCATTTATCTTTATCTCTTTATATTTTACTGCATGGTCAATATGTGCTAACTTTAATTATCTATCACATTACATTATACTAAGAAGAATTATTGATTGTTTTGGTCATAGTATATTATTCTCGACCAAATGATCATATTCTAAAGTAATTCACTTTAGAGGTCATCAATCTCTAAGGAGACTTAATAGCAATTTGGTGATCATGGTCAATAATACATCACAGAACATTAAATGCTTTTAACAACTAAAGCATGACCTTTATACGGAAAGTCCACCTCTATACGGGAGGTCCATCTCATGGATACTTTTATATGGAAGGTTCACATGAGAATCATGACTTGACACACAAGTTTGGAGCCTTGTCCAACAAGACTTTACAACATCATTACTTTGATCAACTACCTCTATACGGGAGGAATAACCTTTACATGGAAGGAAATCAAAGTGCTCACCTCTATACAGAAGGCTTGGAGAATGTCTCCTGATGTTGTATATTTAACACTCCCTCTCAGTGAGGGATGCATCCTCTGCCATACCAAGATTGTCTCAGAAGTACCTGAGATTCATCATTAACAGAGGCTTTGTTAACATATCTGCAATCTTCTCATCGGTAGCAATGTACTGAATTTTCTTTGTACCTTTCTAGACCATGTTCTGGATGAAGTGATACTTCATTTCAATGTGCTCCTACTTGTCATGAAACACTGGGTTTTCGGAAAGATTGATGCAACTCTGATTGTCACACCTAATAACTATAGGCTCAATTTTTTCACCGAACATACCTGCAAGTAGATTTCTGAGCCACATTGTTTCTCGACAGGAAACACTAGCAGCTATGTATTCTGCTTCTGAAGTGCTCTAGGCTACGGAGCCCTACTTCTTGTTGGACCAAGATATCATAGTTGATCCTAGGCTATAACAGTAGTTGTATGTACTCTTACGGCCCACAATTATTCCTCCCTAGTCTGAGTCTGTATAACTAAGTAACGTGACTCCCCCACTAGAGGCATATCCGATTCCATATGAAACTGTACCTCGAAGGTACCTAAGCAAATGCTTAGAATCTATCCAATGTCTATGTCTCGGATCAAACATGAATTGAATCAAAATGTTCACAGCATAACATACATCAGGCCTCGAATGTATCAAGTACATTAGCAGCCTATAAGTTATCTATACAAAGTGGTATCTATTGGATCTGATTCAAATCATGACTCCTAAAGTTTCCTCAAATTGGAAACCATCGGTGTAGTCATATATTTGCAATCCATCATGCCAAACTTGCGCAATATATCCATAGTGTACTTCCCTTGAGATAGAAAATTTTCATCTTTTCTTTTCCATATCTCAAGGCCAAGAAAGTAGTCCATCAGACCTAAGTATTTCATCTCAAACTCTGAAGTGAGCTCGCTCTTGCACCAAGAAATCAGATGTTCCTCTCCAGTGAGAAACAAAACATCAACATACAGAACCAATATCGACGGTTGGTTCTTCACTACTTTGAAGTACAAATTTGGATCAGCTTCACTCTTACAGAACCTAGTTTTTGAAGGTAGCTATCAATTATAGAGTACCAAGCTCTAATAGCTTGATTGATACCATATATAGATTTATTTAGCTTTGAAACATGGGACTCCTTCCCATGCACTGAAAATCCTTCAGGCTGCTGAATATAAACGTCTTCCTCAACCTTGCCATTGAGGAACACTATCTTCACATCCATATGGTGAATTTTCCATCCCAGAATAGATGCAAGTGCAATCATTGCTCAGTTTGTGGTGTACCTTGCCACAAGGGCACAGGTCTCATCATAATCAATGCCTTCTTTCTGAAAGAAACCTACAACAACGAATTTGGATTTATACTCCTCAATGCCACCATCTGCAATAGGATTTATCTTGTAAATCCATCTGGAAGTCACAATGGACTTCCCATCAGGTTTGGGAACAACCTCCCAAACATCATTCTTCATTATAGAGTTGTACTCTTCTGACATTGCATATTTCCAAATTTTTTGCTTTGCGGCTTCTTCATATAAGGGTGATTATGAATCACTAACGTGACTCATCAGTACAACATACCTTGAATATATGTTAGGTTGCGTACGCTCTCTGGATGAGCCTACTGGTGCTCCATGTTTCTCTGCATTTTGTAATATATCTCAGCACCAAGCATATCTTTTTTTAGTGGGAGGTTCATCAGGTGACCTCTCAATCAGTTCTATTGGTTCTTCAGGATCTAGTAAATCTAAGGCATCTTCTGGTTTCTCCCTCTCAAACCCTGAAGGGGGAGAATCAAACTCGGGATCCTCTATCTTTGAATCACATTGAATCTTTTGAAAGCAGCTTCCTCATGGAAGGTAACATCTTGGATGACTTCAATTTGTCTCTTACCAGGTACTTATATTTGGTATGCTTTGGATTACTCGCTATAACCCACAAAGGTTCCTTTCTTTCCAGAAGGTTCCATATTTGTTCTCTTTTCTTTCAGTACATGAATGTATACTGGGCTCTTGAAGATCCTCAAGTGTGAGATGTCTATATTCTTGTCGTTAAACACTTCTTCTTGTGTCTTCTTATCTAGAATGGCATGTGGGATTCTATTCTGGATGTACACAGTTTTATGAGTGGTTTCTGCCCATAATGAGGTAGACATATCTTGATCATGCATCATGTATTTTGCAAGCTCACATATGGTTCTATTCTTCCTCTTGAAAACCCCATTTTGTTGAGGATTCTATGGTATTGTTAACTGTATACATATTCCTGCATCACTACATAGCTCATTAAATGCATGTGAATCAAATTCATCTCCATTATCATACCTTAATGCACATATGTGCTTTTCTTTCTGATTTTCAACTAGGGATTTAAACTCTTTAAATTTGCTAAGAGTTTCACTTTTATCCTTCATGAAATAAATCCATGACTTCCTAGAAAAATCATCTATGAATAGTACATAATATAAAAAGCCATTCGGGGAGGGGGATGACATGGGACCACATAAAATCATAATGTATTAGATCTAAAATCCCTTTAGATCTAGTATTACTACTAAAAAAAAAATTCTTAACATTCTTCCCAAGTGCACAACTCCAACATACACTATCATGCTCAAAATCAAATACAGGCATACCATTTACCGTCTTTCGAAGTCATGGTAGCACTTTTTAGTGTACATGTCCAAGCCTTCAGTGCCATATCTTGCACAGACTGATAGTGTGGTGGATCATAGCTTGAATGTACTTCATGGGTATTTTGTAGAGTTCTCCCTCTCCAATTCTAATCACAGCAGCAGATTCTAGGCTTTTGTTCTTCAACCATAAAAGTGATTTGTTATCCATGAAGATAACTCAAAAACCTTTGTATTCAAGAACCAAAACTAAAAGGAGGTTCTTATTCAATCCTGGAACATATAAAATTTCCTCCACATGTAAAATATCACCAGTGCTCAGCTGGAATGAGGTGGATCCAACTCCTTGGATCGAATATGTTGAGTTGTCACCCAACTCTACTATGCATGTGAAATTTTTATCCTTTAGGTCAATGATGGTACTCATGTAACCCGTCATATGTTTGCATGCGCCACTGTCAATTAACCATGTGTATACAGTCAAGATGATGAATCCCAAAAGGGATGAGACAAGGTAAAACTCCCTTCTTGTCTCATTGTCTTTGGATGCATTATTTTCATCTTCTATGGCAGTAGAAGCATGAAACTTTCCTTTCCGCTTTGCTTTGAACTCTCTTGAGAAATGGCCTTTCTTATTGCAATTGAAGCATATAGATTTTGACTTGTTAAATCCTTTGTTGAAATCCTTCTTATTTGGATGAGAGAACTTCTTTTGGAAGAAGGGTTTCTTTCCTTTCTTCATTCTTGCCGTGAGAGTAATATTTTCTTCTTTAGTGCACATAGATTTGCTATGGATTCTCCCTTCCTCTTGGATACAGTCATGCCACAATATTTGGAACCCAGGTTTCACTTATCGGCCATTTATAGCAGCCAAGAATGTCTCCCATGAAGATGGGAGACCATCAACAGCAGTTTGGATGAGATCACCTTCATCCACTACAACTACAATGTTAACAAGTTGATCTCTTACCTAAGATATCTTAGTGAAGAAGGAGGAAATTGCCTCTTCCTTCTCCATCTTGAGGTTTTGTGACTTGTTTTTCAATGCCCTCTTTTGAGTTGAGGCCTTCTTTTCATATAGATTAGTCAATGTATCATTACATTCTTTTGTGGTGTTCAACGGTGTTATCACAGGCATCAAGCTATCTTTTGTTGAATCATAGATGATATGTTTGTCCTGAGCTTGATTATTCTTGAATTTGATGCACCCTGCATTAGTTGTAGGATCCTCCATCACAGTGGATACATAGCTATCCAAGTCATGTTCCTCTAGGATGTTGAGAATCCTATCCTTCTGAGTGTTGAAGTTTGAGGTGCCCTGAAGATGATCTTCTGACATATAGATATTGATGCCATAGTCTTCAAATCTTGTGCTCAACTTCTCAGGATCCACGTAGACTCTCGCTGGCATGAAAAACTAAGCTCATTCATGCCCTGAGCTCTAATACCATTTTAATATTTGGTTGAGCTTTGATATTTAATTATTTTAGATGTTGAAACTTGAAGTAATGAGACAATTCAATCACATGAAATTCATACAACCATAACACAAGATATACCCTAGGGAAAATCCTCAAAACAATGAGAACAAAAACCCCAACAATTATTCTCAATATAATACAATGGATGGAAAAGAATGCTTTATTTTACAACATAGCAGATTGCTTTCGGAAGATAATATATCACCAAAACACTCTTGGTGAATATACAAAAGAAATACATAACAGAGATCAATCAGATGTGTTTTCCATTGTTCCCAACACATCAATAACAAGCAAGAAAAATAACCTGCACAAAGAGAAGCATCTTGCCTACAATGGATAAGAGAATTCACTTCACATTGAATTCATCATTCCCATATAACATATTTATACATTCTTCTCATGCATCTGCTTCTTCTAACTCCAGGATGAACTCACCCTAAGACTGGATGTATCAATATTGCATGAAGAAGTGTGCCCCGCTTCTCATGCAGTGCTTTATCTCACTTAATTATCTCTTAGGATAAACTCGCCTCTTAACTAAAAGCTTACCCACTTATTTAGGTGGCTAAATTAAGTGTCATCATGGAAGTGTCACAAATCAAATGTCATCTTTTAGTTTAACATAAGTTTCATCATGCAATAACACTTAGTTAACTCTATTTAACTGAATATTTCTTAATATCATTGTAGTGATCAAATTGAGTTCTCTGATTTACTGAAGTGTCGTCTTTTAGTTTAACTAAAGTGAAAACACTTTTGATAATTAGTCCTTCTTATTTAACACTTAGTTAACTGAAATCATGTTGATTGATTTACTTGTAGTGACCACTATGATTTCTTTAGTTAATTGAGGAGTACATTGTGGCCTTAACTGAAGCTTGACCATTTGAATTCACTTGGTCATCTGATGATGAATTCGAATTATTTTTTTCTCTATGCATTTATATTTATCTCTTTATCTTTTACTGCATGGTCAATATGTGCTAACCTTAATTATCCATCACATCACATTATACCAAGAAGAATTATCAGATGTTGTGATCATAGTATATTATTCCGGACCAAATGATCATATGCTAAAGTTATTCATTTTAGAGGTGATCAATCTCTAAAGGATACTTAATAGAAACCTGGTGATCATGGTTAATAATACATCACACAACATTAAATGCTTTTAACAAATAAAGCATGACCTTTATACGGAAGGTCCACCTCTATACAAGAGGTCCATCTCATGGATAATTTAATACGGAAGGTTCACATGAGAATCGTGACTTGACACGCAAGTTTGGAGCATTGTCAAACAAGACTTTACATCATCATTACTTTGATCAATTACCTCTATATGGGAGGAATAACCTTTACACGGAAGGCAATCAAAGTGCTCACCTCTATATGGGAGGACCAATCTTGGATGCACAATATTGGTTTGGAGATTGTCTCCTAATGTTGTATATTTAACATAAAGCACCAAATAAAAAGCATTTCTTGAAACCTCTCACCACCTAGTCTTTTATAGTTATAGTGAATATATGTTATAACCTCCACAAAGACCTCCACTACCAAAAATGGATGTTGTAGTGGAGGTTTTTCGAACATTTTTTTGCCAATATTGTAACACTAAAACCCTCTGCTATAACCTTTGCTAGAAGGTGTTTTCCTTGTAGTGACATTCCCAACATATTCTTCCCTAAATTTGAAGCAAAGAGTGTGAATTTCCATGAGTGGTTGCATAGAGTGCACTAACTTCATCTATGTTCATGCGGGCTCTGCGTTCTATGGTTTCTAATTTGAAATAAAATACAACCATGTATACAGGATTTGAATTCTATAAATTCAAATTTGAAATAATTTCCACCCACGTACATGTGCATCCATCAACCAAGTTGCAATTGACTTTGGTTGTATGTATCACTATACCAAGGTACAATACCCTTCAAATGAAGTGGTTATAGTAGAGAATAAGTGCATCGAGTTCCAAGTCATTGTGAAGGACCTATGATAGTTTCTTGGGCAATGATTAGCGACTTGCATGGTGCATATTGTTCACCTCACAAACAAATTTGATTATTTATATTAAAATTGTTCAAATGTTCACTAGGTTTTCATTGTCAGGTAAGTTTCACAAAAAAATGAAACATGATTTAGTCCATGGGGAAATTGAGGTTTGATTATTGAGAAAAAGATAAATCATGTCAATTCAATGCATATTCCATGTTCATAGAAGAAAATCTACAAAGAATAATCCTTCCTCATTCCTCCATTGTCCATTTCAATGTTTTTTTTCTCTCTCAATTTTGCTTGTGATTCCTTCATCTATAACAACCCATGCAAAATTGACCTTTCAAACCACTTCATTTCAATAGCCCCATCTCATACACAATCAAACCATCATTAGCATGTTTTCCTTGGAATTTAGATTAACTTTATGCTCTCTCCAAGAAGATCATATGTATACCTAGGGTTAGTTTCTTGAATTATTAGTTCATTGGTATATTGATTTTATACTCTATGTGGAAAGAAATATCATTATTCAAGGTGGAGAATATTTTACAATATGACCATAGTCGATGTACCTTAAGTCCCAATCTATGGAGGGTTTCAAGAAACAAGGACAGCACACTTTGAGCTACTTGTGCAATATTTGCAAAAAAGAGATTCATTTTAGGAAGAGATAGTGGAAGTCACATTCGAGTCCACATTCTCACCTCGATGGCTACAAACACACTCACTCAAATTTAATTTCAAAAGACAAAGAGGTTTGAAACTTTAGATTACAAACCAATGGTGGAAAAAGATGATGGCGTGGGATTGGATGGAAAAGGGAGTAATCTAATGTTTTCTCTAAAGAGAGAATCCAAAGCATAGTTGGTATTTTGTAGATCAATACTCCCCATTTTTTGATGGGTTATGTATTTGAATCCAAACCCATTGATTCTTCTATAAATTGTGATATGTGTGGGAAGGAATTCATTCCTAAAAGGCATTTTTTTATCACATGAAGTGTTAATAGAGTGGTGGTGCTAATCTTAGAGAATCATATAAACATGAAACACAAGACAAAGAAAAAGAGATAAGTGAGAGTGATGTTGAGATTGAGATTGATCACCCAAATGGGAATTCAAGTAGATTTGATAAGGGAAAGAGATCCAAGAGACCTAGGTCTATAATCCACTTTATTAATCCTCATGATCTATTTGTTCTAGAAGCCAATAATGGAGGACATGCAAAATTGTTTTGTAATGCTTGCTAGTGGAGTAAACATTACATAAAACCCACAAATCCAAGTGGGAACTTAGAATCCTAGATTAGGTGACCTCAGGTTTCCCAATACCAGTTCCCAACATTCAAAATGCATTAGGAAGAAGACCAAATCTAACAAAATAGATTGAAATGTTAATCTAGGAGGCCACGGGGCTAGCCAAAACAAGGCCAAGGGTTGTTTTACAAAGATATATGGAGAGAATGAGAGCCAAGAAGAAGAGACTACCAAGGAGAATTTCAATACTGGATTGGACTCTAAGATACCTAGATATTTCAAAAATCCTCCTCCAAAGGAGAGGACTAAGGATTCTTGTATCAAATTCAGGGATGAAAGGAAACAATTTAGCTTGTTTCCTTTTCTGGGAAGAAGAGTAAGGTCTGTGAATGCTTAATCTATCAAATGGTTTTTGGGGTCAATGTTTGGATGGTCACAAGAGATGCCATTGGGACATTGTTGGAGCTTCGAGTACTATTAATACTATGTATAGCAACAACAAATGACTACAAGAGTGGAACTATTGAGATGGACATGCATGCCCCTATTGATAAATCAGAGTCGGCATATAGAGGGTTTTTAAGATTCCTTGTTTCAAATTATTTTACAAGGGACAAAGCAATAGAAGGCATAAGCGAAGCTCTAATGGTGAAAAGATTCACATGCATCTTCACAATATGGTAACACCAAGTGGATCTACTACGGGTTGTACTCAATAACTAATCGAATGGACCCATGCCCTATTAAATTGATTAATGATCAAATTGATTCCATTAGAGCTTTATCAAACATGTTAAAACTTTCTTTTTGACCGGTGTGCAAACACCATTCCAGGGTATAATGCATATATTTATGATTGGTTATTTTAGTTTATTCCTAACCCCATGAAAATTCTAGGCTTATGAAAACCCAAACCCAACCCCTCTTACTCTTATCACCCTTAGTTAACCATACATGAGATTTAAAAAAATAATGTCATACAAGTATAAATAAATAAAATGAATAATTAAAAATCATCATATTTTAAAAAAATATTTGATTCATTTAATTATTTTTGTGATTGATACTTTTCTCTCTTTTTTTGTAAAATTCGAAAATTAAATCAAGCTAAAAAATATGTACATAGAAAAAGGAGATTTATCAGACTACATCGTTAGTCCAAATGACACTGTTAGGAACGTTCACCCTACTTATAGAAATATTGCTAATGAAGTCTAGGAGTATGTGAAGTAACAGCTGATGAATTCATTCCAAAATGACCCCCCACGGGCCAAGGGTTATGACCCAAATCACAAAAAAGAAGATTGTCTAAACTGAAAACAAGCCTTATTTTTATATATTCAAAAACACTAACAAAAGTAATCATCACAAATAATAACAAGTTCAAAAACCTAGTGATTAGCTCCTGGAGGTTCCACTTTAACAAGCTAAGAGGTGACCTTCAAACCTATTGGAGGGAAGCATAAAAAAACCATATGTGAGGCCAAGGGATCAACAAGAGGTGTGCAACTCAAGGTTTTCCCTGTCAATTCCCTTTCCAAAGCGTTCAACTTGGCATTAAATCTTTCATCTGTGACAATTTGGTTATGAGCCACACACTACAAACTCTCCTCTAGCTTGATCATCTCGGTGGCCAAAGAAATACCGCACGGATCTTCCATGAGATTCCCCTCCATACATTCTTCCAAAACCAAGCTAAACAAGGATTTCATGCTCCATAACATGCCCAAGGTGTGAGTATATCATATTTCATAGGTTCTAGTGGAGCCCATATTCTCCACCATACCTCCCAAATCGTTAATCAACTAACTAGATCTCATCTTATTATGCTTGCTTTGCAGCCAATTTTCCATTCCAGACACCCAAGATTTGGTTCATGTACAACCACCCTCTAATCAAAATAACCCTAGACAGTTTGCATTTCCTTAAGAGCACAAGGAATATGATTTTTCCTAGGGCCAACCACATTTTTCCTCTGCATTACTTTAGCATGAACCACGATGAATGGGGGGGTCCAACAATTTCCACACCGAAAACCACTCACGATGAGAGTTGAGATGAAACAACAAAATATCTAGAGTGCCACCACACCTCAAAGGTTCACCTCTATAGCAACTTCCAAAACTTCCACCTCGATGATGCCTATATCGACAATTACCAAATAGAAACTCCATCATGATTCTCTCACATGCAAGGAAATGGCCATGACAAAAAGTAATGACCCATGAATACTCACACGTAGAAGGATTCAACTATTCTCAGGACAAAAAGGGGGACTCTAGATTACGTATACCAAAAGACAGAAATCATCATATAGACAAGAAGGATATGCAATTCCCAAGGAACCGTGGAGAGGACACCTATAAGCTTGTCAGGAGAGCCTCTTACCAGCTGACTTTATAATCATTAACACGTCTCGCACTAGGTGGAGAGGAACACCCATCGTGGGAGTTGTGATTGATATTTTTCATTTTTAATTATATGATGTTATCAATACAACATATACATCAAATTCTTTTATTTTAATTAACTATATTATATAAATAATTATAGATTTTCCAATAATATTCAAAATACAATATAAATATAATGTTATCAATACAAAATATACATAAAATTCTTTTATTTTAATTAACTATATTATATAAATAACTATAGATTTCCCAATAAAGATATATTCAAATACGAATACATTATAATTTAAATATAAATATAATATATATAATTTAAATATTTTCCTATTATAATTTGATATTTTCAATTTCATTGTAAAATTATTTTATTTTAATTAATTATATTATATTAATAATTATAAATTTCACAATAAAAATATATTCAAATACAAATACAATTACAATATATACAATTCAAATATTCTCTTATAATATGATATGTGCAATTCTAATTATTAATATTTTTTTATGATTTTACATCCCTTAGTTAACCATACATTATATTTAAAAATATAATATAATATAAATATAAATAGATAAAATCAAAAATTATTACCATCTCATTTATTATATTCAAATACAAAATTTATTTGTTTTATTTGATTAATTTTTTATTAAAACAATATAAATTAATAATTACAAATTAATTTTATAAAAATATATATTTACTTTTATATATACAAATATATAAAACTCAAATATTTTCCTATATACAAATATATAAAACTCAAATATTTTCCTTGATTATGTAATTTCAACCATTCTTTTAAATAAATTTATTTTTCTTTGATAAAATTCCAAATTCTTAAATATTTAAAAATAAAATTAAAAATTTTTAAAAGTAAAATGAAAATAAAAATAATTTAAAAATATTCAAATCATATATTTAAATCAATTTTTAACAATTATATTTATTTATTTTTATTTTCATTTCAAGTTTCAACACAATATAATCCATATTAAAAAAATGGAAATATTAGTTAAATTTTAAATCTATTAAAAAATATTATATATTATTATCAAAAACCATGCATATATAATTACAACATTACTATTAAAACAACAATGTGACGTATTGTTATAAATCAACATGAACATATTATTTTTCTTTTCATTTCAAGTTTCAACACAATATAATCCATATTAAAAAAATGGAAATAGGTATATTATTATGTTTTTGAAGGAGATCATATATGTTTCGTTGAATACTTATTAATTTGGATTCTAGTTTATAAATTTTATTCCTGTCTATAGTTTAGATAAAGATTAGACTAATATTTTATAAAATTCAAATTTTATAAATGATTTTTAAAAAAAATTATTGGTTGTAGGGACTGGCATCATCCTCGTTTTTTTGTGCCTATGAAAAGGCGACGAGTTGATGTAAGCAGGGTTTTAATGTTGCTCAGACTATGCACAGGTAGTCAGTCAGGTCCTGCGCTGAGGACATATTGTGCACACGCTCCAAAGGCATCAGTTTTTCGAGGCTAACTGTTAAATGGATTGTTTTGGAAAGGTGAAATATATTGAAAAAGCTTATAGATACACCTGCCACCCAAGAAAGCCATTGAATTGGGTGGGTGGGTTGCGGTCATGTCATATCTGAATACCATACCAATGGGGCAGTTTGAAATATTTTAAACCGCCATTATTGATGTGTTTCGACAAGAGTCACAACAGATTACAGAGAACTCATTCCACAAGAAATTGTCAGTACATGCATACTCATACCCGCAACCTCTGAATTCTTCTGCCTCCTAGGAAAATGGCTGCGACCCGCATTTTGAGCTTCAGGATTCGGTCACAAAAATTCCCAAATGTGGCCATTGCCATACCTTTTCCCTTGATGTTGCGGGCAAAACTGCTTTGATGTTAATGACAATTGATCTCTCAAAAGAAAAGTGTTAATGCTGGGCATCCAGAGGGAATCCATCAATCTGTGGTAACCCTTACATGTGTCATTTGTACATGTCGTGAGCATCTATCAATCGATTAGAATAGGGGTATTTATGGATGTTCTTAGCGCCACAAGCCAGTTCGTCATGCTCTGCTTCGACAGAGATCAAATGCCTACCCCTGTTGAACCTGTGTGGATAGATTCTTGACGTGTGCACACATAATAACAAGTATGATGCATCACTGCCATTTTGGATTGTAACAAATTATAGCAATCCATAGGTACTATTGACTTTTGTTTACATGAGAGATGGATTAGTTACATTGTGATTATTTTGATCTCAGAGGGGTAACCCACCAAGTTGAATTTTATTTGTGTTTCCGCAGATGCCTATCGGGGTATTCCACTCATGCCTCTCCTTAATCGTTTGAACTCCCACATTTCTAAGAAGAAGGGATGCACAACTGCAATTGAATATTCTAACCTGCAATCAGCTACAAATAACTTCAGCGGCAATAACATTCTTGGAGAGGGTGGATTTGGGTGTGTATGCAAAGATAGGTTTGATGATGATTCCTTTGTTGCTATGAAGAAGCTAGATGAGGGTAGCAGATAGGCTGAGCATGAATTTCATGTAGGCATTGAAAAATTTGCAAGCATTATTTTGCGAGAAGCTTGTTGCTTCTTCCAACTTAAGAATATATGATGAGTGAAGGCATTTTCTTGGAGGATGCCCTAATGCTTCTCTTTTGAGTATTGTTTTTCTTTTGTGATCGATTTGGTTCTGTGTTGTATTTAACAGATTGTATTGTGTTTTTCTATTCTCCTTATAGTTTTAGAAGAAGCTTTGTTGAATTCATATCTTGATATGGTCATTGGTTGCAGAATGAAGTGGAGTTGATGAGCAAAATCCGACATCCAAACCTTTTTTCTTTGCTTGGGTTCTGCACCCATGAAAATACATGGTTCTTAGTATATGAACTTATGAAGAATGGCTCTTTGGAAGACCAATTACATGGTAGATTTCTCCAACCATTTGGCAAGTTCAATATTGCTCGTCCTTTGAAGCCTAACCCTTTTATTTGTTTAAAAAAAATTAAACTATCATTCATCATGGATAAACTAGTAGGCCATCAGTTAGCAGCCTTTCACAGCTATGCTTTGTTGAGAAATTGTACTAGATTTCCTGTCAGGGCCGTCTCATGGATCTGCACTTACATGGTTTCTGCGCATGAAGATAGCCCTTGAATCAATAAGGTAATTCTTACACAATTAATTTGATTCCCTACTGCTAGACTTTAAAAATTGAAATCATTTTTTTTCTTGGCCCTCTATTTCTGTGGGAGCTCAGGAGTACCATGGTTTTCTTTCTTAAAGTCTTTCGTTCTTTTACAGGGGTCTAGAAAACTTGCATGAACACTGCAACCCTGCAGTGATTCATCGAGATTTCAAATCATCAAATATCCTTCTTTATGCAAGCCTCAATGCCAAGGTGAGGGCAAGGTTCTGTTTAGAGATCTATTCTGAGTTCCTACTTACCCTGACTGTAGTGTTAAGAATAACAATTCCAGTAAAATTTTAAATTCGCTTGGAAATGGAATGTTTCTTAAATAATATTTATTAGTTACTTTGGAACATTCTTGTAAAGCATTAAGAAAGTTTCATGTAATGCAAGTTTATGCAACTAAGGAATAGACATACTAAATACATTTAAGGTATGCGCATTGTATTCAATGGGAGATGGGGTTAGACGGGTATCTCATTGTTGTGTTACTGTTTCTCCTATTAATTCTTTATGGACAATAGACATTAGTTATTTTCTGAGAAAAATAAAAAATAAATAAATATTCATATGGGTCTTTAGTTTTTATTTGCTAACAATTTTATTACATGTGCAGCTATTTGTATTCATTTGTTTATACTTGTCATGAATTATACTTTGAGTAATTTCTATAGACTTATTTAGTTTATGTGCTATAAAACACATGTTCTGAAGTCAAACATTTCCTGAGTAAAATGTACTGTAATCGCCGCTATTTAACCACTAGCTATGGATGCAGCTTTCAGATTTTGGTCTGGTAGTAACAACTGTAGGATGTGCCGCCAATACAAATATAGATCTAGTAGGGACATTTGGATATGTATCTCCAGAATACCTACTTGATGGTAAGTCTATGATAAAGAAATAAGATCCAATTTTGAATTTCTCATTGTTCGAATGCATGCATTAAATATTAGTCAACCTACATTGATACATTACCTGGAGTGTTGAAACTTTGAAAGTATCTATGGGACACAGTACAACAAATTGCAATGCATGATCGTTGCAGATATACAATAGAATCGGGTTCTGTTTTAGGAAACCAACATGTGGCTACTAAATGCTTAATGATGTTTGTGATTGAGTTTGAATTGTAATGAAGAAAATTTTTCCAATTGTCTTCATTTTGTATAAACATACCACAATAGATACGTACCTGTAGCACAGTCAAATTGATGCCTTTCAATAATAACCACCTCATTTATGCTTCAAAATTTGGTTCAGATACAAGTAAACATCAATGTCTATCTCTGTTTAGTCTTGCAAGAGGCTACATCTAATAAGATGCATTTACCTTGGACATATGGCATGAAAGTGAATAATTATTCTTTTAACCAACAAAACTAGGCTCTTATGTCTTTTCCCTTATACTGGTTTTCCATCAATTAACAAAACGAACAAATTTCTAACTTTGATGCAGAATTTCGGCCCAATTCGGCTGAAATTCATAATTTAAATTAGGTATTCCTCTTGAATTACACAATGGAAGGATTAAACATGGTTTTCCCCAATATTTTCTCTAGTACATTTTGTCAAATACTTCTTGTGTAGCCTCTAATTCTACCTATAAAATTCAAATTTGGGTCATGCAGTCCCACTACTACAACCTTGGGCTCTCTTGCCAATATGTCATGTACCTGGTGACCTCACGGTGCCTTTGGCGTCATAGGAAACTCAAAATATTGACTTGAATCCCCTCTAGTACTCAATTTCATTTCTCTACCGTTTCAATTAAAATTTACAGCAAAATTATATATGTAAATAAACACCATATTTATATAAACATACACAGGAATGGTACATATATTTTCTACATGAATGCATTCACTCAATGCAAATAATTATGTGCATTAAATCATACAAAAACAGTAATTAAATAGAGTACATAACATAAATAAATACTAATCATTTATACACATATAGAGACTTTTCTGAAAAATATAACCAACTGACTGCAAACCAAGGGCGTTCCTCCAAGCCATAGGCTTTGTTATTCCATATATTTCTTTAACGGGCCACCCCTGAGCTAGGCTTATTAAACCACAAGTGTAACATCCCCTAAAATTCACAAAAATTTAAAATTTTCTAAGTAGCATTAAATGCTTACATTCGTTATGCGGAAGTATTACTAATGATAATTTGCTCATTTAAATGATAACCTGATTTTGTATTATGACGACACCTTCTTCGATTGGCCGTCAATGTTATAAACATGTTACATCAATTACATGCTATGTTTGTCTGAATGATTAAATGTATGTATTTATGTTTTGTCATTTACTGTTGAATGTTTTAATACCATTTTTGTTTTATGGTTAATTATGGTTACTTCTTTAAATGTATAAACTTCGTCAATTACCTATAGTACTATTTTATTCATGAGTACTAACTATTTGATTTTATTTTTGATGAAGGAGTCCTATGGGCACCCCCAGGCTTACTTAGCTATTTATAGCTAACACTCTTAAACCTCTGTCGCAGATCACAGGTAAGAGCGAGTTCACTAACCGAAGCATTATCGATGTATGTCAAAAAGGATTTACTTAACTTCAATTTGCCTCGATATTAAAATGTATAGAGAACTTGACTTGTTCAAGGGTGAAATCTACCTTAGCTTCGATCATCACTTTTAAAGGTTTATTCAATATAATGTCACATATATTTTCATATAGTTTGAAAGACATAAAAATGTGTAATTCATTTTCATCTTGTATAATTACATAGCATTTAAACTTCATATTCAAAATTCATGTTTAATCCATTATATTTTATTTATATTAAGTCATGCCTTAATGTAATCAAACTTCAACTATAGCCTTTATATGTAAAAGGATTCATCAACTTATATTAATCAAGCCTTTGTATATCATCAAACCCTACCTTAAGGGTTTTTATACTTTGTGATAAAACCTAAGGGTTAGGACTTCAAGCAACTATACTAAAAGCTAGATGTTATAACCTATATGCACATTATACCTTATGCTATATGCATAGTATGGCTATCGATAAAGCTCTACGTAATATACTATATACCATAGCTATAGTGCATAGACATACTTATATTATAATCATGGTGAAGACCATAAATTAAATCTCGGTGGATCTCTGCGTTGGTAGGCAACGTGCATCCGGTAGCTATAGCATTTAAAGGTTATTAATTGTGTTTTGGGTAAAATGCCCGTTGGCATACCTCGTGGCAGGGCTCCACATGAAGATTCTCGATTGTTGTGTTAAACCCTAGCTGCACTTTGAACTACTCGAAGAGACACTAACCTGGAGCATTCATTTTGCAAAGTAGGTGGGAGGAGAGGCCGACAGGCTCTTGGGTTTTCAAGGTTTGTAAAACAATACGTGTAGTTCCTCACGGGGTTCGATACCATGACCTAGTAGCCTGTATGTTGTCAATAGTAGGTTAAAAATGGAACTGAGTTCTTTACAGTGTTGTAAATCTTTATTGGGTTTCGATGGCAAATCTTTGCACCATTAGTGTTGATGTTGGAAGCTTACCTAACACATACGTTGATGGAGAAAAAAATTGCTCAGGCATGCTAAATTGTAATAGGTAATGTCATACTTGACCTTTCATGTTTTCGTTGAGTGTTTTAACATTATAAGTGTTTTTAAATTAAAAATGTAAGAGATACTTCAGGATTTAACCATTCGTGTGTTGATATGTTGACAGTATTTCTCCCTCGGCAAATGTTTTAAGGTTGGACTGAAGGGGATATGAACTTCTTTGACCCTGGTAAGCCTCGGTGAATCCCTATGGGCATTCAAATGCACTTGGAAGATTATGGTGAAGCTTGGCACTGATGTCGTCCTTCGTTTGGTTAGCTAAGGTTTCGGTTTCAAATAAACTTTGGTTTTACAATTGGTTGTAATTTTTATAAGCTGTATGGCATTTTGTATTTGTGGGGTTGAACCCTTGAGTCATAGCTCGCGTCGGTTTCTCGATGCTTTTCCTTAGTTACTGTCTATAGGTAAATTTTAAGGATTTAATATAATGGTTTGTTTGGATTACAAAATGTAGTTCGATCCATTGTTAAGAGATACTCTTCGGCATTCAAGTTTTTGAAAATGAACTATTTTGATAAAATTTCTCGATGATTGGGGTTTTAAACTCAGTTTTGTTTTATGAATGTTTGGTACAAGGAGGGTTTGAACCCTCGACCTTAACTTGCTTTGCTTCCTTTCGAACTGTATGTGTATAAAAATATTATGGTTTTTGGAAAAGATCTAAGTGTAGTTCGAAAATGCAAACTCAAAGAGATTTCTCTCGACATTCTTTTGTTATTTTGTATTGAAAAGATTTTGATGTTAGTTATTCGTGTTTTAGGGCAAAGCTCATCGCTGTTGGTGAATGGTTGTAATGTTTTATGTTAAAAACTGTTTCAAACACTGGTCGTAAGGTAGAGATTATAAACCTTAAGAAAATTGTTTACAGCGTTAAAGACTTGCTTAAGGAAAATTTAAGGGTTTCGAACCCCGAACCTATTGTATATTTAAGGTTTTGTTGATAGCTTAAAATAATTATTATGTGTCTTTAGGGTGAGTCGAACTCGAACCCTGTACACCTGTTCTTTGGAAAAATTGTAAAGGTTATGTTTATAATTGTGAAAACATGAACTAATTGGGTGAACCCTTACGGGTATCGAACCCTGGTCTTGTATCATGTTCTCGTTTTGGAAAAGAAAGCAACGTTTTTGCAATTATTCTGGATAATGATCTTTCTATTACTATTAGGGTTTTGTGATATATAAAACTATATTGCTTTAATAATAGTTAATGATTCGATTTATTTGAGAAGTTTTCTGCAATTAAATATATGTTAAATGATTTATGTTACTATGCTATGTGCTACTATGTAGTGATAACTCTATGAGAAAATACTGAATTTGAGCTAGTTTATATTATTTAAAGAGCAGGTTTTTACATTAGAGTTCTATTATGATTTACTGAAAATAACACAGAAATTTTATACATAAATGAAACGGATTTATTATCAGGTATACAATCATTTGAATTTATTCCTAAATCAACTTCTTTGTACTAGAGTACGATACATAAAGTATGTGGAAAATATAGAGAAGTATTTCTACTCTATTATTTATCATTTTGCAAACTCGAAATTAATCAATCGATTTTATACTTAACAGATACATGGATTTTCAGCATAGATAATATGATAGAAAATTAAAAGCATTACTAACAGTTTAAGAGATATCTAGGTTTTAATAGAAAACTGATAACATAGTAAAATCATTTCCTTAGTAAATAATTTGGGCAAAAAGTAAATAAGATAACACAATTAGAACCTGGTAATTGTAGAAGACACAAACATCCAAAGGAGCCCGTTCCACCCAACCTTTTCCTTAAGAAATCCAAGTTACTTGACTAGGACCCCCGAGCATGTTCACTGAACCACCAGGATGAAGATGTTGTGTGGATAATAGAATAAATTCCTTTGCAACTCAGCATTAGTACTTCTACCTTTATAAATATTGAACTTGGCAATGTGGTTGCACTAGTTCAGAATGCAGTCTTAACTCACTCAATCACTTCTAACCTTCCCCTCATTGAATCTCTTGTGCTCTCTTATCTTTATCTTTCAGAAATTTTCACAAGGTAAGAACTGAACATCCTCCTACTGAATTCGATGGGTAGATAAAGCATACATAGGTCTTTGGTCAATTTTCTTTAGTTAGTGAGCCACCTGCTCAATTCCACTTTCTTGGGGAACATGACCATAAAAATAGGGAAGTTTCCCCCTGCAATAGCTAGAAGTGAGTTGAGGATGCTTACAAGGGTCAGTTTGCTCTTCACCCCAATCCATTCCTCCTAGTGGGTCAGTGAACACTCATTCAACAATCTCCTTTGGATATTTGTCTCCTCTTTTATTTATAAATAATAAAATATTTAGAGTAATTAATTAGAGTCATCATTGACCCCACTTGGTCAATAAACATAAAACATTACAATAACATAAAACATAATGTTTTTCTGACAACATAAAATGTTCATAATTTGGGTATGTGACAAACACCCCCTCTTAAATTCAACATCGTCCTCGATGTTGCTTTATTCATCATCCTCTAATTCCTTTTAGAATAGATTCGGATATGATACCCGCATATTATTTTCCAACTCCCAAGTTTCTTCATCTGGACTAAGGTGCTTCCATTGCACCTTTACCTGTCCAATGGTACGATTACGAAGAAAAATTTCCCTCGTGTCGAGGATATAATCCGGTTCTACCAGAAAATCTCCTTTTGATTCCACCTGTACATCATTCGAATTAATCACATGAATAGCATCATGCACATACTTTTTCAAAAGAGAGATGTGAAATACATTATGTACTTTAAGATTTGGTGGCAAGGCCAACTGATATGCCACTACCCTGGAAAGTATTTCAAAAGGTCCACAATCCCTTAATGCTAGTTTAGCACAACTTCCTAACTTTAAGGAGCTCTTTTTGGGGTTTACCTTGAGGAAAACATGTTCACCAACCTGAAACTCTTTATGATTTCTTTTGAGATCTGCATGGATTTTCTGTCTATCTTGTGCAATTTTCAAATTGCCTTGAACCTGTTTCATGGTTACTTCCATTTCTTTTCATAACGCATGTCCTAACATTAATCTGTCAACTGGATTACTCCCAGAAATAGGAGTGTTACACTTTCTACCATACAAAATTTCAAATGGACTGAGTTTTGTTGAAGCTTGGTAATGGTTATTATAATCAAACTCAGCAAGATGCAAATATTCCTCCCATTTACCTGGTCGATCTCTAACATACATTCTTAACATATCTTCAAGAATCTGATTGACTCTTTCTGTCTGCCCATCCGTTTGTGGATGAAATGTTGTACTGAAATTTAAAACAGTATCTAAACCTTTAAATAAAGACTTCCAGAAATTTCCTGTAAACTTTGAGTCTCTATCAGAAATTATACCTTTTGGAATCTCATGCAGACGAAAAATTTGTTTCATACAAATTTCAGCAATGTTAGCAGCCTTGTAAGTTGTTTTAACAGGTATGAAATGGGATGCTTTACTAAGCTTATCCACAACTACCATTATGGAATCATTATGTTTTTGATTTTTAGGTAAACCAGTATAAAATCAATACTAATTACTTCCCACTTCCAATCCGGAACAGGTAGTGGCTACAACAGTCCTGCTGGGTGTTGATGTTCAACCTTTATTTGTTGACATTCCATACACCTGGCAATATATTCAGCTACCTTATTTTTCATACTTGACCAAAAGTAATCCTTCCTCAGCATTGTTATCATCTTTTGGTAACCAGGATGTCCTGAGTATGGACTTCTATGCAATTCATTTAAAATCAACAACATTAGGCACATAAAGTCTTTTTTATACAGCATTAATCCTCTTTCATCAATTTTGAAATCTGTTATTAAATTTTCAACATTATCTTCAGCAACATGTTCAAGTAATTTTTGATATTTTTCATCCATTATGATTCCTTCCTTAATCTGATTTTCTATATCAATTTTATAAGTACTGATTGCTGAAACAAAATTTAGCCTAGAATTTATGCTTAATGCATCAACAACTTTGTTTTCTTTACCTTTAATGTGTTGAATCTCGAAATCATATTCGCTAAGGAAAGCTAGCCACCTAGCTTGTCTTGTGTTCAGATTTGGTTGATCCAACAAATATTTTAAACCTTTATTATCTGTCATTAATGTAAATTTTCTTCCAATTGAGTGATGACATCACATCTTTAACGCATGTATAACGGCGGCGGACTCTAAATCATAAGTTGCATAGTTCTTCTCGTGAATCTTTAAATTTTTAGACTCATAGGAAATCACATGACCTTCTTGTGTTAAGACTCCGCCAAGTCCATCATTGCATGCATCAGTGCATACAATGAAATCATTGTTTGGATCAACAATTTTTAGAATAGGTGCCGTTGTTAATAGTTCTTTTAGTTTCTTAATACTTTCTTCACATTTTTTATCCCAGATAAATTTCTTACCTTTATTTTGTAAAGAGGTTATATGATTCGCTATTCAAGAGAATCCTTCTATAAATTTACGATAATAACCTGTAATTCTCATAAAAGATCGTACACCAATTACATCTTTAGGGGCAGGCCATTCATTAATTGCTTTTATCTTGTCCGGGTCTATTGGGATTCCATCCTTGGATATCACATGCCCTAGGTACTATATTTTATCTTTATAGAAATCACATTTACTAAACTTAGCGTAAAGTTGGTGTTCTCTTAACACTTGTAAAATTATTTTTAAGTGTTCGTCATGTTCTTCTTTAGTCTTAGAATCAATTAGAATGTCATCAATGAAGACAATTACAAAATTATCTAAGTACTGATGTAAAACATTATTCATAAGACACATAAAAACTGTTGGGGCATTGGTCATCCTATAAGGCATAACCACGAACTTGTAGTGCCCGTAATGGGTTCTAAAATCAGTCTTAAAGATGTCATCATCTTTAATTATGTTTTGATGGTACCCCGACCTCAATTCTATCTTAGAAAATATCCTCACGTCACGTAGTTGATCAAACAGATCATCAATACGAGGCAAAGGATATCTGTTCTTTATGGTCATTTTATTTAACTAATGGTAATCTATGCATAAACGCATAGTTTCGTCCTTCTTTTTAACGAAAATTACAAGTGCCCCCATGGAGACACATTAGGCCTTGTATAATTTTTATCAATCAGTTCCTTAAGCTGTGATTTAAGTTCATTAAGCTCCAGAATGTTCATTCTGTAAGGAGCCTTTGAGTTCGATACCGCTCCTGGTACTAACTCAATGGTGAAATCTAGTTCCCTTTTCGGAGGTAGTCCTGGAATTTCTTCTGGGAATACATCAGAAAATTCCTTTAGAATGGGTATGTCTTCCAATTTTAACTTATCTTCCTTAGCTGAATGTTCTTCATTAATTACATTTACAGCAAACAACTTACACCCTTTTCAAGCAGCCTTTTTAACTTGCAAGGCAGAAATTTGTCTAACAGAAGTCTTTCTAGGGATTTCTTTTATTGTTACAGTTTCACATTCATCATTCAAGCAAGTAAAAGTCTTTTCAAAGCAATTTAATACTACCCTATGCTTCTCTAACCAATCCATTCCAATCAGAAGATCGTAAGAACCTAAAGGTAAGACATTCAGCTTAACATGAGTCCTAAACCGATTCATCAATAATTCACATTCTTTTACATAATCAGTCACTGTCCTTTTAGTTCCAGTAGCTAATTGAACCAATCATGACTTTTCAAACTTGTATATTTTCAGATTGCAACATTTCACTAAATCAGGTGACACATAGCTAAGACTTGCTCCTGGATCAATTAAAATAGAAATGGGTTTATTTTTTAGCATACCTTCTACTTCAACCATGGAAGTTTGATGATCAGCTTGTTTGTTTTCCAAAGCTGCATTTATCGTGCACATCTCCCTTGCTAAGTCACCAATAGTAGTCTCCTCTTATACCGTGTGTATGTTGTTGACAGTCCTCTTTCTGAGTGGGCAGTTGGATGCATAGTGAGGTCCCTGACAGTCCCAACATTTAATAGGTTCTTTCTGTTCATTGTTTTTAACGAAATTTTTAGGTGAATCACTGTTTCTTACAGCTGTAAATTTTGACTGGGTATTACCTGTTGAATTATTTCCTCGAAATTTTCTGCTAGAGTAATTAGGTGAATATTATTTCCAAAGTTGCGATTAAAAGAAAAATGCTTCTTCCTTTGTTCAAAATTATTAGGCCTTTTTACCTCCCAATTTGGTATGCCTTCTCTTTTCTTGTTCTGTTCATAATAGATATTTTCTTTTCTCATGGCCTCTTCAAGAGTTCGAGGACCATCATACTCAATTCTATCCTTTATATCAGAGGGTAAACAACTCAGAAATCTTTGTACCTTAGGCTTTTCTTCAATGATGTAAGGCACATACCTTAATAAATTTAAAAACTTGCTGCTTAATTCCCTCATATCCATGGAACCTAACTTTAACTCATAAAACGCTTTAACTTGTTGCTTATAATACTGTTCTGACAGAAACTTTATTTTAAAATATTTCTTAAAATTACTCCAGTTCACACTTTTCTCTTTTAAGCCTTTTACTCGTTTCAGATCTTGCCACCAGATGTCTGCTTTTCCGGTGAAATTATAAATTGCCATTTTAGTTTTTAAATGACTTGAGTAGTTGTAAATTTGAAAGTATTTATTCATGCTGGACAGCCATGCTTCGGCTGTCTCACTCTTTTCTGTTTCTCCATTAAAAGTTGGTGGTTTAATCTTCTTACATTCTCCAGAAATCTCTTCATAATTCTTATACTTTTTCTTTATAGTGTAGCAGTCACTTTCACTACTATCGCTGAAATACTTGTGCCTTTTCCTGCGTGTTTTTTCGTAAAATTCAGAAGATGAGCTATTATCATAATTAGTCAATTTTAACTTTTTATCTTTACATTGGTAGGACATAGTTCCAGATTCAAAATTATGTTCTGTTATTTTATATTTATCATTATTATGGAATTTATCCAACAGAATTTGATTCAGCTCCTCTTGAGCTTTCAGGATTCGTTCCTTTTCTTCCTTAACAGTTTTTATCTCGATTTTTAAATCTTTTACCGTCCTTAATAATTCAGATGAATTATCGCTCAATTCAACAAATAAGTTTTATGCATTAATGTGTCCTTGTTATTTATTATTATGTTCATTATTATGGGACCTGTCCTTAGCTGACTCTTCTGGTCCTTCCATACCTATAGACTAAATTTATAAAAAACTGAAACTAAAAACAAAATAAAATAAAATCAGTAATTTGCAATTCTGTTTTAGATTTTAATTGTGCACGTTGAGCCACTTTGTTAGGAACCCATGTCTTTACATTGTTAGTATATTGTTGTTGGAAGCCAATTGAAGCCCTATTGCCATAGTTAGGCATATGACCACTGAAATAGGGTTCGCACCGGTAAAAAAATAAAAATAAAAAATTACATACATCTATAGACGAAGAAGACATTGAAGATTTTTTGATCGTAGAGAAAAGAGTAAGTGTCGGGAGTTGAAGTTCATAGACGGTTAGCACGTGGTAGTCAAATCATACCATAATTATAGCATTTAAGTATTGACGGAATGCAATAGATATAGATGATGACACACTCAATGGAATAATTTGGTAAATCAGGGAAAGATTCGACGAATGACTTGGTAATCATTCCTCAAAGATGCCATGATGGACAGGAACCGAGTGAGTTAAGTTATAAATATCCAAGCAAATGGCGGGATAGAATTATCAATATTTATTGAGCCGGATATGTGACTCTACAAAGTTGCAGAGTCAGGCAGTAAGGATATAAGGGTCAGGAAGTAAGGAATTTGCAAGGTAAAGGTTTGAGATTAAAGGCTAGAAATGGTGCATTTCATTTCCCATGGAAGCACTCAAGGTGCGCTAAGGGTAAGGATGACAAGTGTTCACGAGCAACCGGTGGATGCATATGCATAGACAATTCCGAAGGAAAGAGATGAAGTCTCCCCCTAGATTTCTATGAGAATTTTGGTTGTTGGAAGGAAATCGTTCCCTTATACCACAGAAGAACCAAGGGAAAGGGCATGTCGATCTTAGCAAAGGATGATCAAATGTGTGAAATAGATGTGCCGGAGCGTTAGGTTTGTTTCACACTTTGGTGATGTCGATGAACTTTTGTCTAGTCAAAAGCCAGGGTCAAGAGCAACAGATGACCGAGCAGGGATAGATGGTGAAGGTTTCAAGATTATGGAGGATGAGTTCGAGAAGTACATAACATTGACCAAGAGACTGGAAGATGAGTTTGAGAAGTACATAAAAACAATCAAGAGACTAGAGGATGAGTTCGAGAAGTACACAACAGTGAACAAGAGGAGTACCAGAGGTGTCCAACTGAGGTGGATCGAGGGAGAGCCACAAGTTTGTGTCGGGGGCATGTTGGAACGGTGTTAGAGCACATAAAGTGTAGAAGCCAACAGCGACAAAGAGGGTATTGGTGGAAGGAAGGACCATTCGAAAAGAACAAGGAGCCGGCGAAAGTGAAATTTATGGTTTAGTTAGTTAGAATGGGTCATTTGGACTATTTTGTAAAAACCTTAGTTTCCTATAAACAGAACCATGATTGTAAGCCTAAGAGCATCCATGAATTGATCGATTGTAGACAGAGATATCTCTCATCTATGTTTTTCTCTTTCTTCAACAAGTTTTGTTCTGTTTGTATGGATTTGCGATAAATGGCTTGGAACTGTTCTTGCGAAGGTTGTATCGCATATTTTAGTATGAGCTAATGCATGAGGATGTTCGATTATGTCTCTATTTTGTGTTTCTACTTGTGTCTCCATGTTATGAATGATGAATGTTAGCTTAATGTTGCGATATGTTTAAGGTTTTGTTACTCTGTCAATTAATATGTAATATGAGTTGATTTGAATGTTGATTACATTTTGTTGATGTGGATGTTGAATATACATTTGATTGGCTAGTAGAATGTGAAGATAAGATATCTGGTTTCTATAGTGATTGAGAAAGGGTTAATGCATGTCTTCTCCCTACAGTGGAAACTTGGTTCCTGCAGCACCCCTTGGACATCTCGGGTGAGACCTCACTTGCTCTGCGAGTGTTTCGGGAAAGAGTAAAACCTTTCTGAGCTGATGCCTTAGGGTTTTTGGTTGGTGTTTGTTGACAACAGTGCGAAGTGAACCCCTGTCGACAGAACTATGTCAACATTAATTGCTCTCTTGTAATATTGAAGGATATTTCTAGAGATAATAGAATACAACCTTCTCGTGGAGGTATCCCAATTGGGTGAACCATGTATATATGTGTATTCTTTTCCTTGTTCTCTTTATCTCCTTATTTACGTTGATATGTTATTGATTGCCAATATAGGTAAGATATATATTTGGATTCTCCTCAAGGAGATATATATTTCGGTTAACAGATCTGTTGTTTTCGTCCAAGTTTGGTATACTTTTTGTAGGTTTCCATGAACGGCTTAATCGACACTTTTTTTGGCCTACTAATGGACATTCGCGACTTTTCCTTTGCATACAGCACGTCTAACTGCGACTTTCCTTACTGCAAACCCGCGAGTATATTGCAAACTTGTGACTTTCAGTGTATAGACCCGCATGTTCTATGACATACTCACACCTGCTCTACTGTAAACTCTCTCTTACTTCAGTATATCCGCAACCCTCCTGTGTAGAGACCCGCGAGTGCTTTGACATAACCGCGACCTTGCTGTGTAGAGACCCACGAGTATCAGGTATAACTGTGACCTTGTTGTGTAGATACCAGTGAGTATTCATGAGTTTACTGTGGTAGACCCGCGAGAGAATTTTCTTGGAATTTTTTTAAAACAAAGAGGTTGTAAGTAAAAGTTTCTCTATTTTTATTTACTATGTTTCTTGAGATCCACATGGTAAAGTGTATCAGTTTTCTGTTATTCACTTTTTTCTCTTGCCATTTATAGCATTTGGGTTTCTTGTCAATATTTCTATCATTATGACTTTAGAAGTAGCTTCTGTTCCTGAACTTGTTGGTCCTAACTATCTTGCATAGAAAATAAAAATGATTGATGTTCTCAGGAGTAAGAATATATGGAGGATTGTTAATGGTGAACACCAAAAACCTACTGATGCTAAATATGTGGCTATATGAGAAGATAAATGTCATCAAGCAAGAGGGCTCATTAGTCAAATGGTTTAAGATATTCTTCAGGTAAGTATTGAGGCAGAAGACATCCCGGTTGAGGTATGAAAAATTATTGCTTCTTTATTTGATAAATATGATGATGTTTCTGCTTATTACATTAAAAAGAGTATATTTGAGCTAGATCCTACTAAATTTGAAAGAATAGAATTATATCTTGCTGAAGTGAAAAATTTAAATGAAAAAAAAAATTGTGGTAAAGATTACAAGAATACAAACACTGCTCTCATAATTCTTGTAGAACAAAAGTTGCCATCTTGTTTTGACATGTTCATCCAAACTAGGAATAGGGCTCTTGAATTGTCTCAAAATACCACGAAACCTACATTTGATGATTTTTTTAAAGGGTTGATAAATGAGCAAGAAAGGTTGATTTTTCCAAGACAAGTCTCACCAAATAAGGCTCTTATGGCACATAATAAGAATCCTAAGAAATTTTTTAATAATTTTAAAGGTTCTAGTTCACACACTTCAAATCATAATAATAAATTTGGCCATGCTTCTAATGCACGTCATGAAAATAGTAAGAAGAAGAATGTGTATGATCATTGTAAGCATTGTGGTAAAACTAACCATCCTGAAAATAATTGCTTTAAAGTGAAACGTTTCATGTCTAAGGCTAAAAAGAAAGGTTATGATGAATCACAAGTAGCTTTATGTGCATATGTTGTTTCATCTAGTAGTTCTTCTTCTAATGTGGAATGGATAATGGATTCTGGTGCTTCTAAACATATGCCTGGTAATGCTTCTTTATTTACATCTTACGACAATAATAAACACACATCTCAGAAAGTATCTATAGGTGATGGTAAACAACTTTCCGTAATTGGTTCTGGTAATGTTAATGTTGGTAATGGTCAATTGGAGGATGTTTTTCATTCTTAACACATACCCATCAACTTGCTTTCTATTTATCGTGCATGTCAAAAATGATATAAATTTGAAGCTTGGCCAAATAAATACGTTCTTAAAGATATCAATCATAATTTTAAAGTAGTTTCTTCTCTTGTTGATCATACCACTGGTTTATATAAATTTAATTCATCTAAAAGACAACCCTTTTATTCCTATGTTTTTCATGTTGATGAACTAAGTAAATTATGGCATGAAAGATTGGGTCATTTGAATTACGGTAAAATGAAACTGTTAACTACAATGGTACATGGATTGCCTAATATTTAGTCTACTAACGGTGTTTGTGAAGGTTGTGTACTTGGTAAACATCATAGAGAAATGTTTGATAAAGGTAAAGCTTGGCGTGCTAAAGAATCTTTGCAATTAATTCATAGTGACATTTGTGGTCCTCTTGAAGTTCCTTCTATATCTCATGCAATCAATTTTCTTAATTCTATTGATGAATTTAGTAGAAAATCATGCATTTAGTTTTAAAAAAATAAAAGTGACACTTTTTCTAAGTTTCAAGCATTTAAATCCTTGGTTGAAAATGATTATGGTAAAAGAATTAAGACTTTAAGAACTGATAATGGGGGGGAATTTGTTAAGAAAGAATTTGAAGTTTTTTTATCTAAACATGGAATTCAACATCAAAAGACCTCTCCTTAGAAACCTAAACAAAATGGTGTTGCTGAAAGCAAAAAAAAAGAACTTTAGGTGAAATGGCTAGATGTATGCTTTATTCTAAAGGATTACACAATCAATTTTGGGATGAATCCATAAGTTGTTCTAACTTTATTTTAAATAGAGTTCCTACAAAAGCCATTAAGCATGTTACCCCTGAGGAAAAATGGAATGGTAGAAAACCAAATATTAGTAACTTTAAGGTGTTTGGTTGTGAATGTTGGGCTCACATTCCTGATGAAAAAAGAAAAAAGTTAGAACCTAAGTATCACAAGTGTATATTCATTGGCTATGCTGAGGATTCCAAGGCATACAGGTTGTTTGATCCTTCTAATTAGAGTGTCATAATCCGAAGAGATGTTCAATTTACTAAAGTCTCTCCACCACCTAAGTCAATAGAACCTCATGTTACCCTGAATATTCCATTGTCTCTTGTTACTCCTATATCTGTTACTCCTTCCAGTATTGTGCATGTTGTTGATCTTAGTTCACCCTCTTCTTCAAGTGTTCCACCTGAAAGTCTCAAAGCTTTTGAAGTAACTTATCTTCCTTCTAACCTTCATGTTTGGGCCCAGAAAACTCTTGAATGTGCATGTAGTGAGATCGGTAACCCTTATGATACTCGTAGAACTAGATCTAACTTTGATCTGATGACCAATTTTTTTGCCAAAGATGATCCTACTTCTTATGTTCAAGCTAATTCTGCTGAGTATGAATCTCTTATGAAGAACAAGACTTGGTATCTTGTTCCTCTTCCTTCGAGAAATAATTTATTTGGTTGTAAATGGATTTATAAAACTAAGTTTACTGCAAAATGACATATTGAAAATATAAAGCTAGATTAGTTGCAAAAGGTTTTAATCAAATTGAAGGTATTGATTATAATGAAACTTTTGCTATTGTTGCTAAAATGAATACAATAAGAACCATCTTATCTCTTGCTGCATATTATAAATGGGAAATACACCAAATGGATGTTAAAAGTGCTTTTTAAATGGTAATCTTAATGAAGACATTTATATGCAACAAAATCCTGGTTTTATTAATGTTGAATCATCAATTTTTGTATGCAAATTACACAAGTATTTATATGGTCTCAAACAAGCACCTAGGGATTGGTATGAAAAAATTGACACATATTTATTGAATAATGGCTTTAAGCATTGTATATTTGATCCATTTTTGTATGTTAGGAAGACAACTTGTTTTAATTCAAAGTATGAAAGTGATCTTCAAAATTAGTTTGAAATGACTGATATTGATATATTGCACTATTTCTTGGGTCTTCAAATCTTGCATATGGCAGATGGTATTTTTCTCTCTCATCCAAAGTATGCTATAGAATTATTGGCTCATTTCCATATGAGTGATTGTAAACCTACTCCTATGCCTTTTCAGTCCGATGTAAAGTTAAATTATATTGAGTGTACGAATCCTCTTGTTGATGCTACTCTTTATCGTCAGCTCGTGGGAAGTTTGATATATTTAAAACACATAAGACTAGATCTCTCTTTTGTCGTTAGTATGGTTTCTCAGTTCATGAAAAAACCTCATGAAAGTCACTGGAAAGTAGCAAAGAGAATTCTGAGATAATTACAAGGGACATTGTACTACGGTGTTTTTTATTGGAGCAGTGCTACAGTTTCACTTTCTGGATATATAGATTCTGACTATGCAGGTGACAATTATGATCAATGGTCAACTGTTGGTTATATATTTCAACTTGGGTCAGGTATGATTTCTTGGACCAACAAGAAGGTGAAGAATATTTCTTTATCTTCGTGTGAATCAGAGTATATAGCATCCAAAGAAGCAACTATAGAAGCAGTTTGGTTATGACATATTCTCACTGAGCTTGGTCTAGTTCTGAAATCGTCCACTATGTTGAAATGTGATAATCAGGGTGCAATTCAACTTGCTTATAAGTGTAGCTAGGGTTTTACCCCTAGCTTGTGCCAATGAGCACTTACTAAGGAGAATGGACTCCTTAGTAGCAGTTCAATAATGATTAAATGATTAAGCTAAAACAACAATTAACAAACTACTTTAAACATTGCATGAGACATAAATGAAAGATGTAAAAAATGGTTTTATATTAATGTTACCTTGAGTGTCAAGGTTGATGAAGCCCTTTGCAGTGTCCAAGAGGATGCTCCAAGCTTCAGAATGCTCCTTTCTCCTTCTCCAATGTTGGGGATGGGCCAAAGGTGGCTCTCAAGGTGAAAATAGTTCAAAGGTGAACTAGGGTTTCGAGAGAGATTTTGGCAGAGTAAGGGTGCTTGTGATTGTGGATATGGAATAAGGGATCTCCATCACCTATTTATAGTTTTTTGGTGGTGGAGTGCTGACCCATGGTTTTAGGCAGCTGTATAGGGTTTTTTCCTCCTTTTCCTCATTATTTTATATTTTTATTCCCTTTTTAGGGGATTTTTGCTATTTTTGGAGGAAAAGGGGGTTTTTTAGCCTTTTTTAGGCTATTTTGAGGGTTTTGTGGCCTTTTGGAGGCATTTTAGGCCTTTTGGAGGCATTTTAATGGGATTTTTTGGGATTTTAAGGGAAAAATGGTAGGAAAATGGACAAATGAGCCATATAATGTGGTAATGAGGTAGTGAACACTTTTTGGGTGTTAACAGATTGCCCCCTGATGTGCGAGGTCAGGAGCTAATCGTATGGCCGATGGACATCATAAGTCATGAATGGTTTTCCTGGGATGTGGAGAGAAGAGAAGAAACAAACTGAAGCCCAGAACAACGATCCTGAACAACTGCAAGGACTAAAAGTACATAACCTCAATAATGGATGAGGAATCATCTGATCATATGGACGAGGCGGGCATTCCCATGCTCGTATCAGGATACAACATAACAGGAACAATGGGGTCCAAAAAATGGGGACCTGAAATATACATGACCTCAAATACTGACTGAGGAATAATCTCAATATATGGACGAGGCGGGCATACCCATGCTCGTATCAAGATACATAAACATAACTGTGAGGCCCGAAAAGGGGGACCTGTAAGATACATGACCACTGTGTACATCATAAGAGTCCAGAGGGGACACAAATCTGGGACATACTGCTGAGCGGATCATGTGTGAACTGCAGAACTGGTGCACTGGAACAATCAACAGTGCTACTGAGTGTGGTACCAAAGGAACTGAGGAGCTGCTGGATCATAGTGACTGGGGCATACTCTCCATGGTACACTGGACTGGAACTGAAATGGGTACTCGAGGAAGCATATAGCTGGATGGCTTCCGAATACAATCGCCAACGCAGCCCGGACATCCACGGGAACATACAAATGGGCGTTCCTGAAGTGACTCACCAATGTGCTAGAGTCAAGGGAAATCCGGGGTCTTCGACTAAAAACTGATGGGATATAATCCTACGCGATCCTCAACGATGCGATCAAGGTGCTGAAGTCGAGCATGTGAGGAACAACCACTCGGAGAGGCAATGATGTCTCCTCTCAGAATGATCCGTAGGCACTTACCACAGATGGTGATAAGTCCAAGGCGTAGGGACCTCTGGGCCTATCCTCTGGAATAGAGGAGCTATCGTCGACAGAGGGAGACCTGCAACTATCAAGGCAATGATGTTTCCTTGACAGGAGCACGAGGTACAAGACCGAAATGTGATAGTGCTGATGGCAGGACTGATAACCTGTGAGGGGACAACTGGGCAAGTAGAGTGGATGGACTCAAACTTCCTTTGTTCAGAGTATGATAATGGGAATGATCTGGCAGCATATGAAACTGACTGAGGGGAAAGGGATCATAGCTGTAATGGATCTGGGAGGATAACTGGCTGAGGGAGACTCAAGCTATGGTAAAATGGCAGGAGACTGCAGAATACTCTGAACAAAGGCGACCTGATTGGGGGTGCTGCCGAGATGATCGATCATAGTGCCAGGAGGCACAGGAGGGAACTTCTTCATGGGTTAGGGAATGAGAAGAAGCGTATGTAAAATGATACTGTCGTGTGGATTTTACGAGCCCAGGACAGTTCATGCTCGTGGTTGCTTTCAATTTTAGAGAGTCTGAAAGCAAATAAGAAGACTCCAGGGGGTTGCTTTTTCGTAGATTTAGTCTCCAAGGCCCAAAGAAGCATAAAAGGATGCAATGAAGAACTCTTCTAGCCGGTGTGACTAGAGTATTCCTTTTTCGTAATTAGTCTACCAGGTCCGGAAAAGGGGTAAACTTATACCAGATAGACGCCCTTTCAGGTACTTTAACGAGCATGAAAGGAAGCAAGATTGCTCGGCGATCTTTTCATTCTTTTAGGAGTCAGAAAAGAGCTTAACGGAAACTCCCTAAGTGCCTTTTTCGTAAAGGAGTTGTCCGGCCCGAAAAAGGGATAAAATTATACCGAACAAAAGGAAATGGCCAGGCAAGGAGGAAGTGTTCAATCAAGGATCAATAATGGTGACCAAGAACGAGGGTAGGTGGGAACACTGAGGGGCCTCCTTGCGGGGTAGATGAAATGGTGGAAAAATAACGAAATATTTGCAGTATGACAGGAGTGAATGGCTCATGTAAAAATGTGGAACAATCCGATGGCAGCCGATGTGGCACGTAAACCGAAGCAGCAAGGTGTTGGGACACAATGTTGAAATTGTACCAAGTGAGAGCGAGAAATGATCTCAAGCATCATCACGAGCTCGAAAAAATGAATCCGGCGATATAAAGGATGTCAAAAACGGGTAACGGCCGATGTGGCACGCAAACCGAGGTGACGGGGGCACTTTGAAAAATGCCCAGAAAATCTGGAGGTGAGAGCGAGAAATGATCTCAAGCATCATCACCAGCTCGGAAAAATGAATCCGATGATATAAAACATGTGAAAAACGGAGAACGGCCGATGTGGCACGCAAACCGAGGCGACTAGTGGCGTCTGAAAAATGGGTAAAAAATGACAGGGTAAAAATAATGCAACGAGGTGACCATCATGACGGTCGCGTCGTGCTGGTTCCAGTGGTGGAAACGGCTCGGAAAAACAAAAACAAAAAAGAAAGTACTGTACAACGCAGACCAATGAGGCCGCGGGTTTCTTTTTATGGGTAAAAACGCTTAAGATACAACCCATTACGAGGGTTGTGCAAAGGACGGCCTTCAGAGTCAGCTAAGATGTATGCCCCCTTGCCGAGGCAGGTCTGCACGACGTAAGGGCCTTGCCACATGGATTCGAACTTCCCTTTACCGGTTTTGTCATGGGCTTGGTCGTAGGCGAGGACTAGGTCCCCTTCGCGGAAAGTTCGAGGGTGAACATGTTTATCATAGTCGGCTTTGGAGCGATTTTTGGCAGCTTCGATGTTCTGGAGAGTGGCCCGACGGTCTTCATCAGCTTGTTCGAGGTGCAGCAGACGCTGCTCGAGGGGGGTAGTGTCAGGGAGAAGCTCAACGGCGATCTGTAAGGCAGGGATCTGACACTTGATGGGGAGAACAGACTCTATACCGTGAACTAAATGAAATGGTGTAAAACCAGTGGCAGTCTTAGTGGAGGTGCGATAAGCCCACAAAGCAGGGAACGACATGTGGTGCCAATTGGACTTATGCTTGTCGACTGTTCGTTGGAGGATGGTCTTAAGGATTTTATTGATGGCCTCTACTTGGCCGTTCCCTTGGGGGTAGTAAGCAGAGGAAAATTGGTGCTCATACTTAAGGAGGGTGGATAACTCACGCCAGACGGCATCTTCGAAGTGTGAACCATGGTCAGAGACTAACTGCTTAGGAACCCCGAATCGGGCGATGACATGGTTGAAGAAGAAGCGGGCAGCAGTGTCAGCGGTACAATTGAAGGTAGGCATGGCTTCCGCCCATTTGGTAAAGTAATCAACAGCGACAACAATATATTTGTGGCCGTTGGCAGACTGGGGTCTACATTCCATGAAGTCTATGGCCCACTTACAAAAGGGACCAACGGTGACGACTGGGTGTAACGGAGCAGGAGGTGTCCGGGCCTTGGGGGCAAAAAGTTGGCAGTTATGGCAGTGTTTGACTGCAGTGATGCAGTCAGTGAAAAGTGTGGGCCAGAAGTATCCGGCACGGACGACCTTTTGGGCGGTGGCCATCCCTGAGAAATGGCCTCCGCAGGCACTGCTATGACAGTCATTAAGGACGTGTTCAGCTTCCTCGTGGGTAAGGCAACGACGAAGAATTGTGTCAACCTTGCGCCGGTAGAGGACATCGCCTAAGAGGAGATATCGAGAGGCCTGGTGGCGGATGCGACGGCGTCCATTTCGTGTAACTTTGGGTCTGAACTTCTGCGTGCGTAGGTATAACAAGATATCACCGTACCATGGGTCATCGGACGAGATAGTGAACAGGTGATTGTCAGGTAACTCATCGGAGATTGGTTTGGCCGGGAGAAGGGAAGGGAGATCAGTAATGAGCTGGGCAAGCGCGAGGGCTTTAGTGCTCTTAGGTGTTTTGAAGGTAAGGTCATATTCTTGGAGGATAATGACCCATTTGGCAACACGACCTTGGAGTAGCCGCCGGTTTAGAAGATATACCATGGGGTTAGAGTCGGCGACGACTGTGGTATGACTCATTAAGATGTAGTGTCGCAATTTTTGAACGGAAAAGACGACTGCTAGGGCAAGTTTCTCCTCATATGGGTAACGTAGTGGTGGACCAGACAAAGTCTGGCTAACGTAGTAAATGACGTGCTCCTGGTGAGAAGCGTCTTCTTGAACTAAGACTCCAGATATGGCATGCTCGGAGGCTGACACGTAAAGGATGAAGTCTCGAGTGAAATCCGGAGGGGAAATCAAAGGGGCTTGTGTGAGGGCCTTCTTGAGGGCCTCGAATGCAGCTTCTGCTTGCGCATCCCAGACAAAGGGTACGTGGGTGCGGAGTAGGCGCAAGAAACCATGAACCGTGGTGGCATAATCAGGAACGAAACGTCGAAGGAAGTTAGATCGCCCCTGCAGACTTTGGAGTTGCCGGAGCGTGCGAGGAGGGGGGAGGTCTAAAATAGCTTGGACCTTTAGAGGGTCAACAGTAATTCCTTTCTGGGAAACAATGAAACCCAACAATCGGCCGGCCGGTACGCAAAAGACACACTTGTGTGGGTTCAAGCGAATTTGGTATTTGCGACAACGCAGAAAAACTTGCCGAAGGTCGTTAAGGTGGTCTGATCGTTTCCGGGAACGAGCTGTGAGGTCATCAAGGTAGACTAACAGGATATGGACCAAGTCGTGGAAGCAATAGGTCATGGCCCGCTGGAAAGTGGCACCAGCATTTTTGAGGCCGAAAGGCATGACGCGATAGGCAAAGGTGCCCCATGGGGTAGTAAAGGCAGTTTTGTACTGGTCTTCCTTACGGATCTGAATCTGATTATATCCGGAAAAACCGTCCATGAAGGAGAGGACCGCATGCCCCGCACACGCATCTATAAGTTGATCGATGAACGGCGTGGGGAAGTTGTCCTTGGGACAAGCATGGTTTAAGTCACGGAAGTCAGTGCATACGCGGATGGTGCCTTGCTTTTTGTTAACTGGAACGGGGTTTGAAACCCAAGTGGTGTAGGCAATAGGATAAATGAACCCTGCCTTGCGCAGCTTCTCAATCTCGGCTTTGACAGCGGGGAGCTTTGAGGGATGAATGGGGCGCTGTTTCTGACGAACGGGGGGTACATCAGGCCATGTGTCAATGTGGTGCTCTATAATGGCAGGGTCAAGACTAGGCATTTCGGTATAGGACCAAGCAAAGACATCACGGAATTCTTTGAAAAGGTTTATGTAGTCCTCAATCTCTTGTTTACTGCAAAATGCTCCTAAAGTAATGAGTTCAGGGGCACGACCTGTAGCAGCAATATCAACTTGGATGACAGGTGAGATGTTGGCCATGTTGCCCTCCTCGAAGGCATCAGGAGCAGGAATAGGGTCCTTGAACCAGTCAACCTTAGTGGGGAGGAAGTCTTTGGATTCAACCGCGTATTGGGTAGCGGTGCTAGAGGAGGATTCTTCTGGGATGAAATAGGAACGGTGGTGCATATCATCCCAAGGATAATCCGGGGCAGTGAGGGCCTCAAGAATCTCCTCATTAGTACGGAAAATTTGCGTCGTCAAATCGGTTGACGAGGGGGTAGTGGTGGAAGAGATCATATAGATGGTATTAACCTCTCCGGAAGGTGAAGAGTCTGGGAGGTAGATCTCCTCAATGGTCGGTGGTGCCGTCTCAAGATCCAGATTGTTCATCTCATAGAGAGCCGCTCTGTAATCCGGGAGATCGGGACAATGATGTGAATAGTGCCCGTAAATACCGCAGATGGCGCAGGAGTGGTTGGTACGTAGGGACTTATCTTTAGGCTTGGGAGTGGGGTTTAGTTCGACTGTTGGGATGTTGGGGTCATCATCGAGCATTTGCATGTGTTTCTGCAATGCGGGTAACTGTGGGCATTGGTGGGTCGCATGGCCCAACTCGTCACACAGCGAGCATTTGGGAGGAGCACGAAACACTGGAGGGTTTTTGACTGTCTTGGGAGGTGGTACAGCAGTGTAAGGTTGTGGACCTCTGCCCCCAGTGGGTTTGGGAGTAGGAGGAGGTGTCGTAGAGGACGAAGGGGTAGAGACACCGGGAGGTGGGTGGGTGGTAGTAGCCATGGGTTGCACCGGCTGGAGGACGACATCTGGTGTCGGCGGGCGAATGGGAGGCGAAAGATACCATACAGGTAATCCCAAGGTTAACCCAGGGAGGCTAAGAGTAGCCATGACCGGGGCGCTTACTACTCCGGCGGGAGGAACTAGGAAGGGGATTGTATGGATCGGTGTAACACCAATGTGACTAGGTACCAATGGTGGTTTAGGCAACAAGGATGGTTGATTGTTAGGTGGTAGGATGTCATGGGACAAGGTACATAAGTCATACATTTCGGGCATAGATGACGGCGGAGGAATGGAGTGAAAGGTGGAATTCATCGGCGCGTCTGAGTAGACTCCAGGACCCGTAGAGGAAACAAACGAGGTGGAGGCAGGAGAAACAGGTTGTTCAACCATGGGGAGAACATTTTCTGGTGCCGCTGGAGCACTTGGATCATAGTAGGTGAGCTGGTCAATCTTAACCACGCGTCCTTCATGGGGGAACATCATGGTGCGAAAGACAGAAGAGGCAACCGCCCGCATGGCATACATGTAGCTGCGGCCAAGTAGAAGGTTGTAATCCAATTGGGCATTGATTACCTCTATGTCAATAAGGACTGTTTTACCACCTAACTGGACAGGTACGTTAGGTAGAAGGCCTTGGGGCTGGGCCGAACGACCGTCGTAGGCACGTAATGCAGTGGTGGACTGCTGGAGAGGAGGGGATCCTAGCTTCTGCCATACGAATGTAGACATAACGCATGTGGAGGCACCCTCATCGATGATGCACCGATGGATAACAAGGTTCCTAACGGAGACAGTAACTTGGAAGGCTAAGCTGGAAGGTAGGCGTGGTTCAGATTGGTCTAAATCAAACGCCATCAAATGCGAATCAGTTGGGTCAATCCCCCCAATGGCGGAAAGTAAAGTCTTGCGCTGGGAAGGGCAGTTCTTCAAGACTTCTAATGCAGACATGGCTGCGGGAGATTGGGCTAGGTCGTCTACGATGTTGTAGTTGGACGCAGCGCGCGCATTAGGGTTATTGTTGATTCGGCGAAGTGGGAAACGAGGTGCTTTCGCGGCGCCGTCTATGGGAGGCGAAGGTATACGTAACGCTTGATCGGTGGGATGAGCATTAGTAGTTTTATCCGTGGGAGTGGCTTCAGAGGTGGAGCCATATTGGTTCCGACGGGTCTGGAGGTTGACGTCAGTGGATGACATCATCAGTAAGTGGTGGGTACCTGAGTCAAACATGGGTTGATCGGGGGCAGCGTAAGTGATCTGTTGTTGTTGGGGTTGCACGTTAGCTTGAGGGGCCAACGGCTGAGTGTTCACCACGCCTTGGGTTGGTAATGGGTTTTGCAGCACCAAAGGGGGTTGTTGAGGTTGGGGGGGGTTGGGCGGTGCTTGGGGAGCCGCATGCCCTTGGCGATGGGCCTCGTCAACCCAGAGCTGCCGAGCTCGCTCCAAGTGTGGGCAAGCATGTGTGTAATGTCCATAGACCCCGCAAATAGAACAAGGGTGATTGGTTCGCAGATTGGGGTTTTTAGCCTACTTGGGCGGGCGATCAGGGTTTTGATTAGCGGGGGCCGCGTTTTTATTGTCAGGGGGATTAACCGGTTGACCAGCTTGGTCTGCAGGTTGGTTGTTTCCCCAATTACGGCCCTTGCCGTGGTTCTGTTGACCCTGGTTACGTTGGTTGTTCTGGTTTTGCTGCGGGTTCTGTTGGGCGTAAACTTTCCCTTGGGCAGCAGGTGGATTCTGAGGTTGCGCAGGTGCAGGAGCAGGCTGCGGGGGATGATATGCAGGTTGAGGCTGAGCAGGTGCAGCAACTTGAGGGGGTTGCTGATAGGACTGCGGAGCAGGTTGTGGATGTGCCGCAGGGGCTGCCTGGGGCGGATAATAAGCTGGTGGGGCTTGTGAAGGCGCAGGAGCTGGGGCAGTCTGCTGATGGTAGTAAGGCTGAGGGGCGACTGGAGGGGCATAAGCAGGAGTCGCATACCCGAAGCACTGAGGTGGACACGAAGGTCCATGGGAATGGTGATGTGTCATGGGAGCATATGAGTTGGTTGCTCCAGACTGGGAGGTAGCCCTCGACAGGTCGGGGCCAGGGGTAGGACGTGCTATAGAAAATGGTTGGGGATGCGAAGAAACACGGCCAATGATACCATCTGTAGCGTGGGATGCCCCCGGCGCATCATGATGGGACGACTCGCCGCGAGGGGCGTCAGGTATAATGGTATAAAGGTAACCCGACTGGGCGTAAATGAGGTCGAACTGCTGTGCCTTAAGGATGGCCTCTTCTTCAGACTGGGGTCTTTCGGAAGCTACATCCTTAGCAATAACAGGAAGCAGGGACTTGAGGAACCAATCGAGGAAGATACGGTCGTCTAGTTTGATCTTGCATAAGCTACGGCGTCTACGCCACTCATGGATATGGTCCGTGATATGGGTAGCCGTGTTTTGTCTACAGGATAGGAGGATCTCAACGCCCGCGTCATAGCGGACAGGCAACTGGAAGAACTGCAGGAAGGTAGAGGCAAGGGAGGCAAAGGTGGCGTGGGTCCCATGTGGTTGCTCAATATACCATTTGGCTGCAGAGCCAGTAAAGGTGCGCTGTAAGAGACGGAGGCGAACAGAGTCGTCCACGATGGAGTTAGAGGAACACCATAGGTGGAAAGACATGATATGGTTTTGTGGGTCCTCACCAGCCTTGCCCTCGAACTTAGGGATGTCCGAGGGGAGCTTGGTAGGCATATGAGGCCATGTAGGGTCGTGTCGAATAGGATCGTTGGTCAATCTGGCCAGGTCAGGTAGGTTGAGGCTAGCCATGAATGGTAAACTGGAAGAAGGCTGCGACACAGTAGTGCTATGGACCAAGTTGGGGCCAGTGCCCCCAAGTGGAGGGACAAGATTTAGGGTGGTGCCCCCAAGTGGGGGAACTGAGGTAGTGAAGGATGGTCCAGCACCACCATTGGTAGTGTGAGCCACTGATGTAGTGGGGATAGGTATTCCCGCTGTGGGAATAGGTACCGTGAGGGGTACAGTAGATGGGTTCCCCATGGAGGGCATACCCAACACAGGTGTAGTAACTGGTGTAGTGGCGGATGTGCCACCAATGGTCCCTATGACAAATGGAGTGGAAGTCGTGCCAGCCATGGGGCTAGTAGGGGCAGTATAAATAGGGTTCTCAGACTCTTCGTCAGAATCAGAGGTACAGTAAGGTGCGTCACTATCTGGTGACGGAGACCTACGTCGCTGACGAGTGGAGTCAAGTGACAAGGCTCTAGATCTGTGATGAGTGGTATCAACGGACAATGATCGGAATCTATGACGAGTGGTGTCAAGAGAACCGTGCTGTGGGGGCTCGCCCCTGAGGCGCCGAGAATGTCTCGGGGACTCAATGGTGACGGATGGTGTCAAATCTCTGTGGGTTGAGGTGAGTATAAAAACAGCTCAAAAATCCTAATGCAACCGAGTGTGCAGAAGGAGAGCTAAAAAACAAGGCACTCAGGCCAACAACCAACTCAACACACCCACTGCAACAGCTGTGCTACAATGGGTGGAGTAACAACAAAGATGGTCAGAATACCAATAAGCAGCAGGTTTCCTAAAAAAGAAAAATGGTGGACTCACTAGACCAAAGGGAGGTAAAGGAGCATGCAAACACCTAACTAAAAGTATTCTGACTTAACTAAACATATCCTCTGCAAGGTGATGAAATCCAAGTCAGACAATATGAGTAGGAAAGCCAAGTGGCTATGATATCCCCCTACCGGGAGGGACACCGGGTAGTCAATCCTAGAATAATGGCAACTAAGATACCCCGTTCATGACACATCCAGAAAGGTGAATCTGCCGTTTAGTTCGTTGACCGCAATACCCCTATACAGGGATATCCCGCGAACCGCGAAAGGTAGCCCTTCGGTTACTGAATGGAGTGCGGTATTCCACTCAGGCCTCCGGAACCAGTCTCCCGACTTCAACCCTCCTAAGGGAGAGGCCCTCTGATAAACTGGTCGTGACCGTGCCAAAAAGTACTAGGGGATTTTGGTTCCCTAGTTGGACAACAACTATGTCTCAAGTGAAATAACCAAGGGGTGTTATTGGAAGCCTATCCCCCTGATCCTACCTAACTACAATGATTCTTTTGTGTTCCCCAAGTGGGGTTAGAATGTTGGTTTAATTAGGTACTTTTTAAGGCTCACTTGATTTTATGTGACAGAGTGTGTGCTCGTGAGGTAATGATCCCAAGAATAGAAGTGCCACAAGGGAGGGCAACTTCCAATCTATCAATAATGCTGAAATTGATTCTTTGAACTTGCAAAATTTTCTGAAATAAAAATACTGAAATTTTAAAAAGATTCTGTAAAAGGAACAGAAATTATGTTGCAGAAAGGCTGTAAGGAAGTGGGCTGCAGGTGGGACAGAGGGCTGTTCAAATGCAGAAAATATTGCAGCAAGAGGGGCTGGGCTCAAAACAGGAAAAGAGCAGAAATCAGACCGCAGGTCTGTGGCGGATCAGAACAGGCCGACCGCGGGTTTGAGGGAAACAGCGGCGGTCAGGTCGCGGCTATCGGGCCAACAGAGGCAGTCATGACGCAGGAAACAGGGGAAAAGACACAGTCGAGTCGCGGCTATCGGGCCAACAGTGGCAGTCGGGACGTAGGAAAAATGGAAAAAGACACAGTCGGGTCGCGGCAAAAAAGGCTAACAGGCGCAGTCGGGACGCCCGAAAGAGGCAGAAAGCCGCAGTCGGGACGCGTGAAAAAGGCCGACAGGCGTAGTCAGATCGCGGCAAACAGGCTGATTAGCCACGGTCGGATTGCAGGTAACAGACTTGAATCCGCCGGTAGGGCGTAGGAAGCAGTCTGAGAGCCGCGGTCGGATCGTATGTAAAGGCCTGAAAGGCGCGGTCGGGACGCGACTGCAGAGGGAAAAGACGCGGTATGCAGCGGCCGAAAGGGACAGCCGAAAGTAAAAAATTCAAAAACGGAAACCAGAAATTCGAAAACTAGGGGAGTCGCCAAAACTGTAGCTAGGGTTTTACCCCTAGCTTGTGCCAATGAGCACCTACTAAGGAGAATGGACTCCTTAGTAGCAGTTCAATAATGATTAAATGATTAAGCTAAAACAACAATTAACAAACTACTTTAAACATTGCATGAGACATAAATGAAAGATGTAAAAAATGGTTTTATATTAATGTTACCTTGAGTGTCAAGGTTGATGAAGCCCTTTGCAGTGTCCAAGAGGATGCTCCAAGCTTCAGAATGCTCCTTTCTCCTTCTCCAATGTTGGGGATGGGCCAAAGGTGGCTCTCAAGGTGAAAATAGTTCAAAGGTGAACTAGGGTTTCGAGAGAGATTTTGGCAGAGTAAGGGTGCTTGTGATTGTGGATATGGAATAAGGGATCTCCATCACCTATTTATAGTTTTTTGGTGGTGGAGTGCTGACCCATGGTTTTAGGCAGCTGTATAGGGTTTTTTCCTCCTTTTCCTCATTATTTTATATTTTTATTCCCTTTTTAGGGGATTTTTGCTATTTTTGGAGGAAAAGGGGGTTTTTTAGCCTTTTTTAGGCTATTTTGAGGGTTTTGTGGCCTTTTGGAGGCATTTTAGGCCTTTTGGAGGCATTTTAATGGGATTTTTTGGGATTTTAAGGGAAAAATGGTAGGAAAATGGACAAATGAGCCATATAATGTGGTAATGAGGTAGTGAACACTTTTTGGGTGTTAACAATAAGCCAATCCAAGACAAAGCATCTTGACCTTGATGCTCATTACATTCGAGGTCTTGTCACATATGGTATTATTTCTCTTGAGTATTGTCCTACCGAGCAGTAAGCAGGCGATATCTTCACCAAATCCTTAACATCAACAAAGTATGTGCATCTCCATTCTTTACTTGGGATGAGGGAAGTTTTCATCAAGGGGAAGTAGTAATGACTCTTTCCTTCCTTAGTGTTAGTGAGGGATTTTCTCCCAACCATTATTAAGGGGGAGTGTTGGAATATATTAATTATATTCCTTGGAAGGTAATAATGTCTTCGTATTATGTCAGAATTTATCCACAATCTTATGTAAAAGAGTAATATATTATATCCCATATTCATTATTGTAAAGTATTCTCTTATTATCCATTATTATATAAAGAGATGTTATTATGGAGAATTATATTATCCCACATGAAATATGTGAGAGTAATTCCTCCACATCTCTTGGTATATAATAGGGTTAAGGGAGTTACATCACTATTACAATGATATAGTGGTATACACTCATAGATACTATTACAACACATTGTATTATTCTCACAAGCTCTCTGCTATATTGTATTGGGGTTATTTGTAGTTTCTCTCTTATATGATTGAAGGAGATTTTGGAGACAATAGAAGACAACCTTCCCGTGGACATAGCCCAATTGGGTGAACCACGTATATCTAGTGTATTCTTTTCCTTGTTCTCTTTCTTTTCTTATTTATGTTGATATCTTATTGATTGCTAAGATAGGTAAGCTAGTTTAGCTAGATCTATAGTTCTAACATGAGCTACCATCCCATTTAGGAAAGATGCATAATGTATTTCATGTTTCAGTACTTAGGCACTATATCTCAGAACCATGTCCTGACTTGAAATTGGAGGCATTGCAGCTTTCGGAGGAAGGGGTCATTCAGGTTGAACCATACTGCATTATAGACCGCAGGACTCAAAAGTTATGTAGATGTATCATAGACCAGGTTAAGGTCCAATGGGACTAGTATAGTGTAGATTCATCCACATGGGAAGATGCAAACTCTATGCATTGAGATTTTCCCTATCTTTTTGAGTAGTTGATATTACACATACAAATGTCGATACTCATTTTTTTTGTATGATATTCATGACATGGATACTTATGATGAAGTTACTTACTGCTAGTATGATGCTTATGATGTGGATTCCTATTTCCTAGTATTATGATCATGATGTGGATACTTATTTTCTAATATGATGTGGATTTATCCTATTTTCTAGTATATAGTTATGATATGGATACTCCTTTGAATTCCTATTATGTGATGATGTTCATAAGGTATAAACTCAAAATGTAGATACATATACTGTGGATACTTGCAATGAATGCTAGTTTCATGAAATGTCTTTATAACTACTAGTATATGTTGTTAATAGAAGATGGATATTAACTTGATTCTCAACAGGATAGTGATCTCGTATGATGCTTAATATATTTTATTTATGTACGATGTTTCTTATGAGGATGAAACTTAATTAGGTACTTATCAATATTGCGACCTCATATGATAAATATGTTAAATTTTGAGCATTAATTCACAATACTCTAGGATCTTTACTCAGAGAATAACATGTATAGTATATCAATGCATATCAATCATAACAAGCATTTCAATCATCACAAGAAGCAAAAGCATGAGAGACAATAGACATAGAGTTTCCATGGGGAAACCCTAAGGTGAAAAACCCCACAACTTCCTCAGAGATAGATAGAGCTGTTAGAAAAACAGGATCGCAGAGCAATAACAATAAACAGAAATGCAAATATAATCACACATACACATTACAAGAGAGACACAGATATATCGTGGTTCACCCAACTTGGGCTACGTCCACACTGAATTTTCTAGTCCTTATTATTATTACCGTCCAACAAGTCGAAGGGATACAACCTGCAGCACAACCGCTGCACTTCCTCTTCTCTGTTTCACAGTCTCTCTCCTGATCTCAAAGATCTTTACAATGCATAAAATCTAATACATCAACAACCCTAGCCATATTACAATGTCTTTCTTTTATAAGGGAAATACAATGGGAAAATACCATGGGATACCCAAAACCATGGGCCCGCAAAATAGCTGGCGAAAACAACCCCAAAAATTTTCTTCGGGGGACCGCTGGCCCCCGGACCCCCCAGCCAAGGGGGATGGGCCCCCCTGGAACCCCGTGGGGGGGCGATGCCCCCCCACACGCCCCCGCTGGGGTGAGTGTATAGTCCACCTACATATCATATAGAACTGGGGTACAAACACGGCTGATACAATATCATCTATGAGACTAGAAGATCTGGCTCCACAACCAACAATCTCCCACTTGGAGACTGATCACAACAACTCCACTGCTGCTGCACTTGCTAGACTTGGACTTGGCAAATTTCTCCTCTTCACCTTCATGCTAGAAGGCCAACTGAAACCGAGCACGAACTCAGTTTCTCTCTGGTCACTACCTTTGTGAACATGTCTGCAGGATTCTGGCTAGTATGTATCTTTTCCAGCTTTAACAGTTCATCTTCCATAACAGAGCGTATGAAATGGTACTTGAGCTGTATATGTTTAGTCCTGGAATGGAATGCTGAGTTCTTTGCAAGGTGAATGGCACTCTGGCTATCACTATACAATCTGCTATCCTTCTGCTTCTTACCCACTTCCTCCATAAACCTCTGCAACCAAATCATCTCTTTACTAGCCTCTGTAATGGCAACATACTCTGCTTCTCTTGTTGAAAGTGCAACAACCTTCTGTAGTTTCGAAATCCAGCTTACTGCTGTTCCACCTATAGTAACACATACCCTGTGGTACTCCTCCTGCTATCCTTGTCACCTGCTATATCTGCATCAACATATCCCTGTAGAGCAGTGTCTGAACCTCCAAAACATAATGCCTCAGTGGTAGTACCTCTCAAATACCTAAGAATCCACTGTACTGCCTTCCAATGTTCTTTACCTGGATTGTTCATATATCTGCTCACAACTCCCACTGCATGTGCAATATCTGGTCTTGTGCACACCATGGCATACATCAAGATGCCAACTACTGATTGATAGGGAACCTTGGACATGTAATCTGTCTCTTCTTGTGTCTTGGGATACATTTCCTTACTTAGACTGAAATGGTTAGCCAAAGGTGTACTTACAGGTTTTGCATTCTGCATTCTGAACCTCTCCAACACCTTTTGTATGTACTCACTTTGAGACAATGTCAATTTGCGATTTTTCCTGTCTCTCATTATTCTCATACCAAGGATTTGCTTTGCAGCACCCAAATCCTTCATCGCAAATGAATTAGCTAGCTTCCTTTTGAGTACATTTATATCCTGCATGTCAGACCCTACAACAAGCATGTCAACCACATACAATAACAAGATAATATATCTTCCATTGTCTAGCTTCTTGAAATAAACATAGTGGTCAGAATGACATCTACTATAACCTTGTTCTGTCATAAACCTGTCAAACTTTAGATACCATTACCTTGGAGCTTGCTTCAAGCCATACAAGCTCTTTTTCAACCTGCATACCAGATCCTCCTTACCTTTGACTTCATACCCTTGTGGCTGCTGCATATATATTTCTTCCACCAAATCCCCATGGAGGAAGGCTGTTTTTACATCTAACTGTTCAAGATGCAAATCTTCTATCACCACTAGACTTAAGATAGTCCTAATTGAAGTCATCTTTACAACAAGAGAAAATATTTCATCAAAATCTATACCTTTCTTCTGTGCAAACCCCTTTACAACAAGTCTGGCCTTGTACCGCTTCTTACCTCCTTCTTCTTCCTTCAACCTGTAAATCCATTTGTTTTGCAATGCTCTTTTACCAGTAGGCAACTTAACCAAATCCCAGGTCTGGTTTCCTACCAATGAGTCCATCTCCTCATTCATGCCTTGCTCCCACTTCTTTCTAGTTTCCACCTGCATTGCTTCTTCATAACATTCTGGTTCACCAGAATCAGTCATCAATAAATAATACATTGAAGGAGAGTATCGTTCAGGGAGTCTACTTAACCTGGTAGATCTTCTTACAGTTGTAGGAGTTTCAGGTACTTGCTGCTGCTCTTGATTTTCTAGCACCTTCGGAACTTCATTTTCTTTAACTTCATCAAGCACTATGTACTCTGTGCTTTCCTTTTCCCGTTTCTTTCCCTGCAACTGATCTTTATACATGACCTTTTCATTGAATATCACATCTCTACTCCTGATGATTTTGTTATTTTCATAATCCCATAAACGATAACCACATTCATCAACCCCATATCCAATAAAGGTACATTTCTTGGATTTTGCTTCAAGCTTTGTTCTATTTTCTTTATCAATATGGAAAAATGCTTCACAACCAAACGTTCTCAGAAATGAGTAGTTTACCTTTTTATCTGTCCATGCTTCCTCTGGAATACCACCATCCAAAGCACTTGAAGGTCCTCTGTTTATTAAATAAACAACAGTATTTACAGCATCCGCCCAAAACTGTAAGGGCAACCCTGCATGCAGTCGCATATGCCTTGCACGTTCCATGATCGTTCTGTTCATCCTTTCTGACACACCATTTTCCTGTGGTGTTCCTGGGACTGTCTTCTCTCTACGAATCCCATGGTATGAACAGTAACTATCAAACTCCTTGCCGCAGTACTCACCTCCATTATCAGATCTGAGACACTTCAACCTTTTTCCTGTCTCATTCTCAACCAAAGCTTTCCACTTCTTAAAAGTAGCAAGCACATCAGATTTCTGTCTAATGCAATAAACCCAAGTTTTTCTAGTTGCATCATCAATAAATGTAACATAATAATGAGAGCCACCAAGAGATTGTACCTGAGCCGGTCCCCATACATTTGTATGCACAAGCTCTAATTTTTCATTCTTCTTCTGTTTCCCAACCCTGAGAAATTTGACTCTCTTCTGTTTTCCATAAACACAGTTTTCAAAAAATTCCAAACTTACCTGCTTCAAATCCGGCAACAACTTCCTTGAGTGGAGAATCTGCATCCCCTTCTCACTCATGTGGCCAAGCCTATGATGCCACAATTCTGTATCTGTTCCTGTGGAAGCTAAAGAGATAGAATGGTCAGTATTATGAGGACATAAATACAACGTACCTACTCTATCTCCTTTTTCTATCACCATTGATCCTTTAGTGATCTGCCACCACTTTTCTACGAACGTAGATAGACAGCCGCCATCTCCCAACTGCCTTGTTGAGATCAGATTTCTTTTCATAGCAGGAATATTCCTAACATCTTTCAACAACCAATCAGTTCCATTCTTAACTTTTATCCATACCTTACCCATTCCAACAATTTTACATGGCTCATCATCACCCAATAAAACATGTCCAAAATCGCCAAGAACATACTCATGAAAGTATTTCCTATGGGGTGTAGCATGACATGAAGCTCCTGAATCTACTACCCAATAATCACTAGTATTATCTAATGCAAGAATCAAAGCATCTTGTAACACATCACCTGCTACATTTGCTTCCTGGGTAGTTTCCTTCTGTGCATCTCCTTTCTTCTTTAGAGATTTGCAGTCTTTCTTCAGATGTCCTTTCTTTCCACAGTTCCAGCACTCTATCTTTTCCAGTCTGGACTTGGATCTGCCCGTTTTAGACTTTCCACGATTACCTTGGCTCTTTCCTCTCTCCTTTTGTCTTCCTCTGCTCTCCATGGTCAACGCATTACCTGATGTCTCACCTGTGCTTTTTCTTCGCATTTCCTCGCTAAGAATAACACCAATAACATCATCAAATTTCAAGGTGTTTGAACCAGAGATAGAGTTACTTACAGCCATGACCAAGCTATTCCAGCTTTCTGGCAATGAACACAAGATTAGAAGAGCCCTAACCTCATCATCAAAGTTCACACTTACAGAACTTAGCTGATTTGTAACCGTATTAAACTCATTTAAATGATCAGTAACAGATCCACCTTCAGACATCTTCATATTAAATAAACGCTTCATTAAAAATACCTTGTTGGAAGCCGAGGGTTTTTCATACAGCTTACCCAATGCTTTCATCAAACCCTCTGTTGTCGTTTCTTTTGAGATATTGAAATCCACTGATGAAGCCAGGCTCAACCGTATTGTTTCTAGAGCCTTTCTGTCAAGAACCACCCATTCTTCGTCCTTCATAGTCATCGGCTGCTTTGCTTTTCCTCCCAACGGTAGGAATAGATCCTTCTGGTACAGATAGTCCTCCATTTGCATCTTCCATAACCCAAAGTTTTGGCCATTAAACTTCTCGACCTTAAACTTTCCTTCTTCTGCCATTGCTCCCACTCGAACCAGAAACCCTAGCTTCCTGCGGGTTTAACTGCCAAATAGACCTTTGGCTCTGATACCAATTGTTAGAAAAACAGGATCGCAGAGCAATAACAATAAATAGAAATGCAAATATAATCACACATACACATTACAAGAGAGACACAGATATATAGTGGTTCACCCAACTTGGGCTACGTCCACACTGAATTTGCCAGTCCTTATTATTATTACCGTCCAACAAGTCGAAGGGATACAACCTGCAGCACAACCGCTACACTTCCTCTTCTCTGTTTCACAGTCTCTCTCCTGATCTCAAAGATCTTTACAATGAATAAAAGCTAATACATCAACAACCCTAGCCGTATTACAATGTCTTTCTTTTATAAGGGAAATACAATGGGAAAATACCACGGGATACCCAAAACCATGGGCCCGCAAAACAGCTGGTGAAAACAGCCCGAAAAATTTTCTTCGGGGGCGCTACCCCCGGACCCCCCAGCCAGGGGGGATGGGCCCCCCTGGAACCCCGTGGGGGGGCGATGCCCCCCCACACCCCCCCGCTGGGGTGAGTGTACAGTCCACCTACATATCATATAGAACTGGGGTACAAACACAGCTGATACAATATCATCTATGAGACTTGAAGATCTGGCTCCACAACCAACAAGAGCAATACCTCAACCAAATATACAGAGATAGACTCCTCCTAGTAGCTGAAACTCCTCCTCACAATTGCACCACTTTCCGAGTGAAGGAAGAATGATTTTCTGAGTGATCCAAATAGAGATCTCCTGATATCTATTTATACTTGTCCTATTTCCCCAATAACCTTATGGGTCCAACTTGTCTAGCTAGTACATCAACCATATATTACATAAATCAGGTCCGACCCCACACATGGTGGTCTAATAACCCTTCGGTAAGTTAACATACTTGTGACACTTTTCAATACACATGATGACACTTCCGTATAGAGGAATGACACATCTCTATAGGAGTATAATAATATATAAATGAAATACATTCCGAAGTTACATATACATCAACACTCCCTCTTAACTAGGAAGGTATTTCTCGACACATATCTGCTAGCACAAGCCTTCTTCTCTGGATCATTGTCATTGATGCATCATCCTCGAATCATCGTCATCGTCACTGCTGCTGCTGTCTCAAACAATCTTTGTATCTACTCATCATAGGAAGTTATACAGAGCCAGTCCTTTTTCATAGTGGATGTAGGCCCACCACCTGCAGTTCTTCATCACTGGCCATACTTTGGAATCCTCAGGATTTATTACGTGCGTCACAAAACCTGGTGGTAGCATCCCAGGATGTTACGAGCACACAACTCTACCTGTCGGATCCCCCAGGAGCACATTACATGTGACCCATCACAAAACCTGGATGAAGCATCCCAGGTTGTTACGAGCACACAGCTCTACCTGTCGGATCTCCCAGGAGCACATTACATGTGATCTCACCACAAAACCTGGCTGAAGCATCCTAGGATATTACGAGCACACAGCTCTACCTGTCGGATCTCCCAGGAGCACATTACATGTGGTCCACCAAAAAACCTGGTTGAAGCATCTGAGGCATTTTTCATCCTGTCCAGATCTCCCAGGAGCATATTACATGTGGTCATGGCAATGCCTTGAAAGAGAATCTGAGGCCTTTTTCATCCTGTCCATATTTCCTAGGTCCACTTACATGCCATAGGAAAATGCCTCAAAATAGCATCTGAGGCCTTTTTCATCTTGTCTAGATCTCCCAGGTCTACTTACATGTCCTCCCAGAGCAATGCCTTGAAAGAGAATTTGAGGACTTTTTCATCCTGTCCAGATCTCCCAGGTCTACTTACATGCTCATCTTCACAACCTATCCACAACCATAGAGTATCAACCTGATACTCTCCATACATCATCCTGATGTACACATGATCATCATGATCATCATCACTGCATCATCATGATGCATGTCATCTGGAGAAGCTCGTCATCCACGATCATCCTGATCATACAATGCATCTACCTGATGCATACCAAGTATCTACCTGATACATATCATCATACACAATGTATCCACCTGATACATACATAGATACATGATCCACACAATGTATCTACCTGATACATATCATCATACACAGTGTATCCACCTGATACATACATAGATACATGATCCACACAATGTATCTACCTTATACATATCAACATACATGATCTACCTGATCATACAATGTATCCACCTAATACATATACAGATACATGGTCCAAGCATCCAACATGATGCATACATACATAAATGATCCAATTGATCATATCTAGCATCCAACATGATGCGTACATACATAAATGATCCAACTAATCATATCCAGCATCCAACATGATGCGTACATACATAAATGATCCAACTGATCATACAGAGCAAAAACTAGAACATCATCCTGATGCTCATCATCCAGCGCTTACGTCCATAGCCATGTGAAGGATCCCCCTTCCACCATGCTAGGAATGGCTACAGCAAAATGTCTCCATCACTTCTTCCTCGAAGTGTCATCGATCCGAAGAACACCAAGCCTCTATCTAAAGTACTTGAACTTCACTCTGGCTAGTGGCTTCGTCAACACATCTGCAATATGCTCATCCGTTGCAACATACTGGAGCTTCACTGCTCCTCTCTGCACCATATCCTTGATATAGTGATATTTGATCTCTGTGTGTTTCGACCTGTCATGGAACACCGGGTTCTCAGATAGCTTCACACAACTCTGGTTGTCACAAAAGATACCAGTAGCCTCCAATGGTAGATCAAATAATTTAGATAGTAGCTTCCTCATCCATACTGCCTCACAACTAGCCGAACAAGCTACAACATACTTTGCTTCGGCTGTAGTTAGTGCTACACAGGACTGCTTCCTACTAAAACAAGAGATCACACCTGATCCCATACTGAAGCAGCACCCAAAAGTGCTCTTCCTATCTGCAGCACTGCCTACCCAATCTGAATCAACATAACCCTGTAGGTTAAACTTTTGATTTGCATCATACTTGAGCCCATAATCAACTGTACCCTTCAGGTACCTCAGAATATGCTTTATAGCAACCAAGTGAACACTGCTTCGATTTGTCAGGAACTAGCTCAATGTGTTCACCACAAAGAAAATATTTGGTCTCGCATTCATTAGGTACATCAAGGACCCAATCATCTGACGATACATAGAGACATCCACCGGCTCAGATGAAGCATCACAAAGAAGCTTCAGATTTGATGCCATAGGTGTGGCCATGGCCTTGCAATCCATCATCCCGGACCTCTTCAGGATATCTACAGTATACTTCCCTTGTCCAAGGAAGATCCCATCTGCACTCTTCCACACCTCCATACCTAGAAAATAGTGCATCATCCCCAATGCCTTCATATCGAACTTGGCAACAAGCTTCCTCTTTATATCGGCAATCAATCTGTCATCTCCTGTTACAAACAAGTCATCCACATACAAAAGTAGTATCATTGGATTGCCGTCCTCAACCTTGTAGTAAAGGTTGGAACCTGCTTTACTCTTGGTAAAGCCCAAAATGGATAGAAAGTTGTCTATCCTACCATGTTCTACACATATACGACTCCCTGTCATGTGCCTTTGAACCAAGTGGCTGCTCCACATATACTTCTTCTTCAACTACACCATTCAAGAAAGTTGTCTTGAAATCCATCTGGTGTATCTTCCATTTCATCACTTTTATAATTCTTTATGCTGCCATCTACAACATGCTTGATCTTGTAGATCCTCTTGAAAGTCACTATAGACTCCCCTTCAGGTCTTGGTACTGCATCCCAAACATCATTCTTGATGATCGACGGATCATGGCATTCTTCCATTTCTTCATCCCAGATCCTGGGAACTTCAATATCTTCAATAGATATCTTTGTTGCTGGAACAAATGTTGTATTCCTTCTTTTGTAGGTGAAGGTATACTGTCTTTCCTACAAAACAAGTTAAATTGCATGATTAGAAACATCTTATAATTTTCAGAACAAATTCTTACACATAAATAAATATGTCAAACAGTCATGCAATTATCTTAGCCAATGCTTCAATACAACATTTATCCATGTTCCATAACTTTCTAGATGCCTTCCAGTCTCGACCAGAACATTGTTAAGAGTTTGCATAGCTCCCAACATGTCAGCAAAGAGGTTTCATTCTAGATAAGTATCAATGGAATGTTGTACAGTTCCATAGGCCTACTTACCCATCAAATGCATAATAATAGTAAGTTGTTCATTAATGCAATCATTCTAATATGCATAATACACATCCTAAATCTAGGAACATAAGCATATACGTCATTGAACAATATTATTTAAACAAACAAATATGCAAGAAATGACAATTAAAATACTTATCTTTGCTTGTTTGTTGGGTGGACTCCCTCTGAGTCTTTGCTTCCTTGCAGGAGCTGCTGGAGTCCTAATCCAAAGTAGCTTCTTCTACACCTTTCTGTTGTGGAATGTAGAGAGATGGTCAACTCCCTCTGAATATATGCATCCTTGTAGAAACCACTGGAGTGTGCTCCCTCTTGATCTTTGCTTCCTGGATTACCTGTTTTTGAACTTATATTCATTCTCGATCCCTATGCATGCTTATTAGTATCATCATTGTGATATCCTCGAGGTCTCATACATAATTAAACATCCATTAGTATAATCTTAATATAATCAAAACACAATAATCTCAAGCATGTATAGTCAGGATCATTTCAAACAGAAATAATAAGCATTCTTATGGTTAGTCATAAACATGATATACCTAAACCCGTGATTACTCAAACCTATGACTCTTCTGGTTAGTCATATCATCAATTAAGGTAAGAAACATAATATGCATAAGCCCTAGATTACTCAAACTTGTAACTTCAAGAGTAATCATTATCAATCATACAAAAGTATACGATATATATAACAAAAACATACCTGGTCATCATATTTGCTAGTTATGTCTAGCAATGTGTTCTTGTTCTCTTCAATGACCTGCATAACTCATTAGTTAACCTTTGCAAAAACAAATTATACATACCTCTATGTGATCCATGACTATGGATGAATCTTTGTCTTCATAACATGTTCAGGTTGTCCCTTTAATTTGTACAATCCTCCCTCTTGCTCTCCAATCACTACTGCATCATCTATGGTATTTCCCTTTGGCCACATTAGAACTTGGCCATCCACAAATGCAACCCTCATACCTTTTGCATCCAATGCAGATATGGAGAGTATGTTCTTCTTGAGCCCAGGTACATACAAAACATCTTTCATCTTCAAAGACTTCCTAGAGTCTAGATTGTAAGAGGCTTCACCACTTCCTTTGATAGGGTATTGGTAGTCATCCCCAAGTTTCACCTATGAGAGCAGAGATTAGAACATACTCTTCTTCGCTTGATGAGTTATCATCATCACTTTCTTCTCTAGCCTTCTTCTTGGGAGATTCATCACCCTCGGCTGCATGAGCATGATACCTTCTTTTGCTGCCCTTCTTCTTCTTGTTGAAGTTGTTGTTGTCCTTCTTGTTCTTGGGACAATTTATGGCAATATCTCCGTTTTCATTATAGGTGAAGCATATTCTCCTTTCTTTATGGTGATGTGAATATTTCTTGAAGTGAGATGGCTCTCTCCTGGACTTCCCTTTCTTGGTGTGAGCTATGAGAGCTTGATCTTCATTCCCCATCTTTTCTTCTTATGCCACAAGCCTTGCTTCTTCTTGTGAGCATTATTCCCGTAGTCTGCTGAAGGATACCAGCTTCTTTCTTGCACAAATTCCTTGAATAAAGGAGTCCCATGACCTGGGTAGGCCATTCAGAGTGGTCATGACAACTTCACCATTTTCCACCATTTCATCCACTACTTCTAGTTGTTCCTTGACTTGAGAGACCCTAGAAAAATAAGATTGAATGGATTCTCCATTCTGAAGTTTTACCCCTTTCAATTGGTTCCACAGAGTCATCTTCTGATTTATGTTCTTCCCTTCAAATAGCTTGGCTAGTGAATCAAACATCTCTTTGGGTGTCTTCAGAGATGACACATGGGAGATGAGATGGTCCTTGATAGAATCAACAATGATTCTCTTTTCCTTGACCAAGTTCTTCTTATGCAATATCTTAGCCTCTTCATCCTCTGGTATGGGGATGTCTTCTTTTACATATGAGTCCAACTCATTCTCTTCCAGGATTAACCCAATCCTATACTTCCAGGCTCAGAATTTATCAACCCCTTCAATCTTATCCTCAAGCTTGGTGTGGTGAGACATCTTAAAAAGTACTTGAAATGGAAATAGAAAAGATTTAGGTCTTACCACTTGATTTGTTGAAAACTGGATCTGGTCCCAGATTAGGGTTTGTTGGAAAAACCCTAAAAATTCAAAATATGAATTTTAACTTTTTGAAAGGGTAGAAAGACGCGCCTTGATGAGCTGATCAGCCTGGTGTATTCAGAATTTGAGATATGCGAAGATTCACCCTTCAGAAATGCCTTTTTTGCCTTCCTGGGTTTACTTAGGAGGACCCTAAATTAGGGTTTGAGTTTCCTGGAGATTTACCTAGCCAAAAATATCGATCCAAAGCTCTAAACTTCTATTTTTGCAAGGAGCTTCCAGCTATGTCTTCAGATTCCAGGAATTCCTATTTTTGTGGAAACCCTAATGTTTAGGGCCAAATCTAAAAATGCTCAGAATTGAATTCTGATTGGACAGATAGATTCTCCTTGATGAGTAGAGTCAATCTACTATACTTCTTTTCCAAAATCTGTGGAGAGAAACACAATAAACAAGAAACCCTTGGTTTTCATCACTGCACAATGTCTTCTTCTCAGGTTAGCTCTGATACCATGTTAAATTTTGAGCATTAATTCACAATACTCTAGGATCTTTACTTAGAGAATAACATGAATAGTATATCAATGCATATCAATCATAACAAGCATGTCAATCATCACAAGAAGCAAAAGCATGAGAGACAATAGACACAAAGTTTCCATGGGGAAAAACCTAAGGTGAAAAACCCCACAACTTCCTCAGAGATAGATAGAGCAATAGCTCAACCAAAGTACAACCAAATATACAGAGATAGACTCCTCCTAGCAGTTGAACCTCCTCCTCACAAGTGTGCCACTTTTCGAGTGAAGGAAGAATGAATTTTTGAGTGATCCAAATAGAGATCTCCCGATCTCTATTTATACTTGTCCTGTTTTCCCAATAACCTTATGGGGCTTACTTGTCTAGCTAGGTACATCAACCATATATTACATAAATCAGGGCCGACCCCACACTTGGTGGTCTAATAACCCATCGGCAAGTTAACATACTTGCAACACTTGTCAATACACATGACGACACTTCTGTATAGAGGAATGACACATCTCTATAGGAGTACAATAATATATAAATGAAATACATTCCGAAGTTACATATACATCAACAAAATATAATATTTATGTTTTAGTATATGATCATGCAATGATATTTAATGACTAATATTATCATATTACTTACATTGGTATTTGAAAATGGATACATTATCATATATCTGTCTTAGATGATATATGTATGATATATTGTTGTTTATATTGTCCCTGGAAAGGGATACATGATGATCTATCGAATATAGATGAAATATGGTTTATGTATCATAATATTTATATTGAAATTGCATTATGATCTACAGAGTACTGATGCTATATTGTTTATTCTATCAACACATTTTAAATGTTTTTATATGAGGATTATAATAGAGAAGCTTATTTTTTTTCAGAATGTCAATACAAAGAAAAGTTTCACCTTATGATTTGACGAGAAAGAATTCATATCGGTTTTTTAAAGAAAGGAGTACTAATCACCTTCATGGGTGTGAGCAAGATTGAATTGCAGGGAACTACTATCTTTAAATGATTCTATGGGGGCCCATAACCACGAATGAGAATATGTATATTATGTACCTTTATGGGATGGGGGACAACCTAATAGTTAATCCTATGCCAGCTATGGTTTTGATGCCTAGTCGACCAAAATACGGTGCAGTCGATGAGGTGACTAGAGGAGACCAAAATCTGGTGTGACCAATGAGGTCTAATACCGAAAGTCTACGACTTGAGGTACACCAGTCGTAGAGGGAGGTATATGGAGAAGGACTTATGATGCCTGGGGTTGGTTTCCTTGGAGGGATACAGAGGGAGTCAAGGCCAACCTTTCGAGATGCCTAGTTGACCAAAATACAGTGTGGCTGATGAGGTTTCCAAATGTGACCAAAATCTAGTGCAGTCGATGAGGTCAAAATAGAGACTGAAAGTAGACCAAAATCTGGTGCAACTGATGAGGTCCATAGAGCTAGAAATTATGCTAACCATGAAGCTTATGATGCATACTATACTATCCATAGATAGGTTATAGTAGAGGAACCGTGCCATGGTGAGCGGGACCACACAGAGTATTGGCATGGAGGATTATGAAGGTTTCTCTGGTGGTATGATTCTCAGAGAGAGGGTGAGTAAGGAATGATGGAACTTTTGGGGAGAAATGTATGTATTTCTATCTCATTGAAGTGGTTTTATTGTCTATTTATTCCTAATATTTATGTCATGTTAATGAAGTGTCTAATGAATTTGATGCATAATTTGTATGAATGGTTGCATATTAGACCCTAGGTAATTAAACAAGAGCATGTTGTAATTAGGGCGTTGAATGTATTAGTGAAGGAGGAAAATTATTGCATGCTGGCCACACACAAGATTTTTCATCTGCACAATAGTATTAAATATATATATACTATATTAATTAAAAAAATATTGTGTTGTGTATGATGTTATTCTGTGTTGTGAACCTATCTCTGTGGGGAGTATAACTTCGGGGTGAAGTTTCCCGAAGGGGGAGAGTATGTAACACCCTAAAATTTGAAATTGTTATTTTAAAGATTAGTATTATGTAAACATAAATTAATATTAATGATAATATTAAATAGTAATAATAATAATAATAAGAGAGAATAATTAATTAACTAAATAAATTTACTTAAGTTTTCTAAGCATTATTGGCTCCCATGCAAATTAATTTGAATTAATTAAACTAAAAAAATTTCTGCATAAATCTAAGAATTGGGGGCATATTGAGGGACTTTTGTGGGTCATTTTGGTTTTAATGTTTGTTGTGGGATTTTTTGGTTGTTTTTCTATTGGTTTAGGAATGGTTTGAGGGTGTGGGAGTCTTGGTTGATGTGGGATCTTATAGGATGGCATAGTATTAACTACTGGGGGATTGGGGGGCTCGGTATTTTTGTGTCGAGGAATTAGGTTGGGAGGAGAGTGCCCCAAAACAATTTGTTGCGGCTTAGGAGAAGACCGATGATGTTGTGGAAGATCATAGAAACTGAGAAACTAGGAACATATGCAACCAAACTGTTAATTACTTCTAGTTGTGTAGAGTAGAGTAATTAGGTGGTTTAGAATAATTGTCTGCAATTTTATTATTATTTATTCTTATGTTATAAATTAATTTTTCTTATAAAATAATTGGAAAGGAATTTCTTTCTATACAATTAAAATAAAGTTTAACTCAATCTTCCTTCATAGAGTCACTACTTGATAACTTGGGTCTCCAACCCCACTAAATTTGTAAATTTCTATGAACATTTGTAATTCTTTAACATATTTAAGAAAATTCCAGAAATTATTATTACTTAATTAAAGCAAGTTTAATTCGGGTAATTAAACCCTCAGTTACTATCTGATAATGAGGCTAGTTACTACATTAGCTAGCTCTGTAAGTATTGTGAGCCTCACTTGATAACCCTACTAAGATCTGAGGTTCAAATTTTAACTAGTCAATTTACCCTAGGTACCATACTTGCAATAAGGGGAACTGCTTGGAAGGTTCCTTACACATGCATTTCATTTGGGAAAAATAGAACACATTAATACAAAAATGGAAATTCGATATAAACAAAGAGACATCTCTAAACAAATAATTAATTGATAAAAAGAGAGAGAGAATAATTAATTAACTAAATAAATACACTTAAGTCTTCTAAGCCTTATTAGGAAAAGGTAAAGTGCATGGAGGCTATGTGGCTCACATGCAAATTAATTTGAATTAATTAAAATATGAATTTTTCTACATAAATCTAGGAATTGCGAGCAGATTGAGGGACTTTTGTGGGTCATTTTGGTTTTACTATTTGTTTTGGGATTTTGGTTTGGTGGTTTTTCTATTGGTTGAGGAATGGTTTGAGGGTCTAGGAATCTTGGTTGACTTGGGATCTTATGGGATAGCATCGTATTAATTTCTAGGGGCTCGGGGGCCGCAATATTTTTATGCTAAGGAATTAGGTTGGGAGCTGGAGAGTGGTCCCCAAAAATTTGTTGAGGATGGGGAGAAGCCCAAGGTTGCTACAGAAGATCATAGCAATTGAGCAACTAGGAACATATGCAACGAAACAGGTAAGTACTTCTAGTTGTGTAGAGTAGAGTTGGTAGTTTAGAATATTTGTCTGCAAAAATAACTTGTTTATGCTTATGTTATAAATGAAGTTTTATTATAAAATAATTGGAAATGAATTTCTTTCTATACAATTAAAATAGATTTTAACTCAGTCTTCTTTCAAAGAGTCACTACTTGAGAAATTGGGTCTCCAACCCCCCTAAATTTGTAAATTTTTATGAACAATTGTAATTCTTTAACATATTTAAAAAAAATTGAGAAATTATTATTATTTAATTAAAGAAAGTTTAATTTGGGTGATTAAATTCTTAGTTATGAGCGTGATAATCAGGCTGGTTACTACATTAGTTACCTCCGTAAGTATTGTGGGCCTCACTCAATGTCCCTACCGAGATCAGATGTTGAAATTGTAACTAGTCAATTTACCCTAGGTACCATACTTGCAATAAGGGGAACTACTTGGAAGGTTCCTTACACGTGAAATTCAATGGGGAAAAATAGCACACATTAATACAAGAATGGAAATGGGATATAAAGAAACAGGCATCTCTAAACAAATAATATATCGCCAAAAAAAATATTTACAGAAATTAGGTAGAACACATTAATATAAGAATGGAAATGGGAAATAAATGGAGATGTAATTCTAAAGAAATCTTAGATCAATATGTGAGGAATTGGCTCAACTATACAATTATTATCAGTGCAATAAATGAGATATATAGAATGGTTAATCTAATGTGATATGAATTATTGTGGCTCTTTCCATAGCAATAGTTTTACAGAGATCAATGCGTTGATAGATCAATGCCAATATAATGGAACCATTTACAAATGGATTTGATAAATATTTGTACAATCAAATATATGATACTTCTATTAGGAGGGAATTGCATAATCATTGAAAGAGATAATAAATTAATCTTGTGATACTTAGCACTCAGTGGATTGTTTATGGGATTGGTGTGGACTCCAACTTTGATCAACATAAATTTTGAGCACATCAATCAATTCAACTATAAGAATGTGTTGACAGGGTCGAATAATTTGATGTGGAGGTGACATGCTCTAATGTATGTTATTAAATTTGATGTGTCACGTGGATTGATTGTTGATGTAGGATCAATGGAAAAGTGAAGGTCAGGTTCAAGTCATACACATAACATAGGACATATACAATAATAAAATGATATAATTAATTCTGTCTCTCTTGATTTTGATTATCAAACTTACACACATACCCAAGAACATATCTTAGATTCTTTTCAAATAAAACCTACGGTTTCCAAGAACATATTCTTAAATGTAATATTGAAAATAACTGATTTGTTCTTTTGCTTGAATCTGTTAGAGCAATATTATACCTTAGTACCTTAATCATTAATTAATTAATGGTTATTAGGTGCTAAACTGGTTAATACTACATCCCTAGGTGTGAAACTGGTTATTATAAAGTTGCTAGAACTTGTATGGGCTAGTGTGAACAAGATTACAATGTTTGGGCCAAAGTATGGGCCAAAGAGGTGGTCAAACTAGCTACTAAGTAGGCTTATCCAAGCATTTATTTCCCCTGCATGCCTAAGGCGCCTCAATCCCCTATTTTAAGGGATTTGCTTCGACCATAGGCTCCCATACACTGAACCTGGTCATTTATCCCATTTTTGGTTATTTTTGGCATATTCTTTCCTACCTAACTTCCACCCAACCATCTCCTTCACATGTGTGAGCTCCATCTTGGTTCACCATGCTTACCCAGTGTTCACATGCATAGTTTGAACTTATTTGGGTTATTTTGGAAACCATTTGGTTAACCTGTTAAGTTTAGCCTAATTTCATAGGCAAGATCACTGAAAGAAACACAATCGCAAGATAGAAAAAGATTTACCTTGGGAAACCCTCATGGGGTAGAAAACCCAGCAAATGTTTCCTCAATATAGATAATCAACCCAATACAATATGTAGTCCTTAGCAAGAGGTCCTTCTCATCCTAAGCAGACCTCTCTCTCTCCTGTGCACCAATCACAAGTGAGTGAATGAATGAGATAAGTGAGGAACACACCTCCTCTACTTATACTCATCTCCCAACTGACTTTTTACCCTAATGGGGCCGACCTCACATGGGAGATCTAATAAACCTAGTTACAACACTTCCTCAGAGGAATAAACATCTCCGAATATACAATAGGGTTCCCTCGAAGGAATGGAACATCTCTGGAATAATAAAATACAAATATAATATTCTTTGAAGTTACAATATTTCAACAATCCCCCTTAACAAGAAGGATATTATATCAACATCTACAGGAGCAAGGAGTCATCAACTACATGGTACATGATACATCTATAAATAATTGGAAGCTTTCTTTATACATCATCATCAGTAACTCAGATAGTTACTAAAACATAATCAATACTGAAACATCACCATCTTTAGTACTGATTCTTCATCTTCTGCAGCACTTGAACAGCTACAGTAACATCATCAACCTATGGATCTTCTGAATCATCTCAATCGACAACATCTAGACTATCTCGATCAATAGCATCTAGATCATCTTGATCGACATCATCTGGATCATCTCGATAGATAGCAACATCTCGATCATCATCTGGATCATCTCGATCAATGGTATCATCATCTCGATCATCTCGATCATCGTCTGGATCATCTCAATCAACAATATCATCATCTCGATCACCTCGATCATCATTATGTAGATCATCTCGATCATCTCCATCATCATCTGGATCATCTCGATCAACAATATCATCATCTGGATCATCTCGATCAATAGTATCATCATCTCGATCATCTCAATCATCATCATCTGGATCATCTCGATCAACAGTATCATCATCACAGCATACTCTGCAATACACATGATCCTCCCTTTCAGGATTACTAGCTCCTGGACAGTCCTTCCTTTCGGAATTATGGGACTCTAGTCCATTAACTCTAGTGATCCTTCCTTCCAGAATTACAGGATCATGGACAATCCTTCGTTTCTGAATTATGGGATTCTAGTCCATCAACTTTGGTGATCCTTCCTTTCGAAATTACAGGATCATGGACAATCCTTCCTTTCGAAATTAAGGGATTCCAGTCCATCAACTCTGGTGATCCTTCCTTTCAAAATTATGAAATCATGGACAATCCTTCCTTTCAGAATTACAAGATTCTAGTCCATCAACTCTGGTGATCGTTCCTTTCCGAATTATAGGATCATGGACAACCCTTCCTTTCGGAATTACGGGATTCCAGTCCATCACACATATTTTAGACAATCCTTCCTTTCGTAATTACGGGATCACTATCTAAGGATGATCAATCCTTGATCCATTTAAGACGCCTCTCATGTCCATGGATGATGTAGTCCAGCCACATGCATTTTGAACTAAAAGATCAGGGACGATGTAGTCCTATCATCAATTCTCAGAGACAGATGTCTACAAGTCAATTCAGGGACCTATGTCCAGGGATGATGCAATCCCTCTCATCCATTAGGGACTTCTTTCTCAGAGATAGATGTCTACGGATCAATTCAGAGACCTAAGTCTAGGGATGATGCAATCCCTCTCGTCCACTAGGTACTTCTTTCTTGGAGACAGATGTCTACGGATCAATTCAGGGACCTAAGTCCAGGGATGATGCAATCCCTCTCATCCACTAGGGACTTCTTTCTCGAAGATAGATGTCTATAGATCAATTCAACGACCTAAGTCCAGGGATGATGCAATCCCTCTTCTTTCTCAGAGACATATATCCACGGATCTCTTTTAGGACATGTGTCCAAGGATGATACAATCCACTTGTCAACTTAGACCCAGTCTAAGGACCATTCATCGACCTCACTGCCAATATCACCAATATAGGTATCCACATCATCGACCTCACTATCGATGCAGGCAATCTCATCATCAATGACCGCATCATTCCCCCTTTTGGGGAGGGTCCTTCTAAACTACACCAAGGTTGTATCAGAAATACTCAAAGTTCACTCGAGACAGAGGTTTGGTCAATATATCAACAACTTGTTTGTCAGTAATCCCATACTCAAGCTTGATAGCTCCTTTCTGCACCATATCCCATATATAACAATATCAGATCTCTCTGTGCTTTGACTTATCATGGAACACTGGATTCTTTGTCATCTTGATACAACTCTGTTTGTCACATAGGATCACAGTGGGTTCCATCTCTAAGTCAAATAGTCCTTATAACAACTTCCAAAGCCATATTGCTTCACAACTAGTAGAGCAAGCATCAATATATTCCGCTTCAGCTGTATTGAGAGACACACTAGACTGCTTCTTGCTAAACCATGAGATCATGGCAGATCCCAGACAATAACATCCTCCCGATGTGCTCATCCTGTCTGATACACTTCCTCCCCAATCAACATCTGTGTATCCATGCAGTCTGAATTCATGATCTCCAAGATAATGTAGACCAAAGTCTATCGTACGCTTTAGCTACCTCATCACATGCTTTGCAGCTATCAAGTGAACTCGTCTAGGTTCCACTAGATACTGACTTAGAGTGTTCATAGCAAGGCATATGTATGTCCTGGTATTTTTCAAATACATCAGTGACCCAATAATCTATCTGTAGAGAGTCATATCCACTAACTCTGATGAGTCATCAGCTAACAGCTTCAAGTTGGAATCCATGGGAGTGGCCATGGCTTTACATTCCAACATATCAAATATTTTCAAGCTTTCCACAGCATACTTTCCCTGGTTGAGAAATATTCCTTCTGGCCTTGCCATACTTCCTGGCCTAGGAAGTAGTGCATCAATCTGAGATCTTTCATCTCAAACTCTAAAGAGAGTTTCTTCTTGCACCCAATAATTTGTTTCTCATTTCTTGTCAGAAATAGATCATCCACATATAGCAACAGTATGACAGGTTCATCATCCATAATCTTGAGATAAAGATTAGGATCAGCTTTACTTTTGGTAAATCCCAAGCTTGTCAAGAAACTATCAATTCTTCCATACCAAGCTCTGGGAGCTTGCTTCAACCCATACAAAGCCTTCTTTAGTTTGCACACATGGGTTCTTCCATCTTGCACCTCAAATCCTTGTGGTTGTTCTATGTACACTTCCTCCTCAATCACACCATTCAAGAAGGTTGTCTTTACATCCATCTAGTGTAATTTCCACTTCATCATGTATGCAAGTGCCATGATAGTTCTAATGGAAGTGTACCTTCCAACTAGTGCAAGTGTTTCTTCATAGTCAATTCCCTCTTTCTGAGAGAATCCTCGGGCCACAAACCTTGCGTTATATTTTTCAATACTGCCATCCCCAGCATGCTTTATCTTATATATCCATTTGGAGGATACCACACTTTTGTCCTTTGGCTTGGAGACTATATCCCAAACATCGTTCTTTATTATTGACTAGTATTCCTCCGTCATTTCCTCTACCCATTCTTTCTTATGAGATGCTTCTTCATAACTAGTGGGTTCTTGATCTACAAGATCACACATCAAGGCCTTATAGTTGGAAAATGTCTTTGGTTTCTTGCTCACTATGGTGGAGCCTTCAGGAGCTCCATACTTTTCTGCTCCTAGTATAATATCTCTTGCCCATGCTGGATTTATTTTTCTTGCTATGTTTGTGATAGGGGGTTCTTGTGGTTCTATCATGTCATGGTCTTCAGGTGTCACATCTTCACTAATAGGTACAGTCTCTACAATTCTGGGAGGTGCATATTCTTCATATACTTCTTCATACTGGTGCTTCCTAGATCTCTTGAGAGTTGCTTCTTCATCAAATGTCACATCTCTACTTATTTCCATATGATGGAAACCTGGGATGTAAATTTTGAATGCTTTGGATGCTTCACAATATCCAACAAATATTCCCTTCTTCCCAGAAGGATCCAACTTGTTCCTCTTTTCTTTTGGAATGTGAATTAATACTGGGCATCCAAATATCTTGAGGTGACTTACCTCATGTCTCTTTCCTGTGAATACTTCTTCTGGGGTTTTGAAATCAAGAGCACTATGAGCTAGTCTATTCTACACATAGACTGAAGTCCTAGCTGCTTTAGCCCATAGATACATAGGTAGATCTTGATCATGTATCATTGTCTTTACTGCTTCCATAATGGTTCTATTCTTTCTTTCCGCAACACCATTTTGTTGAGGATTGTAAGGAGTGGTTAGTTCCCTCTTGATTCCAGCTTCCTTACAAAAGTCTTCAAAATCCTTTGAGGTATATTCTTCGCCATTGTCTGTCCTGAGTATTTTGATCTTCTTATCTGAATGGTTTTCTGTCAAGGCTTTAAACTCCTTGAACTTTCCAAAGACTTAATTCTTTCCTTTTAGGAAATATATCCAAGTCTTCCTTGAGTAGTCATCAATAAAAGTAAGTTAATATTCATACCCACTCAAGGATGTGGATGGCATTGGTCCACATATATCTGAGTGAATCAATTCCAAAGTACTCTTAGTCTTTGTCTCACTCTTTGGAAATGGGTTCTTGATATTCTTCCCTTTTGCACATCCTTTGCAAGTGCCATCATGATCAATCTTTAGATCTGGTAGTCCTATGACTACCTTGCTCACATGAGGTAGTGCTTTGTAGTTAATGTGAGCAAGCCTTCTATGTCATAGCTCACTTGGGTTAGTTGCTTCATGAACAAGGGCAGCTTTAGGATGACCCTTGAGTTTATATAGCCCACCTTCCTCTTCACCAATAACAATTGCATCCTCAATTGATTTTCCTTTGGACCACATGAGTACTTGTCCATCAATGAATGCAACCCTATAACCTTTCTTATCAAATGCAGAGATAGAAAGTAAGTTCTTCTTCAAACGTGGTGCATATAGGATTTCCTTCATCTTTAGTGGTGTGCCAGAATCAAGTTTGTAACTTGATTCACCAATTCCCTTGATTGAATATTGATAGTCATCTCCCAAGGATACCTTTTGGGGATAGGTCTTTTCTTACAGATTTGAGATAGTTTTCTTTTGTCATGTCATGTGCTTTGAAGCACCACTATCAATGAGCAATGTATCTTCTCCAGGTGTTACTGATCCAGAGAGTGCATAGAATAGAACATACTCTTCTGCATCTTCTTCTACTACTTTAGATTTCTTCCTCCTAGGTATTTCTTCTTCTTCTTCTTCTTCTTCTTCTTCTTCACTATCATCTTCTGCTAGATGTGCATGATGTCTTTTGTGGAAATTCTTCTTCTTTCTTGAGGGACAATTTCTAGCAAAGTGTCCTAGTTTGTGACAACTGAAACATTTAACTGAGTAGAGATCTCTTTCTGGGATTACTCCTTCTTTCTTTTGAAATCTATGTGGAGGATGAGATTTCTTATGGTGATTCTTCATGGAGTTGAAATGACTCCCTCTTCTTCTAGTGTGGGTGGCCAAAGCTTCGTCATCTTCTTTGAGTAGGGCTTCTCTATTGGCTACCCTATCTTCTTCTTGAATACAATCCTCCCATACCACATCAAACTTCATGCTTTCTTTTCTGGCACACATAGTTTAGATAAATGACTCCCAAGGTCTAGTGAGACCATTTAGAGTAGTCATGACTAGTTCATATTCATCAAGGGTATCTCCAATGGCATCTAGTTGTTCCTTAAACTGGGAAACCCTAGAGAAATAGTCTTGAATAGATTCTCCTTTAGTCATCTTGGTTCTTTTCAATTGAGCCCTCAAATTCATCTTTCTGTTGATGTTCCTTCCTTCATACATCCTACCAAGGGAATCATACATTTCCTTTGGAGTCTTCTTGGATGCCACTTGGGGAATCAAGTGGTCTTTGATAGAATCAGCAGCGATTCTCTTTTCCCTAATCAAGTCCTTCCTATGTTTCTCTTTGGCTACATCTTCTTCAAGTTCTGCAACCTCATCCTTGATATATTGGACAAGATCATTCTCTTCAAGAATGAGACCAATTCTGTATTTCCATGCTCGGAAGTTTTCTATACCCTCTAGCTTGTCTTCAAGCTTAGTGCTTGGAGCCATCTTATCCAGGAGGTCACATAGATTGAAGTTTCAAAAGATAGAATAGTACTTACCAGGAGATGAGCTTGATTGAATTAATATTACTGGTGTGTTCTGCAGCTAGAAACTTCAACTTTTCATCTTCTCGATCTGCAACATAACTTCTGGTTTTCTGGTCTTCACTTTTTGGGTTTTCTAGTGCACAGGTTCACAGCTTTTCTGGTTCACTTGTGCAAAGGTGCACACTTTTTCTGGTTTACTGGTTTTCTGGTCCAGAAGTCAAACTAAAGTTTGACAAAGCTCGGGGTTATACCCACTCAAAAAATTTTGATCTAGGGCTCAAAAATTCGATTTTGAGGAGGTTTATCCAACCATGCAATCAGAATCCAAAAATTCCAACTTTTGTAGAAACCTTAATTTTCACCGAAGGAGGAGAGAGAGGTATTTTTACCTTGTGATAGATGTCCTATTCAGGCTAGCTCTGATACCATGTTAATTTTAGCCTAATTTCACAAGCAAGATCACTGAAATAAACACAATCACAAGATAGACAAAGATTTACCTTGGAAAACCCCCATGGGGTAGAAAACCTAGCAAAGCTTTCCTCAATATAGATAATCAACCCAATACAAGATGTAGTCCTCAACAAGATCTCCTTCTCCTCGTAAGCAGACCTCTCTCTCTCCTATGCACCAATCAAGAGTGAGTGAATGAATGAGATAAGTGAGGAACACACCTCCTTTACTTATACTCATCTCCCGACTGACTTTTTACCCTAATGGGGCCGACCTCTTCCAGAAGAGTCTAATAAACCCTAAACAGCTAACTTAGGACTGACCTCACATGGGAGATCTAATAACCCTAGTTACCACAATTCCTCAGAGGAATAAACATCTCTGGATATACAATAGGGTCCCCTCGGAGGAATGGAACATCTCCGGAATAATAAAATACAAATATAATATTCTTTGAAGTTACAATATTTCAACATAACCTAGGGTGGATTGGGATAAATATAAGCTAGCTAAGTGTGGACACTCCAAGTGGATATTTTTCCTTACTATTTCTATATAAGGATGATCCAAACTCATTGTAATATTGGACAATTCATAATATCTTATATTTGATCATTTGTTTAGAGTTTTGATCATTTGTTCATTTTGAAATAGTTTTGCACTTGTCTCTTGCTTAATGACTTTAATCTTTCAGCTCTGAGGAATCTATGGTATCTAGATCCTGCTGTGACAAAGATTTTACAGAATCAATATTCTCATTTCTCCACAACCATCAATTTAATAAATAAAATAGAAATATAAAAGGAAAAAACTTGCTCTACCTTTATCCAATCAATAATGGAGCATATAAAAAGGAAAATTAGTTCAACAAGTAGGTCTAAGGTCAATGAGCTTATTTACACATGGTCTTTGTGGTGCAATGACATGAAGTCGGTGTTAAAGCGCATGTTTCAAAAGGATTTCTAGGAACGTTACAATTTATAATATAACAAAATGCATTTTTATCTTAATCTATATTCCCTACTTTGCAACACGTACAACTCAAACAAACGAGATAGGTTCTGAACATCTTCCACAGCTCAGGTTGAAATCCTTTCTGTAGTTTCTCCTGTATATGAGAATGAAATGAACATCTTCATCCTGTGAGGTTGCTATTGTTACATTATTTTGAATTCCCTATTACCAGAAACATATTTCTCATGAACATTTATTTCAACATGAAAGAGAAAAATAGATAATCTATGGATCACAATATTTATATTTACTTATAACAAGATAGTGGACAAGATAAAGGAACATTTGAAAAAATACATTTGTAGGGAATGCTTAAGGATTTTTATAATCAATTTTAATAGTTACACTACAAAGGGTTAGAACAATGAATTGACTTTGATATAAATTATTTTGATGAATAGATACCTTGTAATATCAGAATTACAAAAATAACAAAGAAAATGGTTAATTTCCTTTGACCATTTCCATCATCTTTTAGGTCTGAAGCACTTACCTATGAATCAGAATTAAAATAGTGTTGCAACGAGAATTGGAATTTGATCAACAAGTATATTAGGTTTTATCTATTATCTTATAGTTAGCACTTCTCCTCTTTTTAGTTATGCTAAGATTTGTGAAGAGCATGTAAGATCATATGGATGAATCTCAATCCAAATTGCAAGAAATTAGTTATTGTGTATACATGCCCTTTCCAAATCCCATTATGTGGGGGAAGTGTAATTCCTTACTCAAAGTAATGATCACAACTATCACTTATAAAAAAAATTAACTAAATAATAAAAAAATTACAATGTTGGTGTCAACATAAGCTTCAACAAGGAAAAAATGACATCTGACATTTAAAAACGATATTAACAAATGAAAATTTTACAAAGTTTGTTTTAACCTTATATGAAAAAGGAAAATATATATAACAACTCATTTGAAGAGGATAAAAAATCAAATGATTTCTAAGATTCTGGAAGTTATAAAGACCAAGTAATATAGGTTTTTTTAACCATGGGAACTTAGCAACCTCTCAAGAGTATATGCAATAACACACGAGCCACATATACCAATAACTCATAGATCATCATGGAAGAGGCTTCACATCAAGAATATGGATACCCTTTTAGCTTCACTATGTCCGATCAATATGTGCAACCCTACCCCCCCCCACCGCATTAGCCAATAACTCAGAGATAATCATGGTTTGAGACTGCACCTCAAGCAGATGCCTACCCTTTAAAGTTTACTATGATGGGTCAATATGTGAAAGCCTACTTCCCACTGGAATTGAACCTATGACCTACACAAAGATAACAAGACTAAGTAAGATCTTATGGATGAAGCTCAATCCAGATTGTGGGAAATTAGTTATTGTGTAGACATCCACCTCCTAAAACAGATTATGACAAAGGCGTGTAATTTTGTACTCAAAGTAAGGCTAAAAATTGGCACTTATAAAAGTACTAACTAAATACGAATTTTAAAATTCCAGTGTTCCTAAACTTCAAAAAGGAAAAGCAAACATGTTGCAATTAAAAGCAATATTAACTAAATAGAAATTTTACAAAGTTGGTTTTAACCTTAACTAGAAAATCAATATATATATATATATATATATATGCAAGGCTCATGAAAAACTCATTGTTATTAGATATTTCGACAACCACACATAGGAAAAGAAGTCCACTTTTGATTTAATGAAAATGAAAGGTCATTTGTTGAATGATATGGGAAGCTGCAAGAAAAGTCAAAGGCAGTGAATTTGAGAAAGATAAAATTGATAACATGTATAGAACAAAAATTTGGTCTCTTATATGATAGAATATTGATATTAACAAATATTGACTTTTTTATGGTCAAAGTATGCTCAATTTGTAAAACATTCAATTCAACTACCATTATACACCATTATAATTCTCACGTGGATAATTTACTTACACAAGTATTATGATAGAGAAATGGAGTGTACCAAGTTAGAGATCTATCATGCTTTGAGAGGGACCAAATCTCTTTGTATGAAAATCGCTCCTCAACTTTTGTACTTTAAAATAAGGTTTACACCATCGAGGACCTTTGAATAAGCCTATTTTGTATTTTTTATAAAGGTTTACAATGCTTAGGGTTCAACTATTCCCACTACAAGAACCACCTTAATAATTTAATACCATTTTCTATTTAACAACCCTTTGATTACTCAGTATTTATTTAAAAATTGGGTGAGGGGTTTCATAATTTAAAAAAATATTAATTATGAAAGGCCAAATTAATGAAACCTGGAATATTCTTCTCCAATCAAGGGATAGGGTATTAGGACTTATTATCCTTGCAAGTTTTAATCTATGGTTGTTTCACTTATTCAAAGCCATTTACGTTCCATTTTCGAAATTGATTCAATTAATGGAGACCTTGTGAAGCATAGGTAGAAATATTTTGATATTGTAGCTTGCATGCCCATTCTAATGTAATTTACATGATCAATCATTTGAAGAACAATTTTCTTCAAATTTTAATGTCTTACAAATTTTGGGGTTGCATGAAATAAAGGGTGCCATGAGAATAATTATATGGATGATCAATCTTAAAAGGAAAATCTCGAAGGTTTGTTTTATGCTATGTGCCATTTTTATAGGAAAAATATGTTTTGTGGAGGGAACTTGTAGAGGAAAGCATGACATTATGTGGCGATCCCTATGTGGTATGGAAAATATGGTTCTTTTCCAAGTTATTATTGTATATATCATGTGTATGACCTGCACCTAACCTTATCAAATGAATGAAGATAAGGTTTGAGAATCATTTAACAAAGTGGTTTTAACATTGATTTTCACCCAGGTTAAGATGAAAAGACTTTTGTTGGTGCATTTTATTTTCACCTTTAAGAAGAAAGTTAATTGGGTTAGTGTAAAAGTGGTATTGTTTTAGTTTTCACCTAGTTTTAAATCTTATAAAAGTGGTTAGTTGACTCTTGCAAGGGTGTCACAATGGTATTACAATCATCATAGTCATTAAGTTGGGCCGATTTACTTTAAACCATTTGGATACAAATTGCAAATAGTGCTTCACCTTTACGTGGTGGTTGTAGCTTTTTAAGATTAACGGTTTTGAATGATTCTTCTTGAAGCATTAGCATTGTAAAGCACTATAAATAATCTAGTCATGATGCATTGATCATAACAATTTTGTAAATTATCGTAAATAGTTACTCGACCAAAAGAATGCTTGTTGTCCTTGATCTAATAGGAAGCGACATTGACTTTCTTATAGTTGAAGGTATTGATATATTGTCAATGTAGTTCAACCCATATATAGTGTTCTAATATAACTTAAACTGTTAATTTTTTATCTTTAATTTGGAAATGCAACAGTACTTGAAATCAAATAACAATCATACACATAACAAATCACATTCAACACATGAATTTTACCTTGGGGAAACCCTGTATGAATTGAGGGAGAAAACCCCAACAAAACCTTCCCTAGTATATTGATAGATAGCAGAGAATGTCTTTTACATCAAGCACCCCTAGTACATTTTACAGAGAAAGAGAGATAGATATATAAGAGAGAATCAGAATAATAATGCTCCAATCAACCAATTCACTAATATTGGCTTGATGCACAAATTTATTTCATTGGAATTCGCTCCAACCTTGGATACATCAATATTGCATGTGGAAGTGTGCCCCAATTCTCATGTAATAGCTTTAAATCACTATAATGACTTCAGGGTGAACTCGCCCCTTAACTAAAATCTTTCCCACTTAGTTAGGTTGCTAAATTAAGTGTCATCATGCAAGTGTTGCAACTCAAGTGCCATCTTTTAGTTAACCAAAAGTGTCTCCTTTTAGTTTAACATAAGTGTCATCTTTTAGTTTAACATATGTGTCATCATGAAAAAACACTTAGTTAACTAGATCTTCTTTGCTATCACTTAGTTAACTCTCTTAAATGAAATATTTCTTGTTAACATCACTGTAGTAAACAATTCGAGTTCTCCTTTGACTGACTGAAGTATTCTTTGTTGATATCACTGATGTTTAACAATTTGAATTCTCTCTTAATTAAATTAAATATTTATGTGCAGTTTAAGTTCTCTCATATCTTATCTCATATTATCTCCATGGTCCACATGTTCCATCTTAATTAATTATCATATCAAATATACTAAGGATATTTTCCCAATGATGTGATCATATTGTCCTACTACTATTTGAAGTGGTTATATGCTAAAGTAATTCACTCGAGAGGTGTCCATTCCACATAGGAGACTTAATATCTCAACCATGGTTAGTAGTACATCACACACCATACATTATTCGACATGCAAAGCATCACCTCAACACATTAGGATATGTCTTGACACACAAGAACTTAGCCTTGACTAGCAATAATGTAGAACATCAACACTTTGACATACAAAGAACTTGCACCAACACATGAACATTATCCATTCTTGAGTCCAACTCAATATTCTTCTCCAACTTTCCTGATTCCTACTTAGGCTCCTATAAGGCACTACCTCGACACATGAGGCTCAATCTTGAAACCCAATATTGACCTAGAGAATTACTTGTGATGTTGTAACTTTAACACTCCCTCTTAGAGAGGGAGTCATTCTTTGCCATGCCAAACTTGTCTCGGAAGTACCTATACTTCGTCACAAATAGAGGATTAGTCAATATATCTTCTATCTTATCACTAGTATCAATGTACTAAAGTATTATGGCACCTCTCTTGACCATGTATTTGGTGTAGTGATACTTCATCTCATTGTGTTTCAATCTGTCATGAAACAAAGGGTTTTTTTAGAGCTTTATGCAGCTCTAATTTTCAGAGCAAATGGTAGTTATCTCAAGATTCTCACCGAACAAACCAACAAGTATCTTCCTAAGAAACCCAACTCCCCAGTAGTCGGTACTAGCTACAATATACGTTGCTTCTATAGTACTATGGGATACAAAGCCCTGCTTCCTATTGGACCAAGAGATCATAATTGATTCCAAGATAAAACAAAATCTGGATGTACTCTTTCAGTCCACAATGCTACCACCCCAGTCAAATTCGACATATCCAAATAACATTACTCCACCACTGCAAGCATGTCTCATTCGATAAGAAATAATACCTCAAAGGTATCTAAGCACATGCTTGGAAGCAACCCAATGTATATGTCTTGGCTCAAACATGAACTGAGTCAATATACTCACTACATAGCATATGCCTGGTTTACTATGTATCAAAGGAACCAATGAGCTATCTATACATGGTAGGATCCACTAGATCTGAGTTGGAATCTGACTCATGCAACCTCTTTAGTTTAGAAACCATTCGAGTAGACATGGACTTACACTCCATCATACAAAATCTCTACAATACATCAACTGTGTAGTTTCCTTGTGAAAGAAAGATATCATATTTCCTTTTCCAAAATTATAGACCAAGAAAATAGTGCATAAGACCCGAGTCTTTAATTTCGAAACCTTAAGTGAGCTCCCTCTTACACCGAGATATTTGTTGTTAGAAAAACATGATTGCAGAGCAATAACAATAAACAAGATGCAAATATAAATCACATAAAACACATTATAAGAGAGACACCAATATAATGTGGTTTACCCAATATTGGCTACGTACACACAGAAATTGCTAGTCCTTATTATTATAGCATCCAACAAGTGAAGGTATACAACTTATAGCACATCCACTACAACTTTATCTTCACTCTCTCATAGTCTCTCTTACACAATCACATATCTTTACAATGCTACAATACATTAGATAGGTGTATTACAATGTCTTCCTTTTAAAGGGGAATTACCATGGGAAAACACTACGAGCTACCCAAAACCATGCACCTGTAAACTATTGGCCATCAAAACAACCCCCCCCCCCCCTGAACCCCATGAGGGTGCAATGCCCCCCCACACCTCGTTGGGATTAGTGTACAATCCACCTACACAACATATGAAACTAGGGTACAAACATGACTGAAACAACAAAATATACGAATCAGGGAGACCAGGATCCACAACCAACAATCTCCCACATGGATATTGATCACAACAACTCCACTACTACTGCACTTGCTAGATTATGCTTCGAACCTTGGACTTGCAAAATTTCTCATATCCACCTTCATGCTTGAAGGGAAACTGAAACTGAGTAGGAAATCCGTTTATCTTTCGTTACTACTTTGCTCAACATGTCTGCAGGATTCTAGCTAGTGTGTATCTTTTCAGCTTCAACAGTTCATCTCCTAGAACAGACCGTATGAAATGGTACTTGATATGTATATTTTTAGTCTTAGAATGAAAGGTTGAGCTCTTTACAAGATGAATGGAACTCTGGCTATCACTGTACAACTTTCTATTCTACTGCTTCTTACCCAATTCCTCCATGAACCTCTGTAATGAAATCATCTCTTTACTAGCCTCTATAGTAGCAACATACTCTGCTTCCATTTTTAAAAGTGCAACAACCTTTTGCAAATTGGAAATCCAACTTACTATGAAAATTATCACAACAGATCTAAGAGCTTATGTACACCTCAGAAGCAAGATTAAGCAAGAAAATAGAAGAAGAGTGGACAATGCAGTGTAAAAGAGCAGCATAATTATGATATAGTAGAACTCATATAGAAGAAAAATAACATCACACTCATTCATTAATCATAATATGAACAATAAATAATACAATGGAGAGGATTCGAATGCCAAGTTGGCAATTCGAATTAGCATGCATGAACTCATCATCAGATCAGTAGAGTGTTATCAATGCACAAGTAACCATCAACCATCTGTCAATTGAGTCTAACTGAATGTAGTACATGTAACTGATGCATGGAGCACTAATGTAGGTGTAACTGATGCATGGAGGGCACATGAGGAGCTAGCTGTAGTCAAAATAGTCAACCAAGTCTCTCTAGAGGTCCATTGGAGTGTTTTAGTGAGTTAACTAGTCAATCTGTCCTCAAATCGAGGAGAGATCCATAAATCAAGCAACTAACTGAATGTGTCACTGGTGGTAGGTGAGAGAGGGTGCACTTCACATGTGGTAGGTGAAAAGAGGGTGGATAACTAACTAGGAGGGATAGAACTGAGTGGAAACAGGCTCCCGGGGCTAGTAAACTAAGCACTAGGTGCTGGGAGACACCATACTGATGACTGGGATGCATGGATGACTGAATGAAATGCTGGTAGGACAAGGATGGAGAATAGGATTATCCTAACACTTACTGTTGTTCCACCTACTGTAAAAACAAACCTTGTGGTGCTCCTCCTGTTGTCTTTATCACCTGCCATATCTGCATCAACATATCCCTGTAGAACAATGTCTGAACCTCCAAAACATAATGCATGAGTGGTAGTACCTATAAAATACCTTAAATGTGGTTGTACTGCATGTGGTTGTACTGCATGTGTGGTTGTACTGCATGAGTGGTTGTACTGCATGAGTGGTTGTACTCCATGTGCAATATCTAGTCTTGTGCACACCATGTCATATATCAAGCTGCCAACTGCTGATGAATAGGGAACCCTGGACATGTAATATATCTCTTCCTGTTTCTTGGGACACATCTCCTTACTTAGTTTGAAATGGTTTTCCAAAGGTGTGCCAACTGGTTTTTCACTCTGCATTTGAAACCTCTCCAACACCTTTTGTATGTATTCACCCTCAGACAATGCCAATTTGCGATTTTCATGTCTCTTGTTATTCTCATACCAAGGATTTGCTTTTCAACACCCAAATCCTTCATCGCAAATGAATTATCCAGCTTCCTTTTGAGAACATTTATATCGTTGCAACAAGCATGTCATCCACATACAATAACAATATAATATATCTTCCATTATCTAGCCTCTTGAAATAAACATAGTGGTTAGAATGACATTTACTATAACCTTGTTTTGTCATAAACCTATCAAATTTCAAATACCACTGTCTTGGGGATTGCTTCAGGCCATACAAGCTCTTCTTCAACCTACATACCAAATTATCCTTCCCTTTGGCCTCATACCCCTATGGCTGTTGCATATAAATATCTTCGTCGAAATTCCCATGGATAAAGGTTGTTTTTACATCTAACTATTCAAGATGAAAATATTCTACTGCTAGTAGAATTAAAATAGTTTTAATTGAAGTCATTTTAACATCAGGAGAAAATATTTCATCAAAATATATACATTTATTCTCGACAAACCCCTTTAGAACAAGTTTGTCCTTGTACCGCTTCTTTCCTCCATATTCTTCCTCAACCTATAAACCCATTTATTCTTCAATGCTCTTTTACTTGTAGGAAACTGAACCAATGAGTCCATCTCCTCATTCATTCCTTGCTCCCACTTCTTTCTAGTTTCCACCTACATTGCTTCTTCATACCATTCTGGTTCACTAGAATCAGTCATCAATAAATAATACAATGAAAGAGAAAATCGTTGAAGGGGTCTACTTAACCTAGTAGATATCTATACTAGCACTTGCAGGAGTTTGAAGTGCTTGCTATTCTTCTTGATTTTCTGGCACCTCCGGAACTTCATTTTTTTTTATTTCATCAAGCACTGTGTACTATGTGTTTTCATTTTCTTGTTTATTTCCATGCAATTGATATTTATACATGAGATTTTCATTGAATACCACATCTCTACCCCTAATGTTTTTTTTTTTTTCTTCATAATCCCATAAGCAATAACCAAAATCATCAACCCCATATCCAGTAAAGGTACATTTCTTGGATTTAACCTCAAGCTTTGTTCTATTTTCTTTATCAATATGGACAAATTCTTCACAGCCAAAATTTCTTAGAAAATAGTAGTTTACCTTTTTACATGTCCATGACTCCTCTGGAATACCACCATCCAAAGCACTTGAAGGCCCTCTGTTTATTAAGTAAACAACATTATCTAAAGCATCTTCCCAAAACTGTAAGGGAAACCCTGCATGCAATCTCATACACCTTGCTCACTCCATGATTGTTCTATTCATTCTTTCTGAGACACCATTTTCTTATGGTATTCCTAGGACTGTCTTATCCCTATGAATCCCATGTTATCAATAGTAACTATAAAACTCCTTTCCACAGTATTCACCTCTATTATCAGATCTGAGAAACTTCAACCTTTTTCCTATGTCATTTTTATATCACCATCGATCCTTTAGTGATCTTCCACCACGTTTCTCCAAACGTAGATAAACAACCACCATCTCCCAACTTCCCTGTTGAGATCAGATTTCTTTTCATAGAATGAATATGCTTTACATCTTTCAACATCCATTCACCATTCTTTAACTTTTTCCATACCTTACCCATTCCAACAATTTTACATGGTTCATCTTCACCCAATAAAAATGTCCAAAATCACATGGAACATAATCATGAAAGTATTTCCTATGGGGTGTAGCATGACATGAAACCCTTGAATATACTACCCAGTAATCAATAGTATTATCTAATGCAAGAATCAAAGCATCTTGTAACACATCACCTGCTACATTTGCTTCTTGAGTAGTCTCCTACTATCCATCTCCTTTATTCTTTAGAGATATGCAGTCCTTCTTCAGATGTCCTTTCTTTCAATAGTTCCAATGTTCTATCTTTCCCAGTCTATACTTGGATATGCCCTTCCTAGACTTGCTGTGATTACTTGGGCTCTTTCCTCTCTCCTTTTGTCTTTCCTTGCTCTCCATGGTCAATGCATTTCCTGATGTCTCACCTGTGCTTTTCCTTCCCATTTCCTCGCCTGGAATAACACCAACAACATGATAAAATTTCAAAGTGTTTTAACCAGAGATAGAGTTACTTGCAGTTATGACCAAGCCGTTCCAACTTTCTAGAAATGAGCACAAGATTAGAAGATCCCTAACCTCATCATCAAATTTCACTTTTATAGAACTTAGCTAATTTGTAATCCTATTAAATTCATTTAAATGATCAACAATATATCCATTTTTTGACATATTCATATTAAACAAACGCTTCATTAGAAATACCTTATTGGAGGCTAAGGGTTTTTCATATAGCTTAGCCAATGCACTCATCAGACCCTCCGTTGTCTTTTCTTTTGAGATATTGAAAGCCACTGACGAAGCCAAGCACATCCATATTGTTCCCAGTCCCTTTCTGTCAAAAACCTCCCATTCTTAATCCTTCATAGTCGCCGACTGTTTTTCTTTTCGTCCCAGCGGTAGGAATAGATCCTTCTAATATAGATAGTCCTCCATTTGCATCTTCCATAACTAGTAGTTTTGGCCATTAAATTTCTCGACCTTAAAATTTCCTTCTTCCACCATTTCTCCCACTCGAACCAAGAACCCTTCTTTCCTATGAGTTTATATGCCAAATAGACCTTTGGATATGATACCAATTGTTAGAAAAATAGGATCACATACCAATAACAATAAACAAGATGCAAATATAAATCACATAAAACACATTACAAGGGAGACACCAATATAACTTGGTTCTCCCAAGATGGGATACGTCCACATAGAAATTGCCAGTCCTAATTATTATACCATCCAACAAATGAATGGATACAACCTACAAAAAATCCACTGCAACTTCATCGTCACTATCTCATAGTCTCTCTTACACAATCATATACCTTTACAATGCTACAATACATTACACAGTCATTTTACAATGTCTTCCTTTTAAATGGGAATTACCATGGGAAAATACTACGGGATACCCAAAACCATGGGCCCATAAACTATTGGCCATCTAAACAACCTAAAAATTATTTATGGGGCGTTGCCCCCGAACTCCCACTGGGGGCCCTTTGGCCTCTAGACTCCTGTAGGGGGACGATGCCCCCCCACACCCCCCATTGAGATGAGTGTACAATCCACCTGCACAACATATAAAAATGGGGTACAAACACGACTAAAACAACATCTATGAATCAGTAAGATCAGGCTCTACAACCAACAATTTGTTGCTCCTCTCCATTAAGGAACAAGTCATCAACATAGAGAACCAAAATCAATGGTTGGTTCTTCACAACCTTCAAGTACAGGTTGGGGTTAGATTCTCTTTTGGAGAATCCCAAGCTCAGAAGATAGCTACCAATCATCGAATACCAATCCCTTGGGGCCTAATTTATCCCATACAAGTATTTCTTTAGTTTACATACATCGGACTCCTTCACATGGACTACAAACCCATCAGGTTGTTGTCTGTAAACATATTCTTCAAATCTACCAATGAGAAAGGCAGTCTTCACATCCATCTGGTGAAGTTTCCAACCCAAAACTGGATCAAGGAAAATTATGGTTCGAATAGTAGTGTACCTGTCCACAGGAGAAAATGTTTCATCATAGTATATCCCTTCTTTCCATGAAAAACCGCGAGCCACAAATATTGATTTCTACTTTTCAATACTTCCATTCGCTACATTCTTAATTTTATAATTCCACTTGGTAGTTACTACAGACTTCCCTTCTATTTTAGGAACCACTTCCCATACATCATTATGCATGATGGATTTTTATTCTTCCACCATGGCATCTTTCCATACTTGTTTCTTATAAGCTTCTTCATTAGGGTTCTGAATCACTAATGTGACTCATCTGTGTTACATATCCTGAAAAATATTTCAGGTCTCTTTCACTCTCTGGATGAGCCTAGTGGTGCTCCATGCTTTTCTGCCTCTTGCTGAATGTCTTGACACCATGTAGATATCCTCTTAGTAGGAGGTTCATCAAGTGATATTTCTATTAGATCTTCCATCTCTTCAGGATTAAGAGGATATATAGACTCTTCTGGATTCTCCCTCTCAACATCAGGAAGGGGATAATCAGAAACTAGATCCTCCATATCTGAATCATACTGAAGTTATTTGGAGCGCTTGAAGGAGTCCTCTTCATGAAATGTTACATCTCTACTAACTTCAGTGTTTCTTTGTCCGAGAACATAGATTCTGTAGGCTTTGGTGGATTCACTATAACCAAAAAATGTTCCTTTCTTTCCCGATGGCTCCATCTTTGTCCTCTTCTCTTTTGGTACACGAATGTAGAATGGAGAACGAAAAATATTCAAGTGTCCAACATCTGGTTTTTCACTAGTGAAAGCCTCTTATGGAGTCTTTCTCCCAAGATAGCATGAGGAATTTTGTTATGTATATAAACAACAGTGCTAGAGGCTTCAACTGATAAAGAGGTGGGTAGATCATGATCACACATCATGGATTTTGTAGCCTCACATATTGTAAATATTGATCACACGCGCATTTCATTGGGGAAAAATATAACACATTAATACAAGAATGGAAATGGGATATAAACAAAGAGGCATCTCTAAACAAATAATAGATCCCCCCAAAAATATTTGAACAAATTAGGTAGAATACACTAACACAATAATGGAAATATGAAATAAATGGAGAGGTAATTTTAAAGAAATATTAGATCAAGATATGAGGAATTGGCTGCAACGCCTACCTTTGACACAATCAATTGACTAGACTTTAAGGGAAATTATAGTGAAGTGACCCGGTTAAATAAACTTGAAAAATGTGCTATGCTTTATTATGTGAATATAAATTGCTAATTGAAAAGGAAATCATGAATATACTTGATTGATTGAGAAATGTGAATTAAGGATATGTTATGAATGAATGAAAGAAATTATGCTTTTATCTATGTAGACGTGAATAAATTCCATTTGTTCAACTAGAATTGAATAAAGATGAATAATGCATGATGTTATACTTTATATGGTGCAACGCTACTAATGTACGTTTTGAGTGTGTGTAGTGGCAAGTAAAACAAACTACTGTCTCACTCTCAAATGGAATAAAAGGGGTCATAAAGAATGAGAAACATACATAGGGCTACGACGACAGACTGTCGGCTCTGAAATAGAATTCCACACATGAGTCAGAAGCCCTATTAGCTCACTCGGGTAGCATGCGTTATACGGACGAGGCCATCACGATTTGGTCACATACGATGTGTTGAGGGGCGTGCAATAAGGACGATCTTATTCCTCAATCACCATTAGTATCCATAGAAATGTAGTAAGATGACTACAGTAACCATTTTTAATCGCTACATTGCACTCCCCACACGAGGACAAGGACAAGGAATTTGTCGGAAGCACCCATAGACATGGTTCCTAGACATCGACAATAAATGGAACTACTTGCATACTTGCACTATTAAAACATTTAGACACATAATTGAATTATGCATATGTTAAAAATTAGATTTGAGAGTAATTAAATGAAAAAGTATTTTAATCGAGGAAATATTAAGGGGGGGATATTTTGAGGTAGAACACATGTGCACCCACTAATTTAGGAAGACATGCATTGAATAAATATCATAAATAAATAAAGTAAGGATATTTGATTTTGGAGCGAATCTAGATTGATAGATATTTTTGAGTTAAACTCCACATGCACCCACTGATTTAGGGATTGGGATTTTAGACTAAAGAGACAACTAAGAGCAATTTGTGGAACTTATGTGCACCCTCATGTGAAGGTGACACATGGTTGCATGATAATGAATATTAAAACTCAATTAATTAATTAATTTTGCATGGGATGACACATGTCATCAAGTACTTTTCTATTTAAGAAAAAATGGATGAAAAGAAAATGATCTCTTGCTCCCTAATGTTGGATGGATTCCGTAATAGAAATTTGAGAATAGTGTGATCTATGTGAGTTTGGTTGAGAATTACTCTGGGTGTTAGGAGATATCATTTTTTTTTTGGGCTTGTATGTTCTTTGCGACCCCTATTTTCTTGGGAGACTTAGAGGAAGAAGACTACTCTTAGTCTGGTAGGGAGGCCAACCGAGGAGTCATTTGGTACTTCACCAAGGAGTGATCAGATTGGAGCGAAAACTATCTCAACATATTCGTCAACTACTAGATTGAATTTCGGTACAGGTTCACTGTTGTTTTTAAATTATTTCAAGTTCTTATTATTTATGTTTTACTTGGGATAAATGAAGATGAATGTGTGGAAGATTAGAATGAATTTTATATAATGAAATTGTTACAATTTTTTCGAAATGAATTTATGTGGTTTAAATTTATTTAGTTTAGCCAGTGAGGATGCTACATTTGGTATTAGAGCATCGTTCAAATGCTTGGATCTAAGGGCTCACCATTTGCTTTCTGTTATCGCTCTGGATATAGTATTTATCTTCTTATGTGTTTTACCATGGACCAATAACTCGTTCACTGTTTATGGTATATTTGAATGATTGTTTTCTGCATATTCGAAAGGAATGGTAAAAGCTTGAGTTAAGATTTTAAAATAATGTTTGTTGTATATTTGAATTGTTGTTTTTTTTCGAATACATGTAATGCTTATTTGTTTTTAATGTTTTAAATTGATATTTGGAAAAGTATATTATAGTAAATATACGCAGGTTATATGCTCTGTCGTCATGGGAAGGCTTTTTTCAAGAAATTGACCTTTAGAAGCGTAGTTCTTTTAAATTCTCATTACATGTATGACAGAGGTTGCTCTTCATATTTTTATAAATTTATGAATGAAGAAATGTAGATATGTTCTCCGATCTATGAAAATATAAACTGTTGAAGAATGTGTTGGGTCACTCTCGATTTCTGGATTTTTTTTTACCTATTATTACCTTTCAGTAGTTGCATAAGGAGTAGTGACCCCATTGTTCTAGTTGTTGGGTATCTGGAGGGGCATCTTTGCAAGAGAATCACCCATGCAAGTAATCTACCATTGCCTCGATTGATTTGCAGCTAGGGTGATTCCCTTTGGAGGATCAACCTAAGTTATCTATTTAAATAGGGTTGTTTTCCATGCTTGTGGATTACTTTTCTCCTATCTTTTACTTCTTATCCTAATAGCTAGGGTGACTCCCTTTGGAGAAACGACCCAAGCATTAGACTGTTGTTGCAACATTTATATTTTTGAAAGCGATGTGTTTGTTTTGATAGTGTGAAGGTTGGGCGATTTCTCCAAAGAGGGTCGTCCCACGCATTAGTTAAATGCTTTCTATTTTATGATTGCAAAAAGCTGGGCGATCTTTGAATAATAATTGGACCCATGCAATTGGATGAATGTTGTTTATTTATGATTGCAAAAGGCTGAGCGATTCCTCTAAAGTATTGACCCATGCATCTGATTGAATGTTGTGACCCGAATAAATATATAATTAATGAGTATAATTCATCCTGCTATAAAATACTTCGTTGCTTCTGTTCTTTTTATGCAATGTCTATTAGTTTAAAAACATGTGTGCCCATTCCTCTGGGTATCCTCTGTGTAATTCATGTGTATGTAAACTATGTGTTAAAGGGCGGTATGGTAGTCATTGTGATATTTTATTTTATACACTGAGAATTACTTAAGGTTGGATCATGGATGAATAGATTTACTTCCCGTTAAGGTTGGTGTAATTCTTTTTATGTTATGTTCTCGATCTCAATTCCCTTACCTATCTACTGCCAGGCGAAGTAGCTTGAGATATGGAATTAACTTATTCGTACTGTTAAACATAGTTGGTAGTTGTTGTAATTATACACTTTAATTATTAAAATAGCTTAGCGCTATTTTGGATATACTCTAATTGAATGATAGATCGTACATAATTTGTAACTACACATGGGTTGAGGTGTGGATTGAGTTAAATTATATATATATATATATATATATGCAAGGATCCAATCACTAGAAAAGATAAACGGCCTAACACATGTAAGTATGAGAACTGGATTATAGTAAATCGTAATGCCCAACGATGACCACAACGCCACATCAATGGGCCCTTGTTAATGGGGATGAGTCTCACTTCCAGTAATAAATTGTTTCCATCCTTTCCGCGTGTTAAATATGATCTGGATTTAGTTCAGCACTGGCTTGTTTCATATATATGCATGGATTATACCACCAAGTGTCCCGAGTTATGGCTATCCCTATACATCATCACATCAAGTCCACTGTCAATTGCACTGCTAGTCCTGCTTGTGTTGAAACAGATTATAAAGCATTACAACAGCTTGTTCAATTTATTTTTGAGAATAATTTATTATTATTAAAATTAAATAAAGTTCATAAATTGTGGTATAACAAAAAAGTTGAGTGAAGTTACTTATATATTCAAATTCCTTTGTATTTATATAAAGAGAGATAATTTATTATTATTTGAATTATATGAGATTTATGTAGTATTACATAAGAAAATTTGAAGTTGAATAAAGATACTCGTTTAAACCATTTTCCTTTTTGTTATAAAGAAGGATAATTGGTTAATGTTTTAATTTTATGAAGTGTATATATGAATTTTAAAGAAGATTTAAACTTGAAGTAATGTTACTTAATTGTTCACTTCTTTATAAGGAAATATAATTTACCATTGATTTTAAACATATGAAGCTTTTGTATTATTGTATAAGGAAATGAGAAGTTGGATATTTAATTTTCTATGGTAGAATAGGTTTGATACAATATTAGGTTTTCAAATCATAAATAGAGTTATGATTAATATATTATATTTTTACATCATGAAAATATTTCGGGAATTATGGTTTATAAATGAGTTGTAATTATAGATCAAAGGTCACAGGATAAGTTAAAGAAGGATATGCATTAGTTAAACAAGGACTATATGTTGTAAACTGCTATATGGTAATATTATGATGTGTGAGTAAAATACTAGAGAATATTAAAATGGTGAAGTTATATTTGTGATATTTCAACATAGAATAATGTTCTAAGTATAGGACAATAAGAGTGTACTTAGGAACATTGGAAAAGTTGATGGATTGGGGTATTTAGGTACTAAGTATCTCCTTGCTATGCTTAATTGTGTAAAACAAAATAAATTATGACACTCTTGCAGAATTCTCGTCACTATATTCTTTAGAGAGAATAGAAAATTAAATAGCTACATGCAGTATTAAATGCATACTTATTATATGACTCAAGAAAGACGATCAAAAGGAAAGTGAATAATCATGATCAATTATTATATATCTAAAGGAAGAGAGAATAAATGAATCTTAAATTAATTAGATGGGGAAACATAGATCTTTTCATGACCCTATTTGGGAGATTTAATTATTCTGATGGATTTAATTACTGTGTGGGAAGGTTACATTTAAGTAACCAAGAATTTTTTGTTCACATATTATACTTTTGTTACTTTTTTAAGGGTGAAAACACGAAGTTGGGTAACACTTTTGGCTTGTTTTTGACAAACAAAACCGCTAAATTTTATGTTTTTCAACTTCGACCTCTTGAAACCCATATCTCCCTTAGGAATTTCAACTTGAAGTAAACACAAAGGTTTTAGAGAATTGAATTAGATTTCTACTCGTATTTGTTTTAATTTCTTTTATGGACATAACGTGGGATAAATTTGGTGGACACCAACGACATATACTTGAAAATATTAGGTTGGATAATGAGTGACCTGTGTGGACGCCAGTTTTTTGATAGATGGTTATTCATTTTAGGGAAAAAAAAAGTGTATGCTCATAATCTACACACACTACACTTGTGCATGGACTATATTTTGATTTTTTTAAGACTTGGGAACTATTTTTTATTATTTATCGAAACATCATATGTTCAGAAAATGGTGCATTATCGACACACGTTGGTGAGCTTCAATTTTATTTTTAATGTGAATCTTATTGGAAAAAATAAAAGTACCGTTTTGAAGAGGACGAGCCAATTATGATCTCTGTGAAGATTTCAAATTTTTTGGGGTTGTCTTTGTTATGATATTGAATTTTCATTTCGGGTGATTTTCAAAGTAACAAAATTCTTAAGGGATAAGGTTTAAATTTTTTTTATTAATAAATAGAAATTAAAATCAAAATGAAACAACTATTATATCATTGGAAACTAGATTCAGAGATGAATTCATTGCTACGAAGTCTGACAAATAATATTTAAAATTTGCAGGGGTTTGGGCTTGGTGAAGTTGTAGGTTCCAGAAAGATGCCAGATATTTTCACAGGTTTTGTTGACCATAACTCTAGGCTGAAAAAAAATATTCCAAACTCTCGGCCGAGAGTTTTTTTTTAAATACAACACGGTGATTGGTTCAAACTCTCAGCCTAGATTTTTTTTAAACTCGCGGCCGAGAGTTTAAACTCTCAAAACTCTTGGCCTAGAGTTTGAGGTTGACTTTTTTTCCCCTTTTCATGCATGCGCCCTCTTTGTTTTTCACTCCGTTGTCACGGAATTGTTTCCCAGCTTCGTGTTTTCACCCTTAATTAAGAAATTTATAAAATTAGTTAGTACTTTTGGGTATCTATAAATATGGTGATTACCAATTTTGTAATCATAAATCATGGAATTTCAATTCAGTATGATATAAGTCGAATATGTTAAAGATTTCTCATCAACCTCATATAGTTGACATTAACATCGAATAAATCTTATTGTCGAGACTAAGTACACCCATAAGTTAGATGGTACATGTCTAGGTTGTGATGACATTATCTCATGTTGAAATCATGGTAAATGGAATTGTATGGAAAATTTTAGGTCATTATGACACCTTAGAGGAATAAAGGCACTGTCATGTCCCAAATTTGGAATTGGGTCACAATGGCCTAATCACATTAGCCATATTCATTAGAGTTTGTAAAATTGATGTTAAGGGTCAAATAATTGCCAAGGAGGAAAATTACTAGTTTCCTAGGTTTGGGGTGGAAGCTTTGGGATTTGGAATAAGGGGGATAATAAATGATGTTTAGACATTAGAAGGGTTCAAGTATTTAATAAATAGAGTGAATAAATAAATTCAAGAGAAATCCTAAGTGACAAATGGTTTTGGAGACATATGGAGGATGTGGGACCCACACTAGCTTGATTTTTCATAATACATGGTATCTCTCTTTTGCAAATTCGAATTAATGGGAATGTGAACACTCTTGGGTGAGTTGGTAAGTCATAACACATGTCATTGAGCATCTTAGGTCGAATTTGGAAGGATTGGTAACCTCCATGGAAGATAAAGAGTCAAAGTGGAAGTTTGTGGACACTTGGGCTAGATTCCCTAGCCCCTATGACACCAATGATGGAGCATCTATGACAACTATGACAAATTGCAGACCTGACCTCTGACATCTGACCACTATGACATGTCAGCTCCAAAAATAGGCTCAAAGAAGGCGAATTTGGGAGTTGGAGAAGCCAAAGAGACTCAAAATCGAATTTGGGAGAAGATGGAAGGTTGGAACTAGGAGACAAGTGGCAAATGTGGAATATTTCCTAAATGAAAATCTATTGAATCTATTGAGAGGATTTCGACCCTTAGAAGGATAATGTTGGTTATAAAATGTAGAAATGAAGTATGAGAATGGCTTTTGATCATTTGTAGAATTTGCAATTGCATTTGTGAAGAGGGAGAGCTAGTGGATGACTAGTTTCTTGCCTTAGCTAATTTCGAGGGTGAAAGATTCCCATCCAAGTTGGTAATTGGAAAGGCCATTCAGACCTTTCATTTGGAGCTTTAATGGAGTCTTTATTTGCAGGTGTAAGCTACAGGGCAGCTCATGGTTTCTTATATTGCAGCTCACTCCTTCAACCATTTCCAGTTTTGATGGCATATTCTTGATCCTTGAGGGAGGGCATTTTTGGTGAGCTATTGTACTCTTTGGGGAATCTTTTAATGCCCCATTTCTTTTGTAATATGAAGTAAATACTCTGTTCTTCATCTCCAAAAAGTTTCAGGTCGAAATTCCAAGTAGAAATGTATAAATCTCATTTTTAATGGAAGAACAATGCCATTTCCCCACTACCTTGTTGTGAACCAATGTATTGATGATGATTTCGAATGAATGGATGATTCTATGATATATTTGTGATCAATACACTGCCATGGATGCCTTCTACAAGTTTCATGTACTGTACTTGAGCATTTGAAGCATTTTTACTCAGTTTAGTTCTATTGGGAGGTGAAATAGTGCCATTTCCCCAAGGGTCGAATTGGGGATTTTTGCAGTTGAATGGGAGAGGGTGAGAACAGTTGTAATAATCCATTAATGGTGCATAAGAGACTTTAATAAAATAATTAACACATTACATACCTCTGTTCATAAATTTGAGTGGGTTTGGAGGCATTTGGGAAGCCATTTTCAGTACTTACCCCAGGGGGATTTGAACCCCAAATCACTAGTAAAATTGCATAATTGGTCCAGAATATTAAGAGAGTTTGAAGAGGTCTTTTGGTGGACATATGTCATCCATAAACATCATATTCAAGTTCTAATATCATTCATACACCTTCCTTGAATATTTGAAGGCATTTGGAGTCAATTTGAGCCTAGAGGCCAATACTAGTCAAAGGAAAATCACTAGTAAAGTTACCTACATTGATCAGAATTGAAAGAGGATTTGCAGAAGTATTTTAAAGGTCCAAAGGCATCCCTAAAACACATATTTATGTTCTAATATCATTCATATACCTTCTCAGAATATTTGGGATCATTTGGGGCAAATTTGGGACCTAGAGATCCAAACTAGTCAAAGGTCGAACTAGGAAAAAAAAGTGGAAAATTGCAATTTTAATAAAATTCTTAATAAGGGACATTACAGTGGTATTAGAGCATGGTCCTTGCACCTGTGTATTAGGTACATACATTCAAGAATAATTGGAAGCCATGTCTTACTATTATGATGAATCCTATGAGTACAATTCTTATGAGGAATATGCAGATGCTTATGAACAATATGAAGCAGAATGTGAATGGTATGAGGAAGAGGTGCCATCATGCAACACTTCTTACAATTTCAAGAGAAATGAAGATTATTCTTATGACTTTAAATCTGATGAATATGAGTGTGTCACACCAACCAAGGATAATTCTATGAGTGAGTTTCAAAGATGGAGAGCAAAATATAAAACCTTGCCCCAACAATATCAAAAATATCAAGAATATCTTGCTTTTAGAAAAAATACACAAAATGCCATGTCTTTTGAGTACTATGCTGAACATGTTTTTGAAAATAGGCCCAAAAATGAAGATGTGGAGTTAGTGAAGAAATGTTTATGCCCTTCTTGTAAAAACCCTTGGAGCGAGTATCATATATGTGTGCATGAAATGATGTCCTCCTTGAGGAGAGCTTTTGAGATTTATTCAAGAAGAGATTCCAAATATATTGATCCTAAGGAAAACAAGAGGCAAAATGCATCAGCTTGCTTTAAGGAGCAAAAGGAAGAGACATCACAAGAGCATGAAGAAGATTCTATTGAAAATGTGGAAGAGCATTTCGAGACACCTTCTAGCTTAGACATGAACCAAAGAGCATCTACTGATGGATGCTTAAACTATGAAGGAGTACCTACTGATGGGTGCTCACACCTCTATGTTGGTGACATAGAGATCACTTTTGAAAGTGTTTCTACAAGTACAAGTTTCATTAAGCATGATAATGAAGACCTTGTAGCGGTTGAAGAAGAACCAAGATCAACTTCCCCATCACCACTTGAGCTTCATGAAGTTGGTCCAAGCAAAATTGAAGAAGATGAGGAGGTTCATTTGCAAGAGCCTCATTTTCTTGAAGGGTCCTTAAAGATGAATGAAAATAATATCCAAGAGTCCCTCAACATTCTCCATGACACTCAAGCATTGGTGTCAAATTCTTGTTGGAGAGCTACTTCATTGGAGGACACATCCTTCCTTGAAGACATGGAGAAGATTCAAAGAGCAATGTGCCACATCAAAGGTAATTTCATGTCTTTGCTTTTTGATAGAAACCATTTGTTTGAGCTTAATGAATTGTTACATGATGCATACTTGAAGAATAATGAGGATATTCATAAGCTCACAATTCAAAATGAGCAACTTCTTGAAAAGTTGCAAGATACTTGTTTTTCCTCCTATGTTTCAGATTGTCAAATGGTAGATTGTTTGGAGGATTCTCATGACATGCTGGATCATGAGAAATGTGAAAATTTGAATGTTCTTGATGTGTTTGAAGATGAACTTGAAGAGATCCAAACACTTGATGTGGTGGAAGAGGAATTTGAATTGCCTCTTGATGAAGGTTATGCAATTTTTAAAGAAGAGCATGATTCCTCTACATTGGAACCAAACTATGACAAAGAGTTCACACTTTTGAAGGAGCTGCATGATACTACCCACATGGATCCTTCCCATGATGAAAATCCTGAACTTTTTGATTATTTGGGTGAGTTAGTACATTCTCCTACATCCTACAATTCCATGTTTTGCAGTATTAGTCTCAATGAAGTATGGGTGAAAGCGTTCTTTTTGATGGTGCCACATGAGGAGTATGGAACTCCTAGTTTTAACTTTTATGATGACATGGTTGGAGCACATTCTTATTCACATTTGCAGCAGCATAATTTGTCACTTTATGATGATTCACATCTACATGGATGCACCTATGATATGGATTTGAGTCACTTGAATACTCATGGTTTTTCTTGCTCAACACTGGGTTCATTTGATGTTAGAGGAACTTCATCCAACACTTGGATGAATAGATTTATGATGGGAGAACATTTTTGTTGGCAGCCACATACTTTGTTACATATTTATGATTCTCACATTCATGGATGTATGGGCGAGACTTCTTTGAGTCATTTGAAGTCTCCTTGTTTTTTCTGCTCATTATTTGGTTCAGATTCTAGTGGAGATTCTTCATTCACTTCTTGGATGAAAGAATACATGGCTGAATATTTTGATGCATATCACATCCTTTTGGAGTAGCATTATAGGACATGGGATTCTCACCTATGTCATTGGAGCAGATTTGATTGGTCACTTGAAGCTTGTATGCACTTGGAAAATGGTGGTCTACTTGCTTGGAGGTATAAGCACTTTCATGACTCTTTGATGAAGCATATCCTTGATGTACATTTTCATTATGTTGTTATGTACTTTGATGATATATATTTGTTACTCATGATGTTTGGAAGAATGCATACAAGAAAATGGGATCCAGGAATCCTCTTATCTAATGGTGTAGGTTGGAGAGCACTCTTAATTGTTGGGGTGCAATACAAGCAATGGGACCCTGGAATAATTTTTGTCTCATTGGTTTCATTTTTTTTTGGGAAGCAAGCAACATGGGAGATGGATTCCCCACTTAATAAAGTGATTTTAATAAGAGTAGTGCAGCAGCAATAATGGTGGTTCCTCTCTAAAATATTCATCGAAACTCAAAGACTCAAGGTTTGGCAATTCAATGGCAACTTCAAAGAATTATACAGAAAGCAGGTTCTTCAACACCCATGTTTGAAATTGCTTGAGGACAAGCAATATTGGGAAGGGAGGATTTGTCATGTCCCAAATTTGGAACTGGGTCACAATGGCCTAATCACATTAGCCATATTCATTAGAGTTTGTAAAATTGATGTTAAGGGTCAAATAATTGCCAAGGAGGAAAATTACTAGTTTCCTAGGTTTGGGGTGGAAGCTTTGGGATTTGGAATAAGGGGGATAATAAATGATGTTTAGACATTAGAAGGGTTCAAGTATTTAATAAATAGAGTGAATAAATAAATTCAAGAGAAATCCTAAGTGACAAATGGTTTTGGAGACATATGGAGGATGTGGGACCCACACTAGCTTGATTTTTCATAATACATGGTATCTCTCTTTTGCAAATTCGAATTAATGGGAATGTGAACACTCTTGGGTGAGTTGGTAAGTCATAACACATGTCATTGAGCATCTTAGGTCGAATTTGGAAGGATTGGTAACCTCCATGGAAGATAAAGAGTCAAAGTGGAAGTTTGTGGACACTTGGGCTAGATTCCCTAGCCCCTATGACACCAATGATGGAGCATCTATGACAACTATGACAAATTGCAGACCTGACCTCTGACATCTGACCACTATGACATGTCAGCTCCAAAAATAGGCTCAAAGAAGGCGAATTTGGGAGTTGGAGAAGCCAAAGAGACTCAAAATCGAATTTGGGAGAAGATGGAAGGTTGGAACTAGGAGATAAGTGGCAAATGTGGAATATTTCCTAAATGAAAATCTATTGAATCTATTGAGAGGATTTCGACCCTTAGAAGGATAATGTTGGTTATAAAATGTAGAAATGAAGTATGAGAATGGCTTTTGATCATTTTTAGAATTTGCAATTGCATTTGTGAAGAGGGAGAGCTAGTGGATGACTAGTTTCTTGCCTTAGCCAATTTCGAGGGTGAAAGATTCCCATCCAAGTTGGTAATTGGAAAGGCCATTCAGACCTTTCATTTGGAGATTTAATGGAGTCTTTATTTGCAGGTGTAAGCTACAGGGCAGCTCATGGTTTCTTCTATTGCAGCTCACTCCTTCAACCATTTCCAGTTTTGATGGCATATTCTTGATCCTTGAGGGAGGGCGTTTTTGGTGAGCTATTGTACTCTTTGGGGAAGCTTTTAATGCCCCATTTATTTTTTAATATGAAGTAAATACTCTTTTATTCATCTCCAAAAAGTTTCAGGTCGAAATTCCAAGTAGAAATGTATAAATCTCATTTTTAATGGAAGAACAATGCCATTTCCCCACTACCTTGTTGTGAACCAATGTATTGATGATGATTTCGAATGAATGGATGATTCTATGATATATTTGTGATCAATATACTGCCATGGATTCCTTATAAAAGTTTCATGTACTGTACTTGAGCATTTGAAGCATTTTTACTCAGTTTAGTTCTATTGGGAGGTGAAATAGTGCCATTTCCCCAAGGGTCGAATTGGGGATTTTTGCAGTTGAATGGGAGAGGGTGAGAACAGTTGTAATAATCCATTAATGGTTCATATGAGACTTTAATAAAATAATTAACACATTACATACCTCTGTTCATAAATTTGAGTGGGTTTGGAGGCATTTGGGAAGCCATTTTCAGTACTTACCCCAGGGGGATTTGAACCCCAAATCACTAGTAAAATTGCATAATTGGTCCAGAATATTAAGAGAGTTTGCAGAGGTCTTTTGGTGGACATATGTCATCCATAAACATCATATTCAAGTTCTAATATCATTCATACACCTTCCTTGAAGATTTGAAGGCATTTGGAGTCAATTTGAGCCTAGAGGCCAATACTAGTCAAAGGAAAATCACTAGTAAAGTTACCTACATTGATCAGAATTGAAAGAGGATTTGCAGAAGTATTTTAAAGGTCCAAAGCCATCCTTGAAACACATATTTATGTTCTAATTTCATTCATATACCTTCTCAGAAGATTTGGGATCATTTGGGGCAAATTTGGGACCTAGAGATCCAAACTAGTCAAAGGTCGAACTAGGAAAAAAAAGTGGAAAATTGCAATTTTAATAAAATTCTTAATAAGGGACATTACAGGCACCCAAAAAGATGTTTCTATAAATGTGCATAATCTTGGAAGTATTCTAAAATTTTTTAAAAAAGAGTTGTATGGTGATATAGGAATGTGCGAGAGGTAACCTAGACTAGGGATGATCCTATGTACATCATAATGTTACTTTTCTCAATGGAGTGGAGATACAGTCAGGGGAGAAAAGCATGGTAAAGTTGCATGTCAACTAGCAATGTGAATTAGGCCAACGATGGGTGACTACTTGAGAATAGGATAGTATTGTCGATTATCAAGGACATTCAAGGAGGCAATATTATGGAATGTTTTTTAAATATGGTGGTTAAAATAATTGAAGGAAGATGATTGAGGTTTCTACAAATTTTATTTTAGATTGATCATGAAGGAAGAAAATAACTAAGAAGGATTGTTTCCTTAGAAAAAATGCAAGCAAGTCATTAATTAAGATCAACTTATGATGGTTGGTTTGCAAAGGGAAAATTATTCCAACAGGAAATGTGAATTGTTGATATGAAATGAAGGTAAATTATGTTTAAGTGCATTCTAAAAATATAAATAGGAGTAAGTTGATTGAAAAGGCATGGTGGAGAAAATGTGATAGTAGGGATAGATAACAAAGGAAGCAAAATTGGTGATTTTTAGCAATCACAATGCAAAATGCATATACTTTCCAAGAATTTGATAGACAATCGAGAGGGTGAATTAGACTCAAAAGTTGAAAATGAGAAACCATGGTGACCAACATCATGATCTGAACATGATCGCATGGATTTTTCATCATGACGAGACCAATAACGAAAATGAAAAACTACAAACTTCACTTGACCCTCACATGATAATGTGGAAAGTGTAACTTGAAAAACCTACCGAAAAGGTCAAACAAGGACGATTTTTTTTTATAAAACAAGTAGGGAGACTATCAACATGATAACCTGAGCACATTTATGCTAACCACATGACATGGTGAAACCTAGATGAGAAGACAAGTAGTCCTTGAGACGTGACATGATGAGACTATATCGATATATAAGATGTCACTTAGAAGGTCTTCCAGAAGGGTCATATGATCATAGAAATGATAAAATGAGGTAAGGAAAATATGAGCACCTTGATCTAGAGATTATGGTGCTACCGAAATGAATAGGTAGATAAATTTAATATGTTCGTCCAAATCGCTAAGTTACGACACTTTCTTATCAAGTTGAGAATCAATTTATTAAAAATTACAGAATTGGAAGTATTGTTATGAGAATATTGAATGAATTATGCATGCATTTGTGATGATGGGTAGTCTCCCTTGAACTAGTAATTCGTGATTATAACTACCAATATGTATCTTACGTCGAATATTATATGATGTTTATCTTCTCACATCATGGAAGTTGATAAACAAATAGATTTGAATTCTTACTTGGAGGTTGATTGGATACCTGACACGTGGATATGGATGAGATCTAACTTAATTGAATATCATGGATGATTAGGAGGTACAGTAAATCTGAGTGTCACGTCCCCTCCCATCATACCAGTGCGATGGAGAGGATCGTGATGCTAAAACTGGGCATCTAGCCCCATGAACTTATTAAATAAGCATTCACATAATATAAAACGACATATGGAAATGTATAATTATAAGAAAACACAACGGAAGTAATTTCGCTTACACATCCATCATACATTCAAGATATTCATCAAATAAATAATTGCAAATTTAACACAAGAGAATACTTATCTTATAACAAAGTAGTCCCAAGCAACTGGCTATGCAACTGCAATGTTCCACCCAACCATAGGCCAGTTGTGATCATCAATATCTCAACACACTACCACCCCCGAGTTGGGCATGATCTCTACAAGGAATTAGGGAAAAACAGACTCACACCTAGCTCAAAGATACACCAAATCGGCCAAGCCAAGCTACAGTTGGGTTTATCAGGTTGTTAGGCAATGGAAGGAAGAATTGCTAAGCTAGTGGAATCATCCATAGAGATATGGGCACCCTTTGCAAGATCTATCTAGCTCGGTCCCCACAATACCTACACACCTGGAACAAGGAAGTATTCCCTTCACTAATACACAGTCCCTCAGGCCATACCTTCTATTCTAGCGTTCTTCAAGGTGTGCATAGAAGAGCAACCAACCCTTTTGATACTCTTGAGAGGTTACCTCCTCACTAGGTTTATCAAGCCAATTTTGGTCCACTTCCACTCATAATTCTTGCTCATAATTTCCAACCAACACAGGGATGCACCCCACAAGAAAACACAAGTGCTGAAAAACATGGGCAACCAAAATGAACTGGTAGATGGGGAATAAACCCTGGGAGAGCAAATTCGTTTTCAGAAAACATTTTTCTGCATTTCAAGGGAAAAAACGACCTCTATAAACCCCCAAAACGTGACTCCCTTTCTGCTAGCCACTGTGCAACACAAAAACGAGCTCCCAGCTATGGAAAAATGCAGGAAGTTGGTAAAAAAATGTGATGGGGAAAGCCCAACTAGCTCAGACTGCGTGAGGGAGGAAAGACTCTGGGTTTAGAATGGATTTGGGCACCATTTCCTGGGTGTTTTCTTGCCCCAGAAGAAAAAGTATGTTTTCCCAGGTTGATGGCTTGCCCATGCACGAAATTGGCTGCCATGCCTCTTCATTCCCAAGGCATTAACTGCCTCAACCAATTTCTGGAAGAATTAAATGATTGGGTGCATAAGTCAGAATGGGTAGTTGAGGGTTTATTCATTGACACCTGGCTTATCACCATTCGCTCAAGGGTTTGAATAATTTCCCTCCCTATTCCTTGTATAATCATACTCCCATCTCTTTGTTGCATTGCATAGCTAGTTGTGGGTTTTTCATTAAAATTCGTATTTACATGATGTCTTAATTTACATTGTGCCTATCTAGCACAAGAACCACATGCATCTATTTTTAATTGTTGATACATAAAATGCTAAATCAATGGTGGGGCCTTGGCCTTGAGCTCCTCACCATGATTAAATATCAATATTTACATCATTTACGATTTAATGCGAAGGGGGTCAAAATGGGGACATGACATTCCCCTCCCCTTACACCAGCATTGTCCTCAGTGCTCATCAAAACTGAACAAAAATGGATATGCCACTCTCATGGCATCCTCCAGCTCCCATGTAGCCTCATCGGGACCGTAGTGCTTCCATTGCACCTTTACCTGTCCGATGGCTCGGTTCCTGAGCAATGTTACCTTCTTGTCTAGGATGCGCAATGGATCGATTTGGAACTCTCCCTCGAGTTCCACCTGGATCACATCCCAATTAATCACATGGTTAGGATCATGTACATATTTCTTAAGTAAAGAGACATGAAAAAAATTATGAGCTTTACTGTTAGCAGGCAATGCAAGTCTATATGCAACTAGCCCTATTCTTTCAAGCACTTCAAATGGCCCACAATATCTAGGTGATAGCTTGGCACAACTCCCAAGCTTTAAGGAACCCTTCCTTGGCCTCACTCTAAGATACACATGATCCCCAACACTAAATTCCCTATGGATCCTATGCTTATCTGCATAGCTTCTGTGTCTATCCTGGGCTGCTTTTAAATTTTGTCGGATCTTTGCAACCTCTTGTTCCATTTCCTTAAGCAATTCTGGCCCAAGTACAATTTTGTTCACTGGATTGTTCCAAGTCACTGGTGTCCTACACCTTCTACCATACAAAGCCTCATATGGACTCATTCCCAATGATTCTTGCTGCCCATTATTATATGCAAACTCTACCAGGTGTAGATAATCCTCCCACTTGGATGGCTTGTCCATTACATACATGCGAAGCATGTCTTCAAGCACCTGATTTACTCTTTCTGTTTTCCCATCTGTTTGAGGATGGTACGCGGTGCTAAAGTTCAACTGTGTACCCAAATCTGCAAAGAGACCTTTCAAAAAATTGGAAGTGAACTTGGTATCCCTGTCAGAAATTATTGCCTTAGGAAACCCATGTAATCTGAAAATTTCCTTCATGAAAATATTTGCAATGTCATCGGCTTCGTGTGTGGACTTAACCGGTATGAAATGTGCTGCCTTTGTTAACTTGTCCACCACAACCATGATGGAATCATGTTGTCTCATAGTCATTGGAAATCCTGTAATAAAATCCATGGAAATTATTTCTCATTTCCATTCTGGAATTGGCACTGGGTGCAATAAACCTGCGGGGTGTTGGTGTTCAACCTTCACCTGCTAACATTTCATGCACTTAGAAATGTATTCAATGACATCCTTCTTCATCCCTGGCCATAAATAATATTTTCTTGCTGTAGCAATTGTTTTATGATATCCTGGGTGACTAGAGTATGGAGCTTTATGGATTTCATCCATAACAATCCTCCTCAAATATCCCACATTGGGAATATAGACTCTATTTTTATAGGTAAGAAGTCCATCTTCCTCCAAATGATAACCCTCATACTTCTTGCCAAGGTCTTGCTGCTGCAATTTGTCCTTTATCTGCACGTACACTTCATCCTCAACAATATGGTTAACAATCTGCTGCTTCAAATCTGGTTGGCAAGTACTAAGTGTTGCCACATGCATTTCATGTACCTTCCTACTGAGTGCATCAGCCACCTTGTTTTCTTTCCCTTTTATGTGTTTGATTTCAAAATCAAATTCACACAAAAATTCCAACCATCTAGCTTGCCTAGCATTTAAATTTGGCTGATGAAACAAGTATTTCAGACCACAATGGTCTATCCTTAACTCAAATTTTCTTCCCATTAAGTAATGCCTCCACATCTTTAAAGCATGTACTATGGCTACAAGTTCTATATCATGAGTAGCATAGTTCTTCTCATGCTCCTTCATTTTTCTTGACTCATAGCATATCACGTGGTTGTCTTGCATAAGAAATCCTCCAAGTCCTTGATTGCATGCATCGGTACATACCACAAAGTTTTTTTATGGGTTTGCAATTTTCAAAATTGGTGCACTTGTAAGAAGATTCTTCAACCGTTGAAAACTTTCTTCACATCTTGGTGACCATTCAAACTTTATCCCCTTCTTTTGCAAAGAAGTGATCGGGTTTGCAACCTTGGAGAATCCTTCGATAAACCTCCTATAGTAACCAGCAAGGCCCATAAAAGATCTCACATCAGTCACATTCCTTGGAGTTGTCCAATTCATAATGGCTTCAATCTTCTCAGGGTCTACAGGTATTCCTTCATCGGAGATGATGTGACCCAAATAATGAATTCTATCTTTATAAAAGTCACATTTTCTCAACTTTGCATACAGCTTATGCTCCCTTAGTAGTTGCATTGTCATTCTCAAATGTTCTTCATGCTCTTCTTCATTATTAGAATAGATGAGAATGTCGTCTAGGAATACAAGAACAAACTTGTCCAAATACTTGCTAAAAACATTATTCATGAGACACATAAATGTAGTTGATGCATTTGTGAGACCGAATGGTACCACTACAAACTCATAGTGTCCATACCTCGTTCTAAAGGCTGTCTTATGAATATCTTCTTCTTTGATTCTTACCTAATGCTAACTAGACCTCAAGTCAATCTTTGAAAATACCTTTGCTCCTCTCATTTGGTCAAAAAGGTCATCAATTCGGGGAAATGGGTATTTGTTCTTCACAGTGACTTTGTTCAACTGCCTGTAGTCAATACATAACCTGAGTGTTCCATCTTTCTTTTTCACAAATAGAACAGGTGCTCCCCATGGGGACACACTTGGCCTAATATATTTCTTTTCCAGCAACTCTTGTAATTTCATTTTCAATTCTAGCAATTCCGGTGTACTCATCCTGTAGGGTGTCTTAGACACTGGTGCTGCTCCTAGAACAAGTTCAATTGTAAAGTCAATGTCTCTCTTTGGAGGGAGTCCTGGAATCTCATCAGGAAAAACATCCCTGAATTCTTGCAATACATGATAGTCCTCCAATTTAAGAGTTTCATTCTCTGCTGCCTCTAAAATGTGGGCTGCATACAATTGACATCCCTTCCTACAGAACTTCTTCAGCTGCATGGCTGTAACCTGTCTAATAGAAGTCACCTTTGGAATGCCTTTTACAATCCTCGGGTTTCCTTCTTCGTCCATGCATTCAAATGTCTTATTGTAGCAGTCAAGTTTAACCCTGTGTGCTTCTAACCAATCCATTCCAATGAGAATATTATAGGAGCCCAGTGGTAAAATATTCAGATTTGCGTAAGTGAATAGCCCATCCATCTCTAATGGACATTTCTCTACAATTTCACTAACTTTTCTCTTGGTTCCAGTGGCTAGTTGAACTAACCATGATTTACTATGCTTTAATTTCTTAAAAGCACAAATGTCAACAATTCTAGGAGTGACATAACTGTGAGTAGATCTAGGATCAATCAAAATAGAAACAGATTGCTAAGCAATCTTACCTTCAACTTCAACCACAGTTGACTGATGATCTGCCTGGCGGTCGTCTAGAGCTGCATAGATTCTAAGGATTGTCCTTACCACTTGACCCACAGTTTCAGCTCCTTGGATGTTGTGAACTTGATTTGGATTCCCATTCTGATGTGGACAGTTCCTAAGCATGTGCTCCTCTCCACAACCCCAACATTGAAGTGGTTCTCTTGGATCCTTTGGATCTCTTGGCTTGTCTCCCATCATCCTAGTTGGCTTAGTCACAACCTGTGATGGTTGCCTTTGTTGATTCCGAAATTGAGGAGGCTTGAACCCCTTCTTCCTTTGATCAAACTTTTCATTTTTCCTATCCTTCCATGCCTTATGGAATTCTGGTTTGCTTTTGTTTTCATCAAAGAAATACTTGGCCTTTCTCATGGCCTCCTCTAGAGTTTGAGTTTCATCAAACTCAATTCTATCTTTATATGACTGGGGCAGTCCACTCAGGAAATGCTGAATTTTCACCTTATCATCTCGAATATACCTGACATACCTCACCAGCTCCAAGAACTTATTTGCATATTCTTCCATGGTCAATTGTCCCAATCTCAGCTCATGGAACTCTTTGATCTTATCATCATAGTACCTATCAGAGAGGTACTTCTGCTTGAAGTATTTCTTGAACTGCTTCCGCACAATCTTCCTTTCATTGATATTCTTCACTTTCCTGATGTGTTCCCACCATATAGATGCTCTTCCATTCAAGTTGAAGATGGCTACCCTTGCCTTCATATTTCCCGAGTAGTCTTGGACATGGAAACACTTTCTCATCCCAACAAGCCAAGCTTCAGCTTCTTGACCAGACTTTATCTCTCCATCAAATGTAGGAGGTTTCGCCTTCTTAAATTCCCCATGTGAATTGTTCTTGTAGTGCTTCTTCCTCTTACTCCTGCGAGATGAAGAGCTTGAACCCTCAATGGATTCTTCAGAGTCAAATGATTCATTATAAGAGATTTCTGGAGTATATGTTCTGTCTGTAGAAACTCTTCTTGAGCTACTGACCCTCTTACGGGAATTCCTTTTAGAACTACTCCCACCCCTTTCTGGATTTGATGTTCGATGCCCAGAGTTTATTTGCCTTTGGATGTCTGTCAAACTCTGCAGCATGGCTACATTCAACTGATTTTGTTCTTCCTTAGCTTTAATCATCCTTTCATTGTCTTCTCTACAGCTTTGCAACTCCACCCTTAGGCTTCTTATGGTGGCTGCAATACCTAGAGGAGTCTCTTGATTTCTTCTCCCATTAGATTCTGTTTCAGCATTTTCAACATGTATGTTCTCCCCCATGGCATCTGTCTCAAGCTCATAGGGATCCTATGCATCATCCATGATGTTGATTTTCTTGGCCCAGCCAAGATCCAAAACTTTCCAACTGTACTATCTAGAGGGCTTCCTTGATGTAACTGTGATTCTGCAAAATGTGCTCATCAACACAATTGTTAGTTGCATTATATTCTCAGAAATTCATAAATTACTTTCATGCACGTGGGAAAATATTATGTTGACAATTTGTCAAATCATAGAATTTTCCCACAATCAACGACATATTATGGGAAGCGCCCTCGTTTTTGTTTTTTTTTTTGTAAATCTTTCCATTTCGTGCAATCTGGTGCATAAGTTCCATGGAAATTTTTCCATTTTTGGCATTTGAAAATCTCCCTGAAAAAAAACTGAAATTTCCTATTTCGGAGCAACTCATCCAGTTCTTCTGCCCTATTGTGGAGCAACTCGTTGAGTTCTTCCGACCTGTTGCGGAGCGACTCGTTGAGTTCTTCTGCCGAAACACTTAGAAAAATTTAAGATTTTTCGGACCAACTTGCCGTGTCCTTCCACTGTTGCGGGCCATCTTGCTGAGTTTTTCTGCAATTTCGAGCCAACGCGTGGAGTTCTTCCGAAATTTCCCTTTGACGCCAAACACTTTAGAAAATTTTCGTTGTTTCGGTTCAACTCGGCGAGTTCTTCCGCCATTGCGGACCAACTTGCTGAGTTCTTCTGAAAATTTCCTTTCGACGCCGAAAACACTTAGAAAATTTTCGTTGTTTCAGGCCAACTCGGTGAGTTCTTCCCCTGTTGCGGACCAAATCACTGAGTCCTTCCGAAAATTTTCTTTCGACGCCGAAAAACACTTAGAAAATTTTCGCCGTTTCGGGCCAACTCGGCGAGTTCTTCCACTGTTGCGGACCAACTCGCTGAGTCCTTCCGAAAATTTATTTTCGATGCTGAAAACACTTAGAACATTTTCGCCGTTTCAGGCCAACTTGGCAAGTTCTTCTGCCGTTGCGGACCAACTCGATGAGTCCTTCCGAAAATTTCCCTTCGACGCCGAAAAACACTTAGAAATGTTTTGCTATTTCGGGTCAACTCGGCGAGTTCTTCCGTCGTTGCGGGCCAACTCGCGGAGTTCTTCCGAAAATTTCCTTTTGATGCCGAACACTTAGAAAATTTTCAAAAACTCTATAGGAAAATTTTGAAATATTTCCTTCTTTCTATGATGACTGCTGCTCAGCAGGAGGTGATCTTACCTCTGTAACTATCCAACTTAGCCAGTTTAGGCCCGATGCTGAGACCTTTGGTGATCAGGAAAGGGACCTTCCCATGTAACTGTAATCAGATTTGGCCCATAGAGGTCCAATTCTGTAGCCTATGTCTCTGATACCATTCTGTCACGTCCCCTCCCATCATACCAGTGCGATGGAGAGGATCGTGATACTAAAACCGGGCATCTAGCCCCATGAACTTATTAAATAAGCATTCACATAATATAAAAAGACATATGGAAATGTATAATTATAATAAAACACAACGGAAGTAATTTCAATTACACATCCATCATACATTCAAGGTATTCATCAAATAAATAATTGCAAAGTTAACACAAGAGAATACTTATCTTATAACAAAGTAGTCACAAGCAACTGGCTATGCAACTGCAATGTTCCACCCAACCATAGGCCAGTTGTGATCATCAATATCTCAACACACTGCCACCCCCGAGCTAGGCATGATCTCTACAAGGAATCAGGGAACAGCAGACTCACACATAGCTCAAAGATACACTAAATCAACCAAGCCAAGCTACAGTTGGGTTTATCAGGCTGTTAGGCAATGGAAGGAAGAATTGCTAAACTAGTGGGATCATCCATAGAGATATGGGCACCCTCTGCAAGATCTATCTAGCTTGGTCCCCACAATACCTACACACCTGGCACAAGGAAGTATTCCCTTCACTAATACACAGTCCCTCAGGCCATACCTTCCATTCTAGTGTTCTTCAAGGTGTGCATAGAAAAGCAACCAACCCTTTTGATACTCTTGAGAGGTTACCTCCTCACTAGGTTTATCAAGCCAATTATGGTCCACCTCCACTCCTAATTCTTGCTCATAATTTCCAACCAACACAGGGATGCACCCTACAACAAAACACAAGTGCAGAAAAATGTGGGCTACCAAAATGAACTGTTAGATAGGGAATAAACCCTGGGAGAGCAAATTCGTTTTCAGAAAACGTTTTTCTGCATTTCAGGGGCAAAAACGACCTCTATAAACCCCCAAAACGTGACTCCCTTTATCCAAGCCACTATGAAACCAAAAACGAGCTCCCAGCTATGGAAAAATGCAGGAAGTTGGTAAAAAACGTGATCAGGAAAGCCCGGCTAGCTCAGACTGCGTGAGGGAGGAAAGACTCTGGGTTCAGAATGGCTTTGGGCACCATTTCGTGGGTGTTTTCTTGCCCCAGAAGCAAAAGTACGTTTTCCCGGGTTGATGGCTTGCCCATGCACGAAATTGGCTGCCATGCCTCTTCATTCCCAAGGCATTAGCTGCCTCAACCAATTTCTAGAAGAATTAAATGATTGGGTGCATAAGTCAGAATGGGTAGTTGAGGGTTTATTCATTGACATCTGGCTTATCACCATTGGCTCAAGGGTTTGAATAATTTCCCTCCCTATTCCTTGTAGAATCATGCCCCCATCTCTTTGTTGCATTGCATAGCTAGTTGTGGGTTTTTCATTGAAATTCGTATTTACATGATATTGTAATTTACATTGTGCCTATCTAGCACAGGAACCACAGGCATCTATTTTTAATTTCCGATACATAAAATGCTAAATCAATGGTGGGGCCTTGGCCTTGAGCTCCTCACCATGATTAAATATCAATATTTACATCATTTACGATTTAATGCGAAGGGGGTCAAAATGGGGACGTGACACTCAGTTAGCATTGAAAATTATTGAAAAATATTACTGGATTTAAATTACATAAAATTACCATTGGATTACTGAGAATCTATTGGATCTCTATTGGATGAAACATAAAATCAACGATGATAGAAAATCTAGTGTCTATGGCCACATATATTTGGGGAAATAGAAGAGAACGACATGAAAATTGATTATGAAAAGAAAGTGAAAGTGTCTGTGAATGTATGATACAAATTAAATTCGGCATAGAGTTTTAATAAGAGGGGGTGTATGTAATTCCTACCTTTGACAAAATCGATTGACTAGACTTTTACAGAACTTATATTGAAGTGGCCCGGTTAAACAAACTTGAAAAATGTGCTATGCTTTATTATTTGACTAAAAATTGCTAATTGACAAGGTGATGACAATTATACTCAATTGATTGAGAAATGTAAAATTTTAAGGATATGTTATGAATGAATGAAATAAATGACACTTTCATCTCCGTAGATGTGAATAAATTCCACTTGTTTAACTAGAATTGAATAAAGATGAATAATGCATGATGATATACTATATATGGTGCAACACTACTAATGTGCGCTTTGAGTGTGTGTGGTGGTAGGTAAAACGAATTACCGACTGAATCTCAAATGGAATAAAAGGGGTCGTAAAGAAAGCGAAATATACATATCAGTACAGCGAAAGGTTGTCGGCTCTGAAATATCATTCCATGCATGAGTCAGAATCCCTATAAGCTCACTCAGGTAGCGTGTGTCGTACGGGTAAGACCATCACGATTTGGTCATGTACGATGTGTTGAGGGGCATGAAATAAGGATGATCTTACTCCTCAATCGTCATTAGTCTCCATAGAAATGTAGTCAGATCATTAAGGTAACGATTCCTAATGGCTACATTTCACTCCCCACACGAGGAAAATGACAAGGAAGTTGTCGGAAGGACCCATAGACGTGGTACCTAAACAACGACAAGAAATGGAACTACTTGCATACTTTCACTAAAAAATTTAGATAGATATTTGAATTATGCATATGTTAAAAATTAGATTTGAGAATAATCAAATGAAAAAAGTATTTTAACTGGGCAAATATTAAGGGGGGATATTTTGAGTTAAACTACATGTGCACCCACTGTTTTGGGAAGACATGCATTAAATAAATATCATATATAAATAAATTAAGGATATTTTATTTTGGAGCAAATCTAGATTGATAGATATTTTTTATTTAAACTCCAGATGCACCCACTGATTTCGAGATTGGGATTATAGACTAAAGAGACAACTAAGAGAAATTTGTGGAACTTATGTGCACCCCCATGTGAAGGTGACACATGGTTGCATGAGAATGAATATTAGAAATCAATTAATTAATTAATTTTGCATGAGGCGACACTTTTCATCAAGTACTTTTATATTTAAGAAAGAAGGGATGAAGAGGAAAGGATCTCCTTCTCCCTAATGCTGGAAGGATTCTGTAATGGAAATTTGAGAATAGTGTGATATATGTGAGTTTGGTTGAGAATTACTCTTGGTATTGGTAGATCTCATTTGATTTTTTGGGCTTGTATGTTCTTTGCAACCCCTATTTGCTTGAGGGACTGAGAGGAAAATACTACTCCCAGTATAGTAGGGAGGTCAACCGAGGAGTCATTCGGTACTTCACCAATGATTGATCAGATTGGAGTGCAAACTATCTCAACATCTTTGTCAACTGCTAGATCGACCGTGGGTACAGGTTCATTGTTTTTTAAAATTATTTCAAGTTATTGTTATTTCTGTTTTACTTAGGATCAATTAAGATGAATGCGTGGTAGATTACAATGAATTTTATATAATGAAATTGTTACAATTTTTTCGAAAGGAAATTATGTGGTTTAAATTGATTTAGTTTCTATTTAAAAAAAATACCCTACAACAATTAGCGAGTGAGGATGCTACATTGGCTCAACTATAAAATTATTATCATTGAAATAAATGAGCTATATAGAATAGGTGATCGAATGTGATAGTAATTATCGTAGTTGTTGCTATAGCGATAGTTTTGGAGAGATCAATGCATTAATAGATCAATGTCAATATAATGGAGTCATTTACAAATGGATTTGATACATATTTGTAATCAAATATATGAGACTGCTATTAGGATGGAGTTTCATAGTCATTGAAATAGATAATAAATTAATCTTGTGATACTTAGAAACCATTGGATTGTTTCTGTGATTGGTGTGAACTCCAACTTTTATCAACATAAATGTTGAGCACATCAATCAATTCAATTATAAGACGATGATGATAAGGTCTAATAATTTGATGTTGAGGTGGCATGCTCTAATGAATGTTATTCAATTTGATGTTTCATGTGGATCAATTGTTGATGTATCAATTGCTGATGTAGGATCAATGGAGAAGTGAAGGTCAGGTGCAGGTCATACACATAGGACATATACAATAATAAAAAGATAGAATTAATTGTGTTTCTCTTTCTTTGGCCTATCAAGCTTACACATATACCCAAGATCATATATTATATTATTTTCAAATAAAACCTACAGTTTCCAAGAATATATTCTTAAATGTAGTATTGAAAATAACTAATTTGTTCTTTCACTTGAACCAATATTAGTCACATTGTAGAAAAATTTATGACCACTCTCAATTTCAAAAACTAAAATGTACTTTTGTGTCCATCTTAATGCTAAGAAGCATCAAAGTGTTCATAAAGGTGTAAAATAAGATATTAGGAGAGATGACAATAAGGCCCATGGAAAGCTCATTGTTATTAGATATTTTGACAACCACACATAGGAAAATAAGTCCATGTTTGATTTAATGAAAAAGCAAGGTGATTTGTGGAATAAAAGTTGAAGACAATGAACACAAGTATATAAGATAGAGAAACATAGTGTACCAAGTTAGAGATCTATCATGCTTTGAGAGCCATAAAATCCCTTTGTATGAAAATCTATCCTCAAATTTTGTTTTTTAAAATAAGGTTTGCACCATTGAGTGCCTTTGAATAAGCCTATTTTGTATTTTAAGAAAGGTTTTCAATACTTAGGTTTCAACCATTTCCACTATAAGAAATACCTTAATAATTCAATGTTGTTTTCTATCAATCAACCTTTTGATTACACAATATTTATTTAAACATTGTATTAGGGGTTTCAAAATTTTGAAATTTTTAATTATGAAAGTACAAATTAAAGAAACCTCAAATATTCTTCTTCAATCAAGGGATAGGATCTTAGGACTTATTATCCTTGTAACTTTTAACCTATGGTTGATTCACTTATTCAAAGACATTCATGTTCCATATTCCAATCTTATTTGATTAATGAAGACTTTGTGAAGCATAGGTAGAAATCTCTCGATATTGTAGCTGCCATTCCCATTCTAATGTATTTAGATGACAAATCGTTTGATGGACGATTTGCTTCAAATGCTAATGTATTATAGATTTTGCAAGTTGCATGAAAGAAAGGGTGCCATTAGATGTATTTTATGGATGACCAATGCTAAAAGGAAAATCTTGAAGATCTATTTTATGTTGGGTTCAATTTTTTTTTAGGAAAAATATGTTTTGTGGAAGGAGCTTGTAGATGAAATCTTAACATTATGTGACCATCCCTATGTGGTATGGAAAACATGGTTGTTTTCGAATTTCTTTACATCGTGAGTAGCCAAGAATAGTAAATATGGCTTTCAATCTTTAGTGTTTCTAATGCTTTTGAAGTGGTAATCAACAACTCCGCCTGTCATCTCTCTTACTGCTTATCATAAATATGGATTTTAATCTTCATAGGAAGTCCCATGCATATAATTTCTATAATTACATTTAGTGAATTTGTTTGGATTTGTATCTATATTAGATTCAGTGGATGCATGAAGTGTTTAGTGGTGTGAATCTAATTTTTTTTATTCCTCCATACTCTTTAATATATTGAAGGTGAAGATGGACACTCATTACAGATCCTAGAGTTATATATCTAAATTGTTAATATCCCAAATTCGATTGATAAAATATCATACATGTTTAATAACTCACAATTTTATGATGATAATAGACGTTCGTTGTTTTTCATAGTCTACTCATGGACAAGCAGTATTCTCAGTCCAGTGGTTATAAACAGTATTCAGTGTTTATAAAAATTTAAAAAATGGCTCAATCTTTTGGCTATGAGGCATAATCTATTACTCATTTCATTCAACAAATTTTATATAGGTTTATTTCTATTACTGGGTAGTTGTGGCTAGCTATTATTTGTAATTTATATACAAAATATAAAAAGTGATAATCTTTTTAAATAATATCTTGTCATATTATATTATATTGAAATTGATGAATGAATTTATACTAAAATAAATACACTATTTCAGTTTTATTTTGTAATGTACTTAAATTTAATGATGTATAAATTATAAATGTGTATCGTAATGTCCCTTGAGATTCTAATAGTAGTGTTACATCAATTTTGGACTTGGTACACTAAAATCAACTTATATTTGATGGGATGAATTCATCTTTTCTCAAAGGAGATTTCCTATTTCAATTTCCATTTTGGAAATAATAATATCAACATTAGTAATGTTAATATTAATAGTAATAGAATTAATAAAATATTGTTATTATTAATAATAATCATTGATCAACTATTAATATTAATATTACTATATTTAACCAAAGTCTCCAAGATTCAAACATCATAAGTAATTCATGGTCAAACATTATAAACTTTAGTCAAACCTATTAAACAATGGGGAAACATAGTCAAATATAGAGAGTCTTGGTAAAATATGGTTAAAGTAAAAAATATTACTAGAAAATGCTGGTGAACCAAAGTAAAAAAATTCAACCATAATCTATGTTGGTTAGCCATGGCTAAGAAAAGTCAACCATGGTCAAACAATCATGCTTAACTATGGTCAAACTTAGTCAACTATGTTCAAACATAATTAGCCATGGTTAGCTAATTCAACTATGAAAACAACAGTCAACCATTATTCACTCGGGTCAATAACATTAAAACATGGTATCACATTATCAATCATGTGCAACAATGGTCAACAAAGTAATCCATAGTCAAAATTGTTAAGTCAACCATGGTGAAACATAGATAATGTTACCTAAATAAATTGATCCATACATAACCAATATTCACTAATTTAAATCATGATGAACAAAATTCAAACAATAGTTAACTATGGAACACTCCCTAACTATCAAATTAAACCATGGTTTACTATTGTCAACCATGGTTAACTAAATTCAAACAATAGTCAACCATGTTGAATTAAACTTAAACCATGGTTTGCTAAAATTTGACCATGCACAAATAATATTCAACCATAGTTTAATATGGTCAAAATTGCTCAACTATAATTTTACTCTCTTTGTCAACATGTTCAATGTTCATCAAACATGGTAACCCTTTTCTAAAATAATTCAACCATGTTTTACTAATCTCAACCATGGTTGGTCAACTATAAACAAACAAGTTTCACTACTTGGTAAATCATGGTTAACCAAAGTTGAAGAATATTAAACCATGGTAAATTATTTATCTATCAAATTCAACCATGATTTTATAATGTTAATCGTAGTTAACCATAGTAAAACAATAGTCATCCACGTTGCATTAACATCAATCATGGTTTTATAAATGTTGGCCATGCCCAAATAATACTCACCCATGTTTTACTATGGTCAACTATCATTCATAATGCTTCATTATAATGATTTATGTTGGTCAAACATGTTCAACCTTTTGTAAGAAATGTCAACCATGGTTGAGTAAATTTGACCATGTGTTCAACCATGGTACACTAAAACCAAGAATGGTCAAACAATATTCACCCATTCTTAACGATTGTCAAACATAACTATCCATATCCAAACACAATTAACCATCGTTAAATAAAGTAAACCATAATCAACCATGGTTAATGACATTCAAACATTGTCTCACATAATTAAACATTTGCGACGATGATCAACAATGTAATCCATAATCAATAATTGTTAGTCAACAATTGTCAAACATAGTCAATGTTACCTAAAACAATTGAACCATACACATTCAAGGTTTGCTAATGTAAACCAAGGTTAACCAACATCAACAATAGTTCAATATAGTCAACCTTGGTTAACCAATGTTAATCATATTCCACCATGGTGCACTAACATCAACCATGCACAGATACTAGTCAATGATTGTTCACTATAGTTGAACTTATATTCCAACCATAATTTCCCTGATCAACACGTGGCCCGGAAGCACGTAGGGGAAAACAATTCCACTGAATGAGTCGTCTCTGTTATGGCAGAAGCTTGAGAAATAGAATACGCAAAGCAAGAATACACTACACAGACAAAACACAAATACACACAGACAATATGCAGGAATGTGAACTGATTTCTCTATTATTGGATATAAGTTCATGACTTGTATATTACAATATTATACATCTTATATAGAGAGTGTTGAGATGCTTCGGTGCCTTCCCATTATGTTCAGTTAAAAAAGAAGTTAGAACTTTTCGGAAGTTCAACCGTTACATTCGATTGGAAGACAGAGAGACAATCTGTCGCAATTCAACAGTCACAAGTCGCAGGTCGACGCTGCATGTCGACGTTGGGAACTTGTCCTCAATTCAAAATGAATGAGGAATATGATGCTTGTCGTGTTAGGCCTTAGATTTCACGTTTGCTCATTGCAATAGATCATGTGCTTGCTTCTGGATGTTGCAGATATGATCTCGAAACTTCAAGGCTTTGTCAACTTCTCACTGGCTATAGTCTGGGTCGGAATTCGACTGCGTCAAGGAGATGATCAGGTCTATAGGCGCTGAGGGTTGAAATCCATAAAAGATCTCAAATTATCTCTTTCCCATAGAGCTGTGTTGAGCACGATTGTAGCTATGTTGTATGTATGGAATACTTTCATCCCATGTGTTTCAATGCTTGTGGTTGTACATACGAAGCAATTGTATGAAAAAGTGATTCACAACTTCCATCTGTCCGTCGATATGAGGATGGAAAGTTGTCAAAAATGAGAGTCGTGTTTCCAGCTGTTTCCAGAGATTCTTCCAAAATATGCTGATGCATATGGAATCTCGGTCAGAATTAATGGTTGTTGGTAAACCAAAGTGTTTCCAAACATGTTTAAAGAAGAATTGAGTGGTCTACTACGCTATCATGGTATTCTTACATGGAATGAGAATGGACATCTTGAAAAATATTTCGACTACTAATAAGATTGCATCATACGGATGTTTGGCAGTAGGATATCTTGTCAAGTAGTCTATATAAATAGATTCCCATGGTCAACTAGGAACTGGAAAAGGTGTGTACAATCCCTATCATTGATTAGGCAGTTTAGCAATGGCACAAACCACGCATGATCAAATGTACTTGTTGACGTCAGTTTTAAGTGTAGGTGAAAATAAATACTTCTATAGAATAGCAAGTGTCTTTGATACTCCAAAGTATCCTGTATCCTTGTTCTAGTGTGTGTCCCAAATGAGTTGTTGTCGATGCTCATCGGTTGGTACACAAAGTTGTCATAGCTTGTATAACAAGGTGTCTTTCAGGAAGTAGTCGGAGGTCAATGACTTGTTAGTATGAAGCTGTCGGTAGACTGGTGAAAAGTTGATTTCGTCCTGATACAATTGAGGCCAAGTGGTCGTTTCGTATACCTTCATACTCATCACTGTGAAAAGGAGAGTAATGGGTGGTCGACTTAGACAATCAACGGCGGCGTTAGCCTTACCTTTCCAATACTTAATCACCAACTAGAATTGTTGTAGGTAATTAATCCACTTGAGTTGTCTGGTTGTTTGTAGTTTTGACTAGGTTGGAGCAAACTGTAGAGGCTTATGGTCAGTGAGGATGATCGTTTCCTTTCCAAGGATGTAATGCCTCCATTGATTGAGAGCTTGCACAACGGCGTATAGTTATTTTTCATACGTTGAATATCTTCTAACTGTGTCGTTAAAATTTTCGGAATGAAAAGCAATTGGGTGACCAGACTGAGTGATCACTTCTCCCAAGGAATAGTTCGATGCATCTATCTCAATCCCAAAGGGATGATGCAAATCAGGTAACACAAGTATTGGTGCAGTGCAGAGCTTCTGCTTGAGCTGTTCAAAAGATTCTTATTGTGTCAATGTCCATTTGAAGACAATTTTTCCATTTCCCTTCATCAACTGATTCAAGGGCCACACTATGTGACTGAAGCCAAGTATTAATCATCGATAGAAATTCTCCAAATCAAGAAAATTGATTAGTTCTTGAATGCTTTGAGGAATGGACCAATCTTTGAGGATTTGTAATTTGTCTAGATTGATGTGAATGCCTACAGAGTTAATTACATACGAAAAATATTTGATGTTGTTCATCGCAAAGGTACACTTGTCCATGTTCAAGTAAAGTCGATGTGGCTAGAGAGTGTCGAGGACTTGTCGAAGCTGTCTGACATGTTCTTCCCATGATCGACTAAAAATCAATATGTTGTTGAGATAGACAATGACCCATTTGACGATGAAATGTTGCAGAATGTTATCCATGTATCGCATGAAGTTCGCAAGTGCATTGGTTAATCCGAAAGGCATGACTAACCATTTAAACAATCCTTCCTTGGTTTTGAAATCAGTTTTCCACACATATGAGGGTTCGATTGGAATCTGATGATATCCCTATTTGAGGTCAATCTTAGTAAATAATTTGGCACCTTTTAGACAGTCGATGAGCTTGTCTATCCACAGCAGAGGGTAGTGATTCTCTACCAAAATTTTGTTAAGTGCCCTATAGTTGATGCACATGTGCCAAGTCCCATCTTTCTTTGGAACAAGGACAATTGGAATTACACAAGGAGAGGAGTTGGGCCGGATATGACCTTTGTCGATCAAATATTGTATTTTTCTGTGAATCTCTTCATTTTTTAGAATGGATCTTCTATAAATAGATGCATTAGGAAAAGAAGAACCAAGATCAAGTTCAATGGAGTGTTTTACCTGGCAATGTCTAGGTACTCCTTTCAGCTCTTGGAATAAACTCTGATACTCATTGAAAATGTTGTCAATCAACTGCTTTTGTTAAGAGATGCACTGGTCGGTGGGTCGAATCGTCACCATAGTCTTCCTAGAATGTTGAGGTTTGATCATGATTAACGCGAACTTCTAAGAATGATTGACCAGCTTCTTTATCTGTTTAGTAGATATAATTGAGACCGTTTGTGTAGGTTGTCTCTCTGGTATGTCGTACCATCAGATTCTGACAATCATCTTCTACGGTTGTGACTGGTAACTTCCATGGTGATCCCATAGGTAAGGTTTCCCAAACAGGGCGTTGGCTACGGAGAGTGGTGTTACGTCACAGAGTAATTCAACTTGAAAAGGATTTATGAAGTAGGCAAGTTTTCATTGTCGGGTGATCCATAGTTCCTGTCCATCCTTCATCCAACCGATGTTGTAAGGATGACGATGTGGAGTGGTGACAAGACCTAGTTTCTTCACAATATATTCAGAAATGAAGTTCTTATGGCTACCATTGTCCACATTTAGATATAATGGATTATGTTGAACCCATATATGTGTATGGATCAGGCTCTCTCATTCCTCCTCGTCAATGATAGTCGAGGCTGCTAGAGTGCTTGATGTCGATGTCAGAAGGGTCGTTGCATTTGGATCAAATTCTTCCACCATCTTGTTGAACATGTCGGATTTCGACACTTTTGACAAAAATTTCTTCCGAGATTTTCATTCAGGCGTATCATGTCAAGATGAGTGGTGGTAATCGCACCATTTCTTAGTAGGCAGTTGTTTTCTAAGTTCCCTTTGCTGAAAAGGATTTTGTCGTGATATGGATTTGGTGGGGTTGGATGAGAAGATTTTTACTTGTCTAAGTCGACTGATGTCTTCTTGTTGGGTGTTCGTCCTAATGTCAGCTTTGTTGTGAAGCGTGCTTTCCCTTTCTTCTTGGTTTCAAGTTTGTTGGCATAGTGGAATGCATCTGTGAGTGTATTGAAGGTCAGAAATTCCATCTCCTACTGAATGTACTGGGATAATCCATTGATGTACTTCAGAAAAAGCAATTTCTCTTCTTCTTGGATGCCAAGTCTAGCCATGAGTCAGTGGAACTTGTCCGTGTAACTCTGTACCGATTGTTCTTTCCATTGCCTTAGCTGTTGCCACTTCTTATACTATTGTTCAAGGCACTTAGGCAGGTAAAATTCCTTTCGGATGTATTCGATGAATTTATCCCATGTGTCAATGGGGTCTCCTCCTTTCTCCATATTTGTCGAGAGGTTCTCCCACTAGCAGTGCACAGATGTTGACATCTTTAAGGCTGCAATGGTGATCTTTTCAGCTTTTGAGAGTTGATTCATAGAGTAATAGGATTCCAATTGTTATACCCAATTGTCGAGAGATTCTACGTCAATATTGCCTTCTAGATTCAGTATGTCCAAATTCATTTGCACTTTGAAGGGGTTGATTTTGTCGGAGTGAGTTCTCGATGAAAATCCTCCGGATGTCAAAGCAAATCGTGTGATAATTTCATTGAACTTGGCGAACATTTTAGTCCGTTGTTGATTCAATGCTTGCTCAATAAGTTGTACTGTCTCGTCGGCTGCATGTCTATCATATGTTTATTCTACCATTTTTGGAGGTAGCATCTATTGGATTGCTGAGATTGTGAGCGTGTTTAAACAGGAATAAGTTAGGTAACTTTGTTGGAAGTGTCAATGAAAAATCAAGCATGAACAAAGCTGAGAGCTCTGATTGAGTATACTCTAATACCAATGATCCACACATGGCCAGAAAGCATGAGGGGGACAACAGTTCGACTGAATGAGTCGGCTATGTTATGGAGGAAGATTAAGAAATAGAATGAGAAAATCAAGAATACATACACAAACAAAACACAAATATACACAGAATATATGCAGGAATGCAAACTGATCTTCTCTATTACTGGATATAAGTTCATGACTTGTATATTAGAATATTATACATGCTTATATAAAGAGTGATGAGATGCTTGGGTTACTTCCCGTTACGTTCAATTCAAGAGAAGTTAGAGCGGTTTGGAAGTTCAACCGTTACAGTCCACTGGAAAATAGAGAGACAATCTGTCGCAGTTCAACAGTCACAAGTCACAGATCGATGGTGCATGTCAACGTCGTGAAACTGTGAGGCTGCAAAACTTGTTGAAGTCGCAGAGTTGTTGAAGTCGAAAATTGTCGAAGTTGTATCGACGTTGATGACTTGTCATAGTAGATGTTAGCATTCGAAAACAATGCCAACTGTGATGTGGATCATTCCCACTCTTTATCAACCATGGTCAATGGTGGTCAAACATGTTCAACCTTTGCTCGCCAAAATCAACCATATTTTACTAATGTCAACCATGTTTTTAATCAAGTTAGCCATTATGAGGCATAGTTCACTATAGTAAACCATGGCAAAAAAATAGTGATCAATAGTTAGTTATGCTCAAAATTAGTGAACCATATTCAACTGTAATCAACTAAGGTCAATTAAGTCACCTACAAAATACAAAGTCATTGTTGATTACTTTCAGCCATAGATAACTAAATTCAACCATGGTTACAAACATAAACTATAGTAAGCCATGGTTCACAAAAGTGAACCGTTGTTAACTAAATTCAACCATGGTCAAACAATAATGAACCTTGTTTAACTTTGTTCTAACTCATTCCACCATGATTTGTGACCCATTGATAATTGTGCTTAATGATGAACAAACATAGTTAATGTTACCTAACCAAAGTTAGCCATACACAACCAAGGTTTGCTAAAATAAACCATGGTCAACCAAATCCAAACAATAGTCAACCATGGTGCATTAAGGTCAACCATTGGTTTCCTAATGTTGATCATGTGTAATCAATAGTCAACCATCATTTGGTATGGTCAAACTTAGTCAACTATCCTTTAACACCCAAATCTAACCATGGTCAATGTTTTTCAAGCATGATCAACCTTAGCTAAAAAATTCAACCATGGTTTACTATTGTTAACCATGGTTAACTAAAGTAAAAATTAATGAGGCATGTTTTAGTAGAATCAACCATGGTCAAACAATAGTCACCCATACTTACCTATGGTCAAACATAGTTAACTATGTTGAAACATAGTTAACCATGATTAAATAAAGTCAAATTTGAAAACCATAGTTAACCATTATCAACCATTGTTAATGACATTCAAATATGATGATCTGAAATAGGGAGGTGAGGCTCATGGGATGAGCCTCACCTCTCAACCAACTCTTGAAAACAAACTCAGAACTTAATTAATAAGATCAAAACACAATATTGAAGGTATAATAAGAGTGATTAGCATTATAAGGCTCAAAGCCTTTATATAATATTACAATAGGTCCAATTGGACTTTGTCAAAAGGATCTCATTAATGAAGCTCTATTATTTAATGATATATATCTTAATTAACTAGCTAACACTAGTAGAAAAATGGGTGATAAATGACCAGGAAACCAAAAAAGTTGGTCACTAAGTGAAATAAATGACTAAATCACCAAAAACATTGGTCACCACAGTGTTTTTAAGTGAAATATGACCAAATTTGAGCAATTTTAAGTCATCGCAACTAAAAATGACTAAAATAAATTACTAATTTTGTCATTGGATAACAAATATGACTAATGTAGTCATGGGATAAAAAATATGACTAGACAGTATAAGTTAATAATTATATAAAATGTCCATTGTTAAAATTTATTAAATTGTAATAATTTTATTACATTCTCATAAATGTTAACACTATGGATGGATTCAGAGATCCTTTAAGGCGGTCTCAGAATCCATCTGTACTGTTGAAAGTTATGAAATTGTAAAATTTTATTGTCAAAATTGTCATTACAATGGATATAAATTGCAATTTTGACAATAAAATTTTACAATTTCTTAAATTTTAGCGTTGCAGATAGATTCATAAATTCTGGGGTTTTTGAATCCATTTGAAACATTAAAATTACGAAATTGTAAACTTTTATTGTCAAAATTTCAATTTATATCCATTGTAATTGCAATTTTGACAATGAATTTTGACAATTTTATAAATTTTAATGTTGCAGATGGATTCAGAGACCCCCGTCCATCCGTAGAGTTAAAATTTATGAGATTGTAAAAATTCATTTTCAAAATTGCAATTTATATCAATTGTCATACTTTCTTATATAAATTAACAGAAAGTGGAGAATGATTCATGATATTTATCCTCCTCCATCTACTTAGACTATAGAGCACCTCAATACTCTCAGTGCAATAACTAGACTAGTCAAAACTTGAATCTTTGATTTAATCATATATAGTTATTATATATATTATAGTTAGTTTGTAATATTAATATATAGTTAAATTGTTGATACATAGTAAATATATAATATGCTAATATATATGTCATGTATAGTTAATATATACTGTACATATTAATATGTAATATTTATATAATATAATTATTATATGTAATGTATTAATATTAATATTAAGAAATTAAACAAAAAACAAGGAAGTTTGCTTGTGGTGGAGTAGCGACTACTAGAATCGAAAATCAAAAGAAGTTGCATTCCCCGAGAGTTCAGTCTATTCATTTCATTCAATCACTATGGTAAGTTTGCCTTCCTTTGGATCTATATTTGATGATTGGTTTTTCTATTAGATTTATAGTGAACTTTCTTTCTTATATACTCTGTGAAATTGTTGGTTGTGGAGCCAGATCTTCCATTCTCATAGATGATATTGTTTTAGCCGTGCACCTCAGAGGACTGTACACTCATGCTCCTACCTTGGGGTTCGGGGGTGGAGCCCCTATGAACGGGGGTTCGGGGGCAGCGCCCCCAAGAAATGGGGGTTCGCCACTAGTTTTCGGGCCCATGGTTTCGGGTAACCCATGGTATTTTGCCATTGTATTTCCCTTATAAAAGAAAGACATTGTAACATAGCTAGGGTTGATGTATTAGGTTTTATGCATTTTAAAGATATCTGAGATCAAGAAAAGAGACTGTGAGATAGTGAAGAGGAAGTGCAGTGGTTGTGCTGCAGGTTGTATCCCTTCACTTTACTGGATGGAATAATAATAAGGACTGGAAACTTCAGTGTGGACGTAGCCCAAGTTGGGGTGAACCACGATATATTTGTGTCTCTCTTGTAATGTGTGTGTGATTATATTTGCATTTCTATTTATTGTTATTGCTTTGTGATCCTGTTTTTCTAACAATTGGTATTAGAGCGAAAGGTCTATTTGGCAAATAAACCCGCAGGAAGCTAGGGTTTCTAGTTCGAGTGGGAGCAATGGCGGAAGAAGGAAAGTTTAAGGTCGAGAAGTTTAATGTCCAAAAATTCGAGTTATGGAAGATGCAAATGGAGGACTAACTATACCAGAAGGATCTATTCCTGCCATTGGGAGGAAGAGCAAAGTAGCCAGTGGCCATGAGGATGAAGAATGGGAGGTTCTTGACATAAAGGATCTGGGAACAATACAGCTGAGCCTTGCTTCGTCGGTGGCTTTCAATATATCAAAAGAAATGACAACAGAGGGTTTGATGAGCGCATTGGGTAAGCTGTATGAAAAACCCTCGGCCTCCAACAAAGTATTTCTAATGAAGCGTTTATTTAATATGAAGATGTCTGAAGGTGGATCTGTTACTGATCATTTAAATGAGTTTAATACAGTTACAAATCAACTAAGTTTTGTAAGTGTGAACTTCGATGATGAGGTTAGGGCTCTTCTAATTTTGTGTTCATTGCCAGAAAGATGGAATAGATTGGTCATGGTTGTAAGTAACTCTGTCTCTGGTTCAAACACCTTGAAATTTGATGATGTTATTGGTGTTATTCTTAGCGAGGAAATGCGAAGAAAAAGCACAGGTGAGACATCAGGTAATGCATTGACCATGGAGAGCAGGGGAAGACAAAAGGAGAGAGTAAAGAGGCAAGGTAATCACACCAACTCTAAAAAGGGAAGATCCAAGTCCAGACTGGGAAAGATAGAGTGATGGAACTGTGAAAAGAAAGGGCATCTAAATAAAGACTGCAGATCTCTAAAGAAGAAAGGAGATGCACAGAAGGAAACTACCCAGGAAGCAAATGTAGCAGGTGATGTGTTACAAGATGCTTTGATTCTTGCATTAGATAATACTAGTGATTATTGGGTAGTAGATTCAGGAGCTTCACGTCATGCTACACCCCATAGAAAATAATTTCATGATTATGTGCCAGGCGATTTTGGACATGTTTTATTCGGTGATGATGAGCCATGTAAAATTGTTGGAATGGGTATGGTATGGATAAAAGTTAAGAATGGAACTGATTGGTTGTTAAAAGATGTTAGGCATATTCCTTCTATGAAAAGAAATCTGATCTCAACAGGGAAGTTGGGAGATGGTGGTTTTCTATCTACATTTGGAGAAAAGTGGTGGAAGATCACTAAAGGATCAATGGTGATAGCAAAAGGAGACTGGGTAGGTATGTTGTATTTATGTCCTCATAATATTGACCATTCTATCTCTTTAGCTTCCACAGGAAAAGATACAACATTGTGGCATCCTAGGCTTGGCCACATGAGTGAGAAGGGGATGTAGATTCTCCACTCAAGGAAGTTGCTACCAGATTTGAAGTAGATAAGTTTGGAATTCTGTGAAAATTGTGTTTATGGAAAACAGAAGAGAGTCAGATTTCTCAGGGTTGGGAAACAGAAGAAGAATGAAAAGTTAGAGCTTCTGCATACAGATGTATGGGGACCAGCTCAGGTACAATCTCTTGGTGGCTCTCATTATTATGTTACATTTATTGATGATGCAACTAGGAAAACTTGGGTTTATTGCATTAGACAGAAATATGATGTGTTTGATACTTTTAAGAAGTGAAAAGCTTTGGTTGAGAATGAGACAGGAAAAATGTTGAAGTGTCTCAGATCTGATAATGGAGGTGAGTACTGCGGCAAGGAGTTTGATAGTTACTATTCATACCATGGGATTCGTAGAGAGAATACAGTCCCAGGAACACCACAATAAAATGGTATGTTTGAAAGGATGAACCGAACGATCATGGAGCATACAAGGTGTATGAGATTGCATGCAGGGTTACCCTTAAAGTTTTGGGCAGATGCTGTAAATACTGCTATTTATTTAATAAACAAAGGACCTTCAAGTGATTTGGATGGTGGTATTCCAGAGGAGGCATGGACAGATAAAAAGGTAAAATACTCATTTATGAGAATGTTTGGTTGTGAAGCATTTGTCCATATTGATAAAGAAAATAGAACAAAGCTTGAAGCTAAATCCAAGAAATGTACCTTTATTTGATATGAGGTTAATGATTTTGGTTATCGTTTATGGGATTATGAAAATCACAAAATCATTAGAAATAGAGATGTCATATTCAATGAAAAGGTCATCTATAAAGATCAGTTGTAGGAAAGAAACATGAAAAGGAAAACACAGAGTACATAGTACTTGATGAAATTACAGAAAATAAAGTTTCAAAGGTGCTAGAAAATCAAGAACATCAGCAAGTGCCTGAAACTCCTGCAATTGCAAGAAGATCTACCAGGTTAAGTAGACTCCCTGAACGATACTCTCCTTCAATGTATTATTTGTTGATGACTGATGCTGGTGAACCAGAATGTTATGAAGAAGCAATGCAGGTAGAAACTAGAAAGAAGTGGGAGCAAGGAATGAATGAGGAGATGGACTCATTGGTAGGAAACCAGACTTGGGATTTGGTTCAGTTGCCTGTTGATAAAAGAGCATTGCAGAACAAATGGATTTACAGGTTGAAGGAAGAAGAAGGATGTAAGAAGCGGTTCAAGGCCAGACTTGTTGTAAAGGGGTTTGCACAGAAAAAAGGTATAGATTTTGATGAAATATTTTCTCCTATTGTTAAGATGACTTCAATTAGGACTATCTTAAGTCTAATGGCGGTAGAAGATTTGCATCTTGAACGGTTAGATGTAAAAATAACCTTTCTCCATGGGGATTTGGAGGAAGAGATATATATGCAGTAGCCACAAGGGTATGAGGTCAAAGGTAAGGAGAACTTGGTGTGCAGGTTGAAAAAGAGCTTGTATGGCTTGAAGCAAGATCCAAGGCAGTGGTATTTAAAATTTGGCAGGTTTATGAAAGAACAAGGTTATAGTAGATGTCATTCTGACCATTGTGTTTATTTCAAGAAGCTAGACAATGAAAGATATATTATCTTGTTATTGTATGTAGATGACATGCTTGTTGTAGGGTCTAACATGCAAGATATAAATGTGCTCAAAAGGAAGCTAGCTAATTCATTTGCGATGAAGGATTTGGGTGCTGCAAAGCAAATCCTTGGCATGAGAATAACGAGAGATAGGAAAAATCGCAAATTGACATTGTCTTAGAGTGAGTACATACAAAAGGTGTTGGAAAGGTTCAAAATGCAGAATGAAAAACTAGTTAGTACACCTTTGGCCAGCCATTTCAATCTAAGTAAGGAAATGTGTCTCAAGACACAGGAAGAGATATATTACATGTCCAAGATTCCCTATCAATCAATAGTTGGCAGCTTGATGTATGCCATGGTGTGCACAAGACCAGATATTGCACAAGCAGTCGGAGTTATGAGCAGATATATGAATAATCCAGGTAAAGAACATTAGAGGGCAGTGCAATGGATTCTTAGGTATTTGAGAGGTACTACCACTCAGGCATTATGTTTTGGAGGTTCATACACTATTCTACAGGGATATGTTGATGCAGATATGGCAGGTTCTAAGGATAGCAGAAGAAGCACCACAGGGTATGTGTTTAATATAGGTGGAATAACAGTAAGTTGGATTTCAAAACTGTAGAAGGTTGTTGCACTTTCAACAACGAAAGAAAAGTATGTTTATGTTACAGAGGCTAGTAAAGAGATGATTTAGTTGCAGAGGTTTATGGAGGAATTGGGTAAGAAGCAGAAGGATAACAGGTTGTATAGTGACAGCCAGAGTGCCATTCATCTTGCAAATAACTCAACATTCCATTCCAGGACTAAACATATACAACTCAAGTACCATTTCATACGCTCTGTTTTGGAAGATGAACTGTTGAAGCTAGAAAAGATACGTACTAGCCAGAATCCTGCAAACATGTTTACAAAGGTAGTGACCAGAGAGAAACTGAGTTCTTGCTCGGTTTTAATTGGCCTTCTAGAATGAAGGTGAAGAGGATAAAATTGCCATGTCCAAGTCCAGCAAGTGCAGCAGCGGTGGAGTTGTTGTGATCAGTATCCAAGTGGGAGATTGGTGGTTGTGGAGCCAGATCTTCTAGTCTCATAGATGATATTGTTTTAGCCGTGCACCTCATAGGACTGTACACTCATCCGCCTACCTTGGGGTTCAAGGCATCGCCCCGAAAAAAGGGGGTTTAGGGGTAGCGCCCCCGAGAAATGGGGGTTCGCCACCAGTTTTTGGGCCCATGGTTTTGGGTAACCCGTGGTATTTTCCTATTGTATTTCCCTTATAAAAGAAAGACATTGTAACATGGCTAGGGTTGATGTATTAGGTTTTATGAATTGTAAAGATCTCTAAGATCAAGAAGAGAGACTATGAGATAGTGAAGAGGAAGTGCAGCGGTTGTGCTGTAGGTTGTATCCCTTCACTTTGCTGGACGGAATAATAATAAGGACTGGAAACTTTAGTGTGGATGTAGCCCAAGTTGGGGTGAACCACGATATATCTGTGTCTCTCTTGTAATGTGTGTGGGATTATATTTGCATTTATGTTTATTGTTATTGCTTTGTGATCCTGTTTTTCTAACAATTGGGTTTTTATTTTGCTTTGTGAAATTATATCTTGGTATCAGTTTTAGAAATAATGGAAACGAAGCATAGCTCTAAGTTGAAATAAAAATAAATTGAAAACCTACGAGAAATGGAGTTAAATCTAGATTTTTTGGGATTAGGGTTTTAGGGTTGAGGGTTTTTAAGGCTTAGGGTTTCGGTGGGTTTGTGTAGGAGTAGCTTGTGTTTGTCATTTGAATTGGGATTTTGTGAATTTGCATGAGGATTTAGCAGCAATGAAAATAAATATATCTGAAAATTGAAGTAAAACTATCTTCAAAGCTCAAAGAAGATCAATCCAAGTGAAACAGAGTGAATTTCATGGTTTTCAAGGTTTAAGGATTTTAGGGCTCAGGGTTTTGAGGGTTTAGGTTTTGGGTTTGTCATAGGAGCGAATTCTATTCTCATTTGTATTTGCTTATGCGAATGTTCTGAATTCCCATAATTTATTAGGCTATTGGATTGGTTGGTCCATTTAATAATTAACAATTTCAAAGTTGAATCACTACAATAAAACTTTGAATGGAAAAATCCATTGCTAATAAACTTATGGAAAGAAAAAGAAGCCCCATTTTTATGAATTTATTGAGGCTCGTGGATTCAAATGAGACTTGAGGGCTCATTCCCTTTCAGGGAATGGTTCTCTCCATAAACATCCCCGTACTTCTATAGAGGGGCAGTGACGCCAGCAAGAGATTCATATTGTGACCAATATATATGTATCATCAAGTCAACCCAGCCAACATGACGACATGAAATATATAGCTAACTTATTTAATACACTGGTGCGGAATCAGTTTAGGCACCTTCCCTTCTTCCTTATATCTCTTGCCTATCCAAAGTAAAAATCATGTCCAGTTTTTGTGTACTAGTATGATATTCAATATAACAATCTTGAAGTATGTGGCATATTTATTTATTTATTTTTATTTTTTATTATTTTATTTTTATTTATTTTTTTATTTTTTATTTGGTTAGGTTTGTAGAGTACGGAAGTATAGAATGGTAATAAACTAATTAAAGTCTCTTCACCCCCTTTCACTAGGTACTTTTGATTGGATTATACCCCACTTACCTCATACTAATTGCAATCAGTGGATTTACTAATGTGAACTATATTATGGTTGAACCCTCTAATATCAATCAATGTCTTCTAATTCACTAATGCCCAACCCAATTGTATTTATCCTATATGTGGATGAGTTTCAAAATTGAAAGGAAAATAGTTTCTTATATAGTAAATTTTTAAGGTAATGTACTGGAGGTGCAGTTTGTCATTCATCAGTCTTTTAAGAAAGTGAAAGCAACAAAAGCAGATTCTTTAATATCCTACTGTAAGAGGCTCTAGTGAAAGTAGATAGTTTGATATCCTACAATAGTAGCATTAGACCTAGTTAGATCCTAGTCGTGATCCTATGGTAATAGCATGAGACATACCTATAGGATAGATGGGATCCTACTATAACATCTTGAGACATAGCAATATGATAGCCAAGATGTTGGCTTAAAATAGATACAATCAAGAGTGTACTAAATTTAATTTTATCATATTTTCCCCTCAGTCTCACTAGGCTTGTTACACCTACAATATGGATATCAATGAGTTGTGAAATATATTTTACTATTGAAAAGGGAAATCACATTAATAAGAAGGATATAAGATAAGAAAATATAATTTTATTAATGTCCAACAAGTGACCATAAAAGTAGGTCAATGAAAATTACATGAGTTTTATTTGGAGCATTGATGAATTGTCATCTAATGAAAACATAATTTTATTGATTGACGATACTGTGGAGTGTTATTATTCTAAGAAGAAGCCATGTTACTAGAAACAAGTAATGTGAAATGGTTATATAGTAAGGTAAATGAACATTCTCAGGTTTAGAACATGTAATGTTTTTAGCAATATGATCCAAAAATATATAAAAATATTAAAAAAAACATCGGGCATATGGAACATGTACGAACATGTTGTGCATGTGGATCTAACCAAGATCCAAAACATTCATGATTTGTTGACCCTGACAACTCTCACAAAGCTTCATAGCTTCCTAGGCCTTGCTAACTTCTATCGCAAATTTGTGTTGGGATTATCTAACATTGCTTGGTCCCTTAGCCAAGTGACTAAAGGGGGATCTAAGGCCAAGTTTGTTTGGTTCAAGCCACAAAAAAATCATTTGAGGAGCTGAAGCAACACTTATGTTCACCACTTGTCCTCACCTTACTAGATATACACCAACCCTTTGAGATTAAAGCATATGCTTCGAAATATGCTTTTGGTGTAGTCCTCACTCGACATGGCCATCCAGTGGCATATCACAGTGAAAAGATTTCAGATAGAGTCTGCAAGGACCCCACCTATGACAAGGAAATGTATTCCATTGTCCAAGCATGCCGCTAGTGGAAGCATTACATCCTAGGAAAAGAGACGGGCATCAAAATTGATTAAAATCCCATGCAATTCATTCAAACCCAAGAAAACATACATAATGACCGCAACAAAAAGTGGCCGACCTAATTCCAACAGTTCCACCTAAAAAATAAATAAAAGAATGGAAACACCAATTGAGTCACTGATTTCCTCAGTCAACCTCCAATAGAAACATTGACCAAGGTGCTCAACTCTCATAGCCACAATACCTCCAGGTGGCCTTAACTATATGACAACGATCCATAATTTTCTTCCACCTATCAAGAACTATGTGAAGGCAAACTAGTGAGAGACTTTCATCTCCAGGAAGGATTTTTATGCCACCTAAGCCATATATGTTTTCCTTTAAGCGAGTGTGTGAAGATTATTTGGTAAGTGCATTACATTCGAGTGATAGGGAACTTTGGAACTGAAAATATAGTTTTGGTATTGTAAAGTATTTTTATTGTCCCAAGCTCTGACAAGATGTCAGTTGATATATCAGATCATGCACTGCATGCGTCATCAGGAAACTTGCCATAAAAAAGCATGGGTTGTACACTCCTCTGCCTACTCCCAATGGGCCATGGGAATCCATCTCCATGGATTACATGTCTGGAATACCTTCAACCAAGCATTGTAATTAATTTTTGTTTGTGTTCGAGGATCGCTTCTCTAAGATGGTCATTCTAATAGCTTGCAAGAAGAGAATTTCCACCAAAGACACTACTAAGCTTTTCTTCAAGCGCATTTGGGTTCATTTTGGGATACCATAGAATATCATTTAATATTGGGGAAGGAGGTTCCTAAGCATATTATATTCCATCCTATGGTTATTGATGGATACTAAGCTCACCAAGTCGACTACCTTCCACCCCATACCGATGGAAAACCAGAGGTAGTCAACCAGATGATTGTGCATATTTTCAGAATGTACAATTATAAAAACCCCCATACATGGGATGAGAGACTTACACATGTTTATTATATCTATAAAAGAGACCTTCATAGCTCCACCAACCACATCCCTTTTCAGGTCTGCCGGGGGTTCCAACCACTGGCCCTAATTGATGTAGCTATTCCCATTGCTTCTACACAGGAGTAATGTTCCCATGCTTTGATTGAGGCTAATAAGGACACCATATTTTTTGAATGAATCCAACACATGACATTTTGTAAATATCCAATACCAAGTACAAGCATCGACATGACCAATATCAATTTCCACAAAATTTCCAGGTGGCTTGTTGATAAGGTTTGGTTGCATTTGCATAAAGAGGATATCATGCAACCCCTATACAAGATTCGTCCATTTTGATATGGGACGTACACCATATTCAAGGAACTCAGTGAGAATTATTTCGAATTAATCATTCCTCCATTCCTTGGCATGCACCCAGTATTTAATATGGCATTCCTTCGCCCATATTTTCCACCATTGCTCGACACATCAAAGGTGGCAGAGAAACTGACATGTACATATATTAACACTGACTACATGGAACATGAAACCACCAATCAGATCATGGAAACATAGGTTAAGGGAACCCGCCAGTATAATATCCAACTATATTGGGTTGTCAAAGAAGGGAAACTACTCCACCAAGGAAAGCGACTCACCAAGACTCAAGTTCAATAGAAGTTTCCCCTTTTGGTGGGGGCACTCAACACAATAGAGAACATTACTTCCTAAGGGGGGAGGACTGATCCAGGTGGATATAGGTGGCCACCAACCTATTCCATTGGCTCAAAACAAATTCCCATTTTGGAAAATTTCTAGTAATTTTTCTATAGTTATTAGGTTCCTAAACTTCCAGGGTTGTTTTGAGGCCCTAAACGACATCTTTTTGCGATTCTTTTTTGTTTTTTTGGGGGGGAAAGGAAATGGATTTGAACAACATACATTGTCCCATAGTCAAACATTGTATGGATCAAATATACCTTTTCAATGGGTTATCAAGCGCCTCAAACGGATACTGTATGCAAAATTTATGACCCCAGGAAGTTGACTATTCAACTAACCACCTTGGGGCCGCAAACTTTATGATGGTTCATATTCTATGGTTATGATTTTGGATTCTTAGGGTTTTTGTCCTAATTATTATGATAAATAGGTCCCTTTAGCCTCTTTTTGTATTCATATTGTAACGAATGAGCATAGCCACCACATCTCTTCTCATAGATATAGCTACCACCATTCTAACCGCACTGTTATTTTATAGCTTGTTATGTTTCATTCATTTTAATAGAATCTGAGTTTATTGAATCTATGTGTTTCTTACAATATATTTTTGTATGTAAATATATCTATGTGCTTTCAGTTCGTTCTCACATAAATCCAAATCAGTGGTATCATAGCAATCTACTCTTGTGGTTTCTCAGTGCATGTCCCTGACGAGATCCAAATATCGAGAGTTGGGTCCCAAACTAGTTGATCTTGGGGAAAACCACTCTCATAAGCCCAAGAAACTGCACTGTAAAGTATAATTCTCCTATCCACTTAATACTCGGAAGCACATCAAGTAACAAACTCAGGAAAAGGAACATCTCGTAGACAGACCACGTGGGCTATATTTGTTTCTTATAGGTGACTGGGGTCTAAGCAGGCCAGGTGTTTTTCCCCTCCATTACCAGTTATAATATGGAGATCAGACGATGACACAAAAGTGTCAAAAATATCAACCTCATGGTCATACAATTTTTTTTCAAAAGAGATTGTAGGTTTGGGAGGTTTTTCTTTTGTGCAAGAGGATGCCATGGGTAATAAATTCAGCTTGTATTAAACTTAAAAGAAATAGGGAGGTTATGAAAATAGAGTTACCTAGTGGGAAGACGAGCGGTGGGAGGAAGAACCTCCCAGTAGTAGAAAATGAGAGATAAATGACCAAAATCTACATATAAACAACCACTTTTGATTCAGTGACCATTGGTAGCAAATTAGCAGTCATTTATCACATGACCAAAAATGTGGTCATATCTAGCTTGGTCATTTATAGCTTACCTTGTGGTCATATATTTGGTCGTATATTTGGTCATTAATTTTGGTCATATATTTTGGTCACGACCAAATATATGACCACAAGGTAAGCTATAAATGACCAAGCTAAAAATGACCACATTTTTTGTTGTGTGATAAGTGACCACTAATTTTTCACCAGTGGTCACCAACTCAAAAGTGATTGTTTATATGCATACTTTGGTCATTTATCTCTATTTTTGTAGTGGTCATTTATCTCTTTTTAGTGTTTTCATAATATATATAGGGCACGAAGGAATCCAACCACCAACCTCCTTCCTATAAGGAAGGTGTTCTTCCATTGAGCTAGCACCCTTAAATAGAATATATTATATAATTTTAAATTAGTGATCTAATACACAAGCATGGTATGTTTATAAAAGCTATATGGTAATAGTAAAGGAAAGGGATCACTCTATTTGACTAAGTATGGAAACTAACTCCAAGAAAAAAACACAGGAAAACAAGTCATATTGTATATGTTAATATAAGGTTTTATTTTCCTTTTGGAACAAGGAAAGAACAAACTAAAAATAATTCTATCACACAAGAAGAGGTGCACTAAAGGAGATAATCATACTTGACCCTCCATAGAAGCTAAAGTCTATATCTAAATAAAATTTTAACTTAACCATGAGATAAATATTAAGTATAGCTCTTACACAGTTGCAAAATTGTTCGTGTACAAAATCCATAAAAGAACTAGAGTATTTTAGCTATACAATTGACTTCCCAGATCGTACATCCATGGTTGGATTTGTAATCTAATCCTTATCATTAAAAAGATAAAATCTTGTACTACAGCTGGCAAATATTGGATGAACTAGAATTATTGAATTGCATGTTGAAATTCATTCCAATATAAAACTAAGAATAATTAGAGACTTGCAGGCTAGCTCTTATATAAGAATCAACTGATAAAAGAGAAGTTGTGTTTACTATTTCAATGTTGAAATCCATATTTGAGTAATTATTAGATGTTGAAAACATGGAAACTTCCCTTTAATATCCCTTGCTATGTCATAGAACTTGTTTAAATATTAAAGATTGAAGCAAAACTAGTAAGGTCTCAATTCTCCAGCTCATTCTATAGAAGTTTAGTAATAGAAGGATATAATTATTTACATCCACACAATGTTTTATGAAATAGAAATAAGGTTTAAAAAATAAAATATTCTCATCTTCTGGCCTTCGAGACATAACATGCATATAGAGAGGTTATGTGCATTATATAGGTGCTTCCTCAATTGATTTATATGTTTGAAATATCAGTCACATTTTTGTAACTCTTTCCCTGGATCTCGTGGCCCATAAGTATTGTCACAAACATTATAGCTGAACCTGCACATAGTTTTGATCATTTTGTAATGTTGCTTGTCATCAAAATATTCCTATGTGTTTAAATGAAACCAATAATAACCTACTTTTCACTCATTTTCTACAGTGGGTAGGGTACTAAAATCCCCTACTTCCTTGTACCAATATATAATGCTTTGAGAATAGTATGAATATGACAAGAATGCATTATGAAGCATTTTTTCTATGTATGCATTGGAACAAAGATGTTCTACCTCATGTTCAATTACTCAAAACATAATAAGATTCCTCACCTACCTTTGGCAGGAAGAACACAATATCAAGCAAGTATATGCTTCTCTCATATTATATTCTGTAGTAACATATATATGTTCTTTTCTAACTGTACTACTATTTATAGTTGACCATCATTTTTTTTCTGGTTCATCATCATATATACAGTCATTTATCTTGGTTTCTTTAGCTGGGTCACTTACCAATAAGTGTCATCAATATCAATAGTCATAGCGAGTTTGAGGGGCATTACATAGATGGCCATAACCATAATAGTAAATTAAAGCATGTTATATACATCTAGAAGCCAAAATTGTATGTCAAATTTTGATAAATCTTAACAAAACCATCAAAAACATCAAATCAGTGGGGACATAAAAATGACTAGTGGAGATCCAAATGTCTTATACAAATACTTATTTTTAATCTAAAACTAATTATTTCTGGTTTGGAACTTGGAACAATACAAACCATATGTAAAGCGTTCTCCTTGCAATGATGATCCATTTTTTCTCCACCCCATCTAGCTTAAAATATACCACTCAAAAGACCCCTGTAAAACAAGGTTTCAAAGCCAACCAAGGTCAGTTGAATTGAGAGCCTTTCCAAAATATAGCATTCAACAATATCATGTGAAGGGAACTTCATTAAGAAAAATGTAAGTATTCTCACCATAATCCCTTAGGTTCACTTTCTTTCTTCCCATGGGAGATGAAATAGAGCTTAGAAGTATTAAAAACATATAATGTAGAGAGAATCCTGGATATTGTGGGATAAATAGTTTAACTAAAATTGAGCACACTTAAGTACAAATTCTAACTCTATAACTATATAAATAGCCTTTAGTATTGGGAAAATCACAAAAATGAGTCTAGCAGAGAGATGGTAACAAGCCTTACTTTGTCACTAAAGGCATCATGTATTTGTTTTGATGTTGGCTTTTCAACGAATGCTGCAAGAGCCACATATTTCTCCTTACCATTTTTCAGTCTCAATCCTTCTAAAACTTCCATAAGGATATGCATAACACATTCTGAAATGACAAGGAATTATCAAATTAAAGCTCAATTTAAGGATGTACCAAGTTCTCTAGCACACAAGAATCAAGTATCATGCAAGTCATTTTAGTTCAAATAAAATTTCAAAAAATTCCAATTGTTCATAATGTCACCATGATGATTGAGAAAGTATTATTGGGAGGCTGGCATGTCTTCCTTGCATTAATTGCTAGTTCATAAACTCTTAGATACATTAATGAATGCATGACTCTATGTTCTTCATGTTTATAGATATACATGCACTTTTTATTATGTATATGTAGTTGCACTTGAAGAAGCAAGATGAATTCAGACTCTTATGTAGGGGATGGAAAGCAAGTGTACATAGCCAAAATCCAAGGGATCTCTATGCTCACTATAGGTTGTCTATACTTAGCCTTTACCCTTAAGATTTACTATAAAACCAATTCATTGGTTTTATTAACCAACAGGCATTAATTGACTTAACATTGATATGAATTACTAAATCTATAGAGCTCAAGGGAAAAAACAATAAAATGAAGCATCTATTTGGATTTTGCAGCCTTTGGAGAAAGCAAATTAAAGGCAATATAGAGGTCTGATTTTAGCTAACTTTACAACACATTTCAAAAGTGTAACAGAGCTATATTTTACAATATAGGACCTATGTTCTGAGGATCAACTAACAAACTCATGTAGTCAATATAAAATAGATATTAGAGTTCAATACAATGTAAGCAAGCAGACCAGTATGAAGCAAAATACCATGGGTATGGCAATGTTAAAAAATATGATTTCCTAATTAAAAAAAGTAAATGTGATATGTCAAGTTAATTAGGTAATATATTCATGTGTCTACATTTCGATATCATCATTCTAGCTAGCCCTTCAATCATAACATAGCAATAATATGTGGTTACACAACTTGGTAATTCTCTCTCCACCGTTGTGTTCAACTTGCAAATTTTAATGAACTACAAAGTTGAGTCATCTTTTCGAAAATAAGAATTATGTTCTAAGAATGAAAAAATTAAGAAGTTGACATAATTTACAATGAAATAAACTGGAAACTAGAATTTAAAAAACCTTAAGCAAGCTCGCCAGCATGAACCAAAGGCCGTGGATCTAGCAATATACAAAAACTCGGTTTCCTATTCAATACTAGGTAAGTAAAATGTAGAATGCTCAGTTCAATAATCCACTCAAATGTGCAATCAGATAACGTCACTCCAGTTGGACCTTCAATCATAACTCAACAATAAAGTGAATTTACACAACTTGATAATTCTCTGTTGCCAATTGTGTTTGACTGATAATTCTTTGTTACCTTTTAATATTATTTTGTATGTATTTAATATATTTATTATTTTTTTACATTATATTTTATTTAACATTTCAAATGTATATAGATAAAACATACAATTTATTTATACGATCCATTGAGCCAAACTAAAACAATTTTATTTATCATTTCAAATGTAATAAAATAAAGCATACGCATACTCTATACGACCCATGGAGCCAACCTTTTTCTGGAGATTGTTTAAGCTGTAGATTCAATTTTGTAGTGGAAAAAACAAGTCATGAATGCAAAAAATACAAATGTTCCCATAGAGGAAATTGACATAAATGTGGAGATTGAACAGGAATGGGATTTGTTATCATTGTGTGGACATTTAAATAATTTGGCGAATGAAGTACTGCGATCAAGCGAATGTTAGAACCAAGGCCATCATCCTTATATCCAAATCGTACTTATTTACCCACCAAAAATAAAATAAATGGTTATGTTTTGTAATATCTAAGGCCTCACAATAAAATTTGAAGTCCAAAGTTGTCATTATCGATCTCTTCAATCTATTCACTATCATGTTTACATATATTTATACATGGTTCTATATTACAAGTTATGTAACATGAAGGACTTGCATGTTTGTATTCTATATACAATGTGTGGAGGCCTTTGTTGGAGACTTGGGATCAGAACATTCCAACTTTTGGAAGAATTAGTTTCTTATGTTATGAATTCATTGCACTTTGGAGATAATATTAACCTTGTTGGAGATAATATTAACCTTGGAATAATTACCTCCCAATTCCTTAATACCCTTTGTTTACTGTGTATGGACTTTTTCAATATTTGTGGTTATTGCAACATACATACAATATCTTGGCAGTCCTATAGTATACAATTTTGTATACCTATACTAGATGAAATAAGTCGTTGAACTTCCTTGTAGCTCACAAAACTTGTCTATCCTTAAAAGAAGTTTCTTGCATGAATACTACATTATAGCATAAGTTGACTAATGAGCACATCAGTTTAGATTCAGGAAACAAAATCAAAATCACTTCTAGGCCACATGATGTAGCTACGAAACCTCCCAGGGATTATAGACCTGACATACAAAAATGATGCATAGTGAGATTAGTTGGGATCATCATTCAGCCAAAGCTTTGCAGTCAAAATTTGTTCCATCGTGTTCTGTTCTTTTCATCTCTTTCTTCATAAAATCCATGAGATTGATTAGTAAGAAAATACTAAAACTATGAGCGTTGTAGAAATTTTTTAGATTTTTTTTGCTTGCTGAATTTTGTTGGAATATTCTCACCATCATTTTTGTATTTCGCATGCCTGCATGCAATTCTACATGCATCCAATCATCAGTATGGCAGTCTCCTAGCACCTAGTCCTTATTTTGCATCCCCCAAGATCCTGTTTCTGCTCAGTTTTATCCCTCCTAGCCACAGACGCACCCTTTTTTTCATCACTAGAGCACAAGTGCGCCTTCTTCCACCTATTTAGGAGTTACTTCAGTTAGTTAGGGATGACTCAATTCCTTGATTCAAGGGATGATTGATCAATTAACTGATTGAAGCACTTAGATAGGCACCTACTGAGAGTTAGTTGAGCTCTATTGACTACTGACAGCTCCTCATGTGCCCACATTGGAGCCTCCTTCCCTACATCAGTGCCCATACACTTAGTTAGACTTTTGACTGACTAGTTGACCTTTATAACCACTTCCACTAATTTGGATGATGGTGCCTTTAGATAGGCACCTACTGAGAGTTAGTTGAGCTCTATTGACTACTGACAGCTCCTCATGCGCCCACATTGGAGTCTCCTTCCCCACATCAGTGCCCATACACTTAGTTAGACTTTTGACTGACTAGTTGAATTTTGTTGGAATATTCTCACCATCATTTTTGTATTTCGCATGCCTGCATGCAATTCTACATGCATCCAATCATCAGTATGGCAGTCTCCTAGCACCTAGTCCTTATTTTGCATCCCCCAAGATCCTGTTTCTGCTCAGTTTTATCCCTCCTAGCCACAGACGCACCCTTTTTTTCATCACTAGAGCACAAGTGCGCCTTCTTCCACCTATTTAGGAGTTACTTCAGCTAGTTAGGGATGACTCAATTCCTTGATTCAAGGGATGATTGATCAATTAACTGACTGAAGCACTTAGATAGGAACCTACTGAGAGTTAGTTGAGCTCTATTGACTACTGATAGCTCCTCATGCGCCCACATTGGAGTCTCCTTCCCTACATCAGTGCCCATACACTTAGTTAGACTTTTGACTGACTAGTTGACCTTTATAACCACTTCCACTAATTTGGATGATGTCTCCAATGTTATCCAAGCCACACTTTGAGGATAATTCGAATGACCTCAGTGGCATTCAAAACTCATTGATTGTATTCATTTATTATTCATATTACAGAGTGCCAGCTTACAGCTGATAATGATACAACAGTTTTTCTACATTTTCTGTGTAATGAGTGATTGTTGATTCAACATTTCTTCTTCTTCTTTCTGCACTACATGAGTGAATTATAGTGAGGCCTGCTACTATTTAGTGATCCTAATCCTAAAATATCACATGGTATCAGAGTTGATAGCAGTTATTCGAATTGCAACAATTCCTTGAGCAGTTGTCTTTCATTGAGCACCAGAAGCCTTTGAGTTACCACAACAAATCCTGGTGCTATTACCTTGAATTCATTGGAGCAATCCAGTGAGGTCTATCCAGGTGTGAAGGACTTAGTAATATGTGCTCAATGTCCTAAGGAAGTGTTCAATTCGAATTGCAGCATATCTTCTTTTCATAATTCTCCTTTGTTTTGCAGGAATCTCCCTCTTTCAGCTTCGAATTCTGCAGCATTATGGATCTCAAGTTGAATTCATTCAACTACTTCGAATGGAAGGCTAAAATCGACATCTTTTTGAATTCTAAGAGTCTTTCCAGAGTGGTGAATGGCTCTGCAGTTGATCCCACTGGTGCAGTAGAGAAATCCAAGTACTTAGATAAGCTTGATGAAGCAGTAGGACTGTTTCTACTTAGCATTTTTGAAGATTTGAACTTTCATGTTATCGATTTGAAGACTCCAAAGGATGTTTGGGACAAGCTCAAATCCCTCCTTGGCCATAAAGATGATTGAAAGGGCATAAACTATAAAATGAGCTCATCTCCATGAGCCCAAGCAGTTTCGAAACTATCATTGAGTTTCTCAACAAATTCAAGAACTTGATTTCACAGTTGAAGGGGTATCGGATTGAGAAGGAAGAAAAAAAATTCATCCATGCTATCCTGTCGAAGCTAGGCCATTATTATTCAATGTTTGTTTCGACCTTCCAGTCATCAAGATTGTCCATTCGAAAATGGAAGCTCCCTTCGCTTGAAGACTTCATCCAACCTCTCACACATGAAGAGGAGAAGCTAGTACACATGGGAGTGATAAAAACCAAGTTGGATTCAACTCTTGCAGCCACTGAGATGAGAAGAGCGAATGGCAAAGGGGAAAACAAATTCTGATAGAAATTCGAATGATACAAAGTAGAAGGAGGCTCCCATACAATCAGATGGAGCCTCGAATCCTAAGAAGGACAAGAACATTCAGAAGGGAAAATCCAAGTGCACATACTGTAATCGAGGATATCACCCTGAAAGTTCATGCATGAAGAAGACCCTAGATCTCATGGCTTCACTTCTTGAAAACATAACATTCCAATACCTGCATGTGCTAGAAAGGAAGAGATTGAATCATCTGGATCTGAGGACAAAGAGAGATGCCATGCTCTCATGGCATCTGCATCCACACCATCCTCCTTCATCATAGATTCTAGGGCATCAAGACACATGTCTTTCTCCAAGGATCTCTTCACTTGATTCGAAGCTACTATTGGACCATCCATTATGTTGGGGATTGATTTTGAGGTCTCCTCTAAGGGGATTGGAAGAATCAAACTAGATCATGGATACTTCTCGGATGTACTTTATGTCCCCACTCTCACTAGTAATCTACTTTCAGTATGTCAAATGACCCATACTGGAGATCCCAATAGGGTGATCTTCTCTCCAAATGAGGTTGAAATCCAAGACATGGTATCAAGTTCTACCATTGCAAAAGGCGTTGCAAACCATAAGTCAAAATTGTATGAGTTCTCCCACTTCTTACCTCTCTCAAAGCAATATGCTCTTCACACTCATGCCAATGAAGAGAGTAGATTGTGGCATGAAATCTTTGGGCACCTTGACTATCAATAATTGTAAGACATGCATACTAAATAGATGGTTGAAGGGTTTCCCAAGATCAAATTTTCCTAAGGCACCTGCAAAGGTTGCTTGAATGGAAAAGGTTCAATGAAGAAAGTTGGTGTGGATCATATGTTTCAGAATGATATTCACATTTTTGGATTTGTTCCCACCATGTTTGGTCAAGAGAGCAAAGCTCCATCACATGAGATTTTAGATTCAGAGTTTGGAAGTGATGACGAGCAAGAGATATTTCCTACCACACCTCCACTGCTTTATGAGCTCCAAGGGAGCGAATATTCATCACATGAAAGTTAAGATTCAGAGTATGACAGTGAAGATGATGAAGAGCGAATGCTAGATCCAGATCCACAAGAACCTGAAGATCTAGCACCTATCATTGAAGATGAGCGAATGGAAGATCCATATCGACAAGAACATGATGATATTACACTTGATGATCCTCCTCTTCCTAGATGGGTAGCCACTACACTTAGATCTGTCAGATATTTTTTTGGAGATCCACTTGATCCAAGGAGGACTAGATCTGATTTTCAGAATGGAAGGTTTCGTCCTTCTCACATTATTGATCCATTTGCTGCCGATAGATCCTTATTTAGTGGAGAAGTCCACTTACCATTTGGGGTGAGTTATGTACACGATTGATAATCCTATCATAGTCTCTCTTGAGAGGGGGATTACTTACCATTGGGTTTTCCCTCTTTCCTCACTTGTTTATTTAGATTGTTGTACAGGGTGACCTTTGGTATCAGTTACTAGGGCCCTACTACCATTTCAGTTGTTCCTCACAGTATAGCTTGTGGGGGGGTATTGGAATACTATCACCATCATTTTTTTATTTTGCATGCCCGCATGGAATTCTGCATGCATCCAGTCATCTACATGCATTTGCATGCACCCAGTCATCAGTATGGTAGTCTCCCAACAACTAGTCCTTATTTTGTATCCCTCAGGAGCCTGTTTCTGCTTAGTTTTATCCCTCCTAGCCACTGATGCACCCTTGTTTTCATAACTAGAGCACAAGTGCACCTTCTTCGAACTATTTAGGAGTTACTTCAGTTAGTTATTTTGTTGATGACTCAGTTCCTTGAATCAGGGAATGATTGATCAGTTAAATGACTGAAGCACTTAGATAGGCACCTACTGAGAGCTAGTTGAGCTCTACTGACTACTGATAGCTCCTCATGTGCCCAAATTGGATTCTCCTTCCCTACATCAGTGCCCATGCACTCAGTTAGACCCAGTTAGACTCATTTGAGTGACTAGTTGACCTTTATGACCACTGCCACTGGTTTTGATGATGTCTCCAATTCTATCCAAACCACACTTTGAGGAGAATTCGAATGTACTTAGTGGCATTCGAATATCATTGATTGTATTCAGTTATTATTCACATTACAGAGTGCCAGCTTACAGTTGATAATGATACAACAATTTTTCTCCATTTTTTGTGTAATGAGTGATTATTGATTCAGCATTTCTTCTTCTTCTTTCTGCACTACATGAGTGAATTCTAGTGAGGTCTACTACTGTTGAGTGATCCTAATCCTAAAATATCACAAATTTCATGATCATACTATTAGGAGGTTGAGGGAATTACAAGATCTATAATATGTTATACAACTTGATGAGAACTTTATACTTAAAATGATAACTCTAGCCATAAAAACCCATATTTGTGCATAAAAAACACCAAAAACAACCTCGAATCAAAACATGGTTCTACAAGTAGCACCAATTTTTTTATTTCGGGTCAAAAGTATAGAAATGAACCAAAAAATTTGTTATTATTGTTTCCAAAAGCCTTAAAATCAAGCTCTAAATTGAAAACTAATGCTACCGGTAGCACATTTTTTCAAAAAATGGGATTTTTATATGATTTTATCATAATTGAAAATTGTACTTATTTAATCTCTTAGTAACACTATATAAAACATGCATTGAGTTAAACACAAATTAGTCGAGAAATAATTTGACCACTCTTTTCATATAAAATAAAAAATTTATGATATTCATTATAAAATCATATATTAAACCATAAGACGTAGTGTTAATTTTTGAGCATTAATTCAATATACTCTAGGATCTTTACTGAGAGAATAACATGTACAGTATATCAATGCATATCAATCATAGTAAGCATATCTATCATCATAAGATGCAAACATAAGAGACAATAGACACACAGAGTTTCCATGGGGAAAACCCTAAAGTGAAAAATCCCATAACTTCCTCAGAGATAGATAGAGAAATAGTACAACCAAGGTACACAAAGATAGACTCCTCCTAGCAGCTGATCCTCCTCCTCACATGTGCACCACTTTCTGAGTGATGGAAGAGTGAGTTATGAAGTGATCCAAATAGAGATCGGGAGATCTCTATTTATACTTGTCCTAACTGCCCAATAAACTTATGGGGCTGACTTGTCTAGCTTAGTACAATAACCCAATGTTAACTTAATGAGGGCCGACCCCACACATGGTGGTCTAATAACCCATCGGCAAGTTATGACACTTGTCAATACAAATGACGACACTTCCGTATAGAGGAATAATAACATCTCTATAGGAGTACAATATACATAGATGAAATACATAGGTGAAATACATCCCGAAGTTACATATACATCAACACTCCCTCTTAAATAGGAAGGTAATTCTCGACATAGATCTGCTAGCACAAGTCTTCTTTTCTGGATCATCATCAGCGAATCATCATCCTCGAATCATCATCATCATCACGGCTACTGCAATCTCAATCAATCTCTGAATCTACTCGTCATAGGAAGTTCTATAGAGCCAGTCCTTTTTCATACTGGATGTAGGCCCACCACCTGCAGGTATTCATCATCACTGGCCATACTGTGGAATCCTCAGGACTTATTACATGCATCAACAAAACCTAGCAAGAGCATCCCAGGACTGATTACGTGCCTAGCACAACCTGTAAGATCTCCCAAGGAGACATTATATGCTACCAAGCAAAACCTAGCAAGAGCATCTCAGGATTGATTACGTGCCCAGCACAACCTGCAAGATCTCCTAGGGAGAAATTATATGCCATGGAGAAAACCTAGCAAGAGCATTTGCCAGATCTCCCATGGAGCTATTATATGCCAGCGGCAAAACCTAGCAAGAGCATCTGCAAATCTCCCAGGGCATTATTATATATCCCTCCAAGCAAAACCTTGAAAGAGCATTTTCCAGATCTCCCAGGGAGCTATTATATTCCAGTAGCAAAACCTAGCAAGAGCATATGCAAATCTCTCAGGGATGGATTATATGCTTATATGCACAACCTGTTCCACGGCCACAGAGTATCAACCTGATACTCACCATACATCATCCTGATGTACACATGATCATCCTAATCATCAACACTGCATTGTCCTGATGCATGTCATCTGGAGAAACATCCTGAAGCTCGTCATCCATGATAATCCTGATCATACAAGGCATCCACGTGATGCATACACAGTATTTGCCTAATACATATCATCATACATGATCTACCTGATCATACAATGTATCCACCTGATACGCATATAAATACATGATCCACCTGATCATACCTGATACATATCAACATACATGATCTACCTGAGCATACCATGTATCCACCTGATCATACCATGTATCCACCTGATACATCTACAGATACATACACATGATCCAACTGATCATATCCAGCATCCAACATGATGCGTACATATATACATATAAATGATCCAACTGATCATATCCAGCATCCATACATACATATAAATGATCCATTGATCATATCCAACATCCAACATGATGCATACATACATAGAGCAGTAACGGGAGCATCGTCCTGATGCTCATCATCCAGCGCTTACATCCACAGCCATGGGGAGGATCCTCCTCTCACCATGCTTGGAATGGCTTCATCAAATTTCTCCATCACTTCTTCCTTGAAGTGTCATCAATCTGAAGAACACCAAGACTCTCTCTGAAGTACTCAAACTTCACTCTGGATAGTGGTTTCATCAGTACATCTGCAACCTTCTCATCTGTCGCAACATACAAGAGCTTCACTGCTCCTCTTTGCACCATATCCCTGATATAGTGATATTTTATCTCAATGTGTTTAGACCTATCGTGGAACACCGGATTCTTAGACAGCTTCACACAACTATGGTTGTCACAAAAGATACCAGTGGCCTCCAGCGGGAGATCAAATAACTCAGACAGTAGCTTCTGAAGCCATACTGCCTCACAACTAGCTGAACAAGCAGCAACATACTCTGCTTTATCTATACTCAACACTACGCAGGACTGCTTCCTGCTAAACCAAGAGATCACAGCTGATCCCATACTGAAGCAGCACCCATAAGTTCTCTTGCTATCTGCAACACTGCCTGCCCAGTCCGAATCAACATAACCCTGCAGGTTAAACTTTTGATTCGCATCATACTTGAGCTCATAGTCAACTGTACCCTTCAGGTACCTCAGAATATGCTTTACAGCAACCAAGTGAACACCTCTAGGATCTGTCAAGAACTGGCTCAGTGTGTTCACCGCAAAGCAAATATCTGGCCTTGTGTTCGTCAGGTACATCAAGGACCCAATCATCTGACGATACACAGTGACATCAACCGGATCAGATGAAGCATCACACAGAAGCTTTAGGTTTGATGCCATAGGTTTGGCCATGGCCTTGCAGTCCATCATCCCGAACCTCTGCAGGATCTCCACTGCATACTTCCCTTGTCCAAGGAAGATACCATATGCACTCTGCCACACCTCCATGCCTAGAAAATAGTGCATCGTCCCCAAGTCCTTCATCTCGAACTCGGATGCAAGCTTCCTCTTGGTATCGGCAATCAAACTATCACTACCTGTTACAAATAGATCATCTACATACAACAGTAGTATCACAGGATTTTCTTCCTCAACCTTGTAGTCAAGGTTGGAATCCGCTTTACTCTTGATAAAGCTCAAACTAGATAGAAAATTGTCCATCCTACCATACCAAGTCCTAGGATCTTGCTTTAAGCCATAGAAGGATTTCTTCAACCTACACACATTTGACTTCTTGTCATGTGTCTCAAAACCAAGTGGCTACTCCACATACACTTCCTCCTCGACTACACCATTCAAGAAGGCTATCTTGACATCCATCTGGTGCGTCTTCCATTTCATCAGTGCAGCCAGAGCAGGTACTGTTCTTATGGAAGTGTTTCTGGCTACAGGAGCAAAATTTTCTTCATAATATATTCCCTCTTTCTTAGAGAAGCCACGAGATACAAACCTTGCCTTGTATTTTTCTATGCTGCCCTCTGCAGCATGCTTGATCTTGTAGATCCATTTAGAAGTCACCACAAACTTTCCTTCAGGTCTTGGGACTACATCCCAAACATCATTTTTCATTATTGATTATTTCCTCTCGACGATGGCATCCTTCCATTCTTTCTTTTCTGCTACCTCTTCATAATTGGAAGGTTCTTTGTTTATGATATCACAGAGTAAAGCAACATAGCTGGTATGTGATATAGTTCTCTTCTTTTCTCTGTGTTCTTCTTTTGGAATGCCACATCTTTCTGCATCTTGAATGAGCTCTTTATCCCATGCAGGTTTCCTCTTGTGAGAGTCCTTCTCACGAGGTGGATCTACAGGTTCTTGCGGATCTTCAATTTCACGATCAACATCTTGAATTGCTTCAGTCATAGTAGTGTCTTGAAATCTGGTTTCCTTTGGTTCTTCATGATCTTCAATAGGTGTCTTCCTTGATTTGATGAATGCTGAGTTTTCATCAAATGTTACATCCCTGCTGACATCAATCTTCTTGAACCCTGGAAAGTATGTTCTATAAGCCTTCGAGCTTTCACTGTAACCCACAAAGATACCCTTCTTTCCTGAAGGATCTAACTTAGTCCTCTTTTCCTTTGGGACATGAGTGTATACTAGATAACCAAATATTATGAGATGGCTGACTTCAGGTTTCTTACCAGAGAAGAGCTCTTCTGGTGTCTTGTTGTCCAATATCTTGTGGGGAGTTATGTTCTGCACATATACAGCTGTCCTAGCTGCTTTTGCCCATAGATGCATAGGTAGATCCTGGTCATGCAACATTTCTTGTGCTGCTTCCATGATTGTTCTATTCTTCCTTTCTACAAATCCATTCTGTTGTGGATTGTAGGGAGTAGTCAATGTAATGTCCCTTGTTAGACATTTTATTAAAATGGCAATTTTCCACTTTTTTCCCTAGTTCGACCTTTGACTAGTTTTGATCTCTAGGTCCCAAATTTGCCCCAAATGATCCCAAATATTATGAGAAGGTATATGAATGATATTAGAACATACATATGTGTTTCAGGGATGCATTTTTACCTTTAAAATACTTCTGCAAATCCTCTTTCAATTCTAGTCAATGTAGGTAACTTTACTAGTGATTTACCTTTGACTAGTATTGGTCTCTAGGTCTCAAATTGACAGCAAATGCCTTCAAATCTTCAAGGAAGGTGTTTCAACGATATTAGGACTGGAATATTATGCTCATGGATGAAATATTTCCACAAAAATACCTCTGCAAACTCTCTTAAGATTCTAGACCGAGTATGCAATTTTACTAGTAATTTGGGGTTCAAATCCCCTTGGGGTAAGTACTGAAAATGGCTTCCCAAATGCCTCCAAACCCACTCAAATTTCTGAACAAAGGTAGGGAATGTATTAAGTATTTTATTAAGGTCTCATGTGCACCATTAATTTATTATTATATATTTTCCAACCCTCTCCCATTCAACTGCAAAAATCACCAATTCAACCCTTGGGGAAATGGCACTATTTCTTCTCCCAATGCAATTAAACTGAGTAAAAATACTTCAAATGCTCAAGTACAGTACATGAAACTTGTAGAAGAAATCCATGGCAGTATTTTTATCACAAATATATCATAGAATCATCCATTCATTCGAAATCATCAGCATTATATTGATTCACAACAAGGTAGTGGGGAAATGGCACTGTTCTTTCATTAAAATTGAGATTTATGCATTTCTACTTGGAATTTTGACCTGAAACTTTTTGGAGATGAAGAACAAAGTATTTAATTCATATTACAAAATAAATTGGGCATTATAAGCTCCCCCAAAGAGTACAATAGCTCACCAAAAATGCCCTCCCTCAAGGATCAAGAATATGCCATCAAAACTGGAAATGGTTGAAGGAGTGAGCTGCAATAGAAGAAACCATGAGCTTCCCTATAGCTTACACTTGCAAATAAAGACTCCATTAAAGATCCAAATGAAAGTTCTGAATCATCTTTCCAATTACCAACTTGGATGGGAATCTTTTACCCTCGAAATTGGCTAAGGCAAGAAACTAGTCATCCACTAGCTCTCCCTCTTCACAAATGCAATTGCATTTTCTACAAAATGATAAAAAAATATGGTTTCATTCTTTTTTATTGACATTTATAAAGTTCTAATGTCCTCCATGGGTCGAATCCCTTCAAAGAGACTCATGCCAACTCAAGTTGGGAAGAGATTCCAAAGAATGCCACTTGTACAACAATTCCTAGTCTCCCACTTCCACCAAATCACATGTGGAAGCATATTAGCTTCCCTAACACCCTTGAGCACCCTCTTGGAGTCTATTTTTAGCCCTGACATGTCATATATGTCATATCTCAGCCTTCAGGTCAAATTTGTGTCATAGGTGTCATAGCATCTTCATCATTGTTGTCATAGAGCTAGGGAATCTAGGCCAAGTGTCTCACTAGCTCCAAATTGCCTCTTCCTCTTCCATGGGAGTTACTCTTCCTCTATATTTCGACCTCATTGACTCATGACAAGTATTATTTAACTTATAACTCATCCCAAGAACATTAGTCTTCCCAATAGATTCTAAATTGCAAGAAGAGGATGCCATGTGGCACATGCATTCTAGCTTGTGTGGGTCCCACTTCCTCCATGTGTCTTCATGATCAAATGCCACTTTGATTTTCACTTGTATATATTTATTTATCTCCTTTATTAAATATTTATGCCATCCTAATGTTCCAACATCATTTATTATCCCCATTATTCACAATCCCAACGATTCCACCCCAAACCTAGGAAACTAGTAATTTCCCTCCTTGGCAATTATTTGACCTTTAGCATTAATTTGACAAACACTAATGAATATGGCCATTGTGACCCAATGCTAATTTTGGGACATGACATTCAACTCCCTCTTAATCCATGAATCGCTGCATAGCTTCTGGAAGTCACCTAAAGTGAATTCTCTGCCATTGTCTGATCTGAATGTCTTTATTTTCTTATCAGTTTGATTTTCCATCAAGGCTTTGAATTCCTTGAATTTGTCAAGCACTTCATCTTTTTTCTTCAAGAAATAAACCCCAAGTCTTCTCGGAGAAGTCATCAATGAAAGAGACATAGTAAACATACCCACTCAGAGAACTGGATGACATCGGACCGCATACATCGGAGTGGATAATTTCCAAGATTCCTTTTGATTTGCTTTCACTACTTGAAAATTCCTTCTTTATGTTCTTTCCTTTTGCACAGGCCTTGCAAACACCTTCATGCTTGGTCTTGATTTCAGGAAGACCTTCTACAACTTTGCTTGCAATTGGTAGTGCTCTGTAGTGAACATGTTCAAGCCTTTGATGCCAAAGTTCATTTGGCTCCATGGATTCATGTACCATGGCATGTTTAGGTTGTCCCTTCAATTTGTACAATCCTCCCTCTTGCTCTCCAATCACTATTGCATCATCAATAGTTTTACCCTTTGGCCACATTAGGACTTGGCCATCTACAAATGCAACCCTCATGCCTTTTGCATCCAATGCAGAGATAGAGAGTAGGTTCTTCTTGACCCCAAGTACAAATAACACATCTTTCATCTTCAAAGACTTTCCAGAGTCTAGGTTGTAGGAGGCTTCCCCACTTAATTTGATAGGGTATTGATAATCATCCCCAAGTTTCACCTTATGGGGTGATTCATGTTCAGATAAATTTACAAAAGATTCTTTAAACCCAGTCATGTGTTTAGAAGCCCCACTGTCAATTAACCAATCATTACAACCATGAGAAATAGTACCTATGAGAGTAGAGATTAGAACATACTATTCCTTGCTTGATGAGTCATCACTTTCTACTCTAGCCTTCTTCCTGGGAGGTTTATCATCCTTAGCAGCATGAGCATGATATCTCTTCTTGTTCTTATTCTTCTTCTTATTGAAGTTGTTGTTGTTGTCCTTCTTGTTCTTAGGACAATCTAGGGCAAAGTGTCCGTTCTCATTACATGTAAAACATGTACCAAGAGATGGATCTTTAAATTTCTCCCTTTGAGTATGGTGAGAAGATTTCCTATGAGATCTCTCTCCTTTGAACTTTCCTTTCTTGGCATGAGTTGTGAGAGCTTGATATTCATTCCCCATATTTTATTCTCGGGCCACAAGCCTTTATTCTTCTTGTGAACATTCTTCCCACAGTCTGTTGAAGGAGATCAACTTCCTTCTTGCACAAATTCCTCGAATAAAGGAATCCCATGACCTAGGTAGGCCATTCAGAGTGGTCATGACAACTTCACCATTCTCCACCGCTTCTAGTTTTTTCTTGATCTAAGAGACCCTAGAAAAATAAGATTGAATGGTTTCTCCATTCTGAAACTTTACCCCTTTCAATTGGTTCCGCAGGGTCATCTTCTGATTTATGTTCTTCCCTTCAAATAGCTTGGTCAGGGAGTCAAACATCTCTTTGGGTGTTTTTAGAGATGACACATGTGGGATGAGATGGTCCTTGATAGAATCAACAATGATCCTCTTTTCCTTGACCAAGTCCTTCTTATGGAGGGCTTTAGCCTCTTCTTCCTCTGGGACAGGAACCTCTTCCCTTATGTAAGTGTCCAACTCATTTTCTTCCAGGATTAACCCAATCCTATACTTCCATGCTCAGAATTTATCAGCCACTTCAAGCTTATCCTCAAGCTTGGTGTGGTGAGACATCTTAAAGAGTACTTCAAATGGAAATAGAAAATATTTAGGTCTTACCACTTGATTTGCTAAAAACTAGATCTGGTCCCAGATTAGGGTTTGTTAGAGAAACCCTAAAAATTCAAAATGTGAATTTTAACTTTCTGAAAGGATAGAAAGATGTGCCCTGACGAGCTGATCAGCTTGGTGTATTCAAAATTTGAGATTTGCAAAGCTTCACCCTTCAGAAATTCCTTTTAGTCTTCCTGGGTTCACTCGGGAGGACCCTGAATTAGGGTTTGAGTTTCCTGGATATTTACCCAGCCAAAAATCTCGATCCAAAGCTCTAAACTTCGATTTTTCCAAGGCGCTTCCATCTATGTCTTCAGATTTCAGAAATTCCTATTTTTGTGGAAACCCTAATTTTTAGGGCCAAAGCTGAAATTGCTCAGAACTGAAGTTTGTTTGGATAGAAAGATTCACCTTGCTGAGGAGAGTCAATCTATCATATTGCTTTTCCAAAATCTATGGAGAGAAACCCAATAAACAAGAAACCCTAGTTTCCGCCACTGCACAATGTCTTCTTCTTAGGATAGCTCTAAACCCATGTTATTTTTTGAGCATTAATTCAATATACTCTAGGATCTTTACTAAGAGAATAACATGTACAGTATATCAATGCATATCAATCATATCAAGCATATCAATCATCATAAGATGCAAACATAAGAGACAATAGACAAACAGAGTTTCCGTGGGGAAAACCCTAAGGTGAAAAACCCCACAACTTCCTCAGAGATTGATAGAGAAATAGTACAACCAAAGTACACAAAGATAGACTCCTCCTAGCAGCTGATCCTCCTCCTCACATGTGCGCCACTTTCCGAGTGATGGGAGAGTGAGTTATGAAGTGATCCAAATAGAGATCAAGAGATCTCTATTTATACTTGTCCCGACTGCCCAATAAACTTATGGAGACGACTTGTCTAGCTTAGTACAATAACCCAATGTTAACTTAATGAGGGCCAACCCCACACATGGTGGTCTAATAACCCATTGGCAAGTTACGACACTTGTCAATACAAGTTACGACACTTCTGTATAGAGGAATAATAACATCTCTATAGGAGTACAATATACGTAGATGAAATACATGGGTGTAATACATTCCGAAGTTACATATACATCAACACGTAGAAGTAATTCATATCCAAATTCAAGCACTCCTTTAGAGTTGCCATACAAACAATGGCATATTAATAAAAAAACAAAATGTTTCATGTGCAAATATTCAAATCAACACATGGATTCTAACACACCATCAAAAGCTACATTTTCTTCAAATGAATGACTGGATGAAGATGTAGATGACCCATATTCATCTCTACTATCAATGAGTGAACCATCTGAATATTCATGTACGCCCAACATTTCACATGCCATATTCCTTCTAGATCTACTCCTTGGTTTAATAGACTCCCATGTTGTAATTATTTATGGTGCCAACAATATTTTGATAATCTCTATATTCTTGGAGAGAAGAGTTCCTTTCCTTGTCAACTGGAAGTCATAAACTAGTATGTCAGCATCCTCTAATTTCAAAATGTCTATGCGACGATGATTTACATTTTTACCCTTTCTTTTTCTCCTTTTGCAAACCTTTTTCTCAATCACGATCTCCGACTTGTACACACCATCAAATGGGTGTGTGTTTGTTGCATACTAATTTACTTCAATAGATGTAACTTCTTCATTTTCTTTATTGACCTTCATAAATTTTGTATCCAAAATGGATAACCACATGGATCTTCTATGGACAAAACTGCAATCATGCAACCCTCCTTAATATCTTGTACTGAGCCTTTGTAAAGGTCTTCCATTGCCTCACACAATGCAGATGATCTTCTATAACCAATGCACATTTCTCTTTCTTCTGGTTGAGAAGGATCAACATTTCTCTCCTCATTTTCATTTGACATACTTTGTGGCCAACTAAATGAAGTCTTCAAAAAAATATCTCCATTTGTAGAGTTTGAAATTATGTCATTTTGCTCCATGAAAAATGACTCCCACAAAACAGAATCAACAACATCAAAATAGTCATTTGTATCTTTGATAGAATTTTTTATTTCTTCTAAGCATTGAGAAGAATCAACATCTCTATTGTGCCGACGTTCATTTTGAATCTCAACAACTGATTGCATCAACGATAAATTTGAAGCATATATTTGACGACTTGGGATGAATTTCAGAAATGCTAAACCTGATGTAGGCCCCCATTTTGCACTTGTTGAGTACTTCTTACCCCATAGCAGTGTTTTCCCATCAATCATTTTTATACGAAATTGATGCTGAAATCTAATGTCATTAATTTTCTCAAATCACCTTTATTCACCATGCGATCCCAAAATAAATCTTCGCATTTCAATAGTTTCCTTCAATGTTAGTACAACATGCTCTAGACTATATGTTTTTCTAATAATTTCAATTAATAATGGCAGGCTCCCAACATTCTTCCTCCCCAATGTCACTACAAAATGACTAAACATTTGATCAATATGGTCATGTGTATGCCCAACAAGAAGGGAACAAACTTTAACCTTCTGAAAAATTCCAAATTCAATAAGCATGTTCAGACAACGAAACATGATCCTTTTTTTTCGGTTGGTCTTGTCCAATTGCAGATGTAGAAATCGAGGAAGATTACCAAACCAACGATTCAACACATGGTGAATTATGGTAACGGTTAGATTTTCATCATTATGAATATTGGGAGCTATAAAGTAAACCCTTGGATACATTTGACCATTAAAAACCGTACAAACCAAATGAAACTGAATAAAATTTTCCTCCTTTAAATTATTTGGTACACGAACAAAATGTGGCAAAAGTATTTTTTTCTAATCCATGCCATCAATTATCAAACCCATATAATTATGTGGTTCATCATAACACTTCTTACGATGTTTGTATAACTTTTTTCATTCAACTGATTGTTGATTGCGATGTGTTTGAAGTTCTTTAACAACATAATCTACAAATAAAATAAAAACAAAACATTGATGAGCTTTTGTAATAGATATTTATTCCAAAAAAGTAAATTTGTTAGAGACATCCCTCTCTCTATCCCTTCTGATTTATCCCTTCTTTGTTTAAGAGAAGTACATATACTGCAAACCCCCATTCTTGATCTATTAGGAATATAGACATTGTTGAACTCTATTTTCCATAGTCTTGTAAAATATGCATATATAATGAAATTTTTATTTCCTTCAGCATCTTGAACAAATTCCTTGTACAAGTTGTAGATTTCCTTCCTTGAGATATTATCTGAAATGTGTATGGTTTCTCTATCTGGCATACTCTCTCCATGCTTAGAAAATAAGTCATGCATCCATGACATTGCAATGTTTGTTATTGGCCCACTAGCTCGTGCATGATATTCTATAGAATAAAATGTAGAATTATTTTCTAGCCTTTTCTAGATTCTTGATAGTCTAAGATTACCAATTGAGTGGATTATTTTGAATTCCCTTCTACAAAACAAAATACTTCCAATGCGATAATCATAACCTACCTTTGTAGAAAACATGCACCCTACCAAATATGAATTTTGCATATTTTTGTTCATTGATAGATATGCTCGCCTTTTCTCTAGGGCATAATTGTAGTGTATTTGTTTCAGACAATTTTTTTAGCAACACTCACCTGAAATCAAATTAGTAATAGAACTGGGACTTGTGAGGAAATATTTCCTTGAACTTGTATAACTAGAATTCTTTGGATTGATATAAAATGGCCTAGTCCTACACTTAATATTACTCATTGGTACAATTTTCCTTTGTGTTTCATGAACCATTAAATCATCCTCATTAGAATTAATATCCTCATCAATGTGAGGAATATCATCCCTCTCATTGACATTATCATCACCAAAATTAGAAGGAGAATGATTATCCTCATCAGTATCAATTTTATCACTTGAGGTTAAATCAACATCATTGGCGGGTTCATCATCACCAAAATCATCATCTGTCCCATTAAAATCCCCACTTGGAGGAAAATCATCATCAATGCCATCAAAATCCTTGCTTGGAGGAAAATAAAATTCATCATTATCGGTGCCTTCATCCTCACCAGAATCATCATCTATCCCTTTAAAATCCTCACTTGGAGGAAATTCATCATCAGTTCCATCAAAATCCTCGCTTGGAGGAAAATCATCATCGGTGCCATCAAAATGCTCACTCGGAAGAAAATCATCTTCACCATTATTGGTTCCCTCATCCTAACCAAATTCATCACCCGTCCCATTAAAATCCTCGCTTGGAGGAATATCATCATTGCTTCCATTAAAATCCTCACTTGGAAGAAAATCATCATCGCTACCATCATAATCCGCTCTTGGAGGAAAATAATCTTCACCATTATCTGTGCCTTCATCCTCACCAAAATCATCATTTATCCCATTAAAATCCTCACTTGGAGGAAAATCATCATTAGAGCCATCAAAATCTTGGCTGGGAGGAAAACCATCTTCAACATTGTTGTTTCCTTTATCCTCACCAAAATCATCATTTGTCCCATTAAAATCCTCGCTTGGAGGAAAATCATCATTTGTTCCATCAAAATCCTTGCTTGGAGGAGAAACATTATTAGTTCCATTAAAATCAACTCTTGAAGGGAAATCATACTTGAGTTATAAGAGTACATCTATCTCTAAATACTATCAATTAAATATATATTCTAAAATTGAACTTTAAATGTCATCATTAAAAAAATCACATTCTTATAATTAAATTAAAATTTTCGACTAATTTGTAAAACATTTTTTTCTATTTAAATTATCCCAAGGTAAAATCCGGAGCACATTACTTGATTCAAAGATGGTACAAGGTAAACCATATATTTTTCATGCCACATGGCCATTACACAACTATTTTCATTATAATCTAAAAATGTCACTTAAAATAATAGAACCTAGGTGGGGAGGATAATGCTCCATTCCACAATTACTCAGAATAAACCCAATTAACGACTAATTTTGTAAAACATCTAATGTTTAAAGTCAGTGACATTTCTTCCAATCTTTCCAAAATTTATTGTAGTAGTTTTACTTAAAAATCCTAAATCTTTATGCCTCAACCCCATAAAATCTTGAAATGTTTCGTAGAATTCTCAAAGGCCCATATCAAATAATTTTGGAAAGATCAATATCCACTATATTTATGATGGGTAACTTTGGAATCCTTATCCTGAAAGCTTAATTCGTAGAATTATCAAAGGCCCATGTCAAATAAATTTGTAAAGTTCAATCTCCACTATATTTATGAAAGTTAACCTTGGAATCCTCATTGTAGAATCATCAAAGGCTCATGTCACATGAAGTTAGAGAAAACAATTCTATTAGTTTTCTTTCAGAGATTTACTTGAGAATCTTAAAGGTCTATGTAATGCTTCTCAAGCCACATGGGATCCTCCAACAAATTAAAGTTATCCCAAATGGGAACATCTATTATCTAGAAATGTTAACCCAAATGAAGAAAAATTGGTAAAAGAAGACTCTTTTGATTTTTTCTTAAACTTGAACGTATTCCTTTCCATATATGTTTAAGTAATGGATAATATTTTTCCAATTAGACATATATTTATTCTTTGATTCCAAGAAATTTTATGATATGTTTAGTGAATGATATTTTTTTAGAATACACAATTAAATTAATGATTTGAAACCTAACTAATTATTATGTAGTTTAATTTTTAATAAATAAATTGGACATTTCGATTGTGAAAAACACCTAACAATTAAGAAAAAATGTTTTTTTCCTCATTAATAGAGAATAAAGCATTCTAAAAGTCCAGATAACCTCAAGGTAGTAATGAAAATGCAACATCATGATCTAACAAATGAGCTCAATCCTTAATCAGTTTAAAATTGAGTTTTCATTGAGTTCTTATCATTTATTTTTTGTTATATGAATCTCAAATCCTATGGTAATAAATCTATATGGCTTCCATTGCTAGTGAATTTTGATCAAAGGATGGATTATGATATTATTCAACAATATTACAAAATGGCATTGCATGATGTGTTCAACAAGTTCAATGTCAATATTAACTCAACATTGATTTTCAACTTTGAAATTGTTGGTGGTATGATTTTTGTGATTTTGGTTCTTGTACTATATAATGGTTTTCCTCTTAATATGAGAGATATATGACTTATAATAGTGGTAATAGATCTTAAATAATTGATATATATTACTTATATTGGCCGTAGTAGTTCCTAAATAAGTGATTTAAAGCAACACTAGACTTATAGTGTATTGAATTCTGACCTTGATGAGAACAAGTTACAAGAAGCACAAATATTTTCTTACAAATATTGAGATTCACCTTCATTCATTCCTAATGACGTATCCAATAGGGGAAAACACAAAAATAATCCCCCAATGCAAAAAATATACCATCTTGTGTTTGATATATCCATCTTATGTTGATATTTCATTGCAATATAGAGAGAAGAAATGTGCAACCATTAATTCATTTACATCGTACCTACATTAAAACTTTATCTACACCTTTCATGTTTTTTTTGTGAGATTTCGCCATTCAAGATCCAAGTCAACTTCAACATTACTTGATGTAAGAGGAATGTATTGATGCAATATGACTAGATAACTAGTTATACAATGTCAAGGCATATTTGTAAGTGAAATGGTTATACGATAAAGAAAATACCACCTTCGTAACTACAAAATTAGTACCAATAATTCTATATTGACAAGAGTTTCCAATATAAAATACATTGAATAATATTATCCTATTAACACATGGAAAATTTTCACGAAGGCATTGTAAATGAGCTTTACCCTTGAAATATCATGATGATCAATACATCAAGTGTTAGTTATTGTTCTCACACTAAGACCAATTATTACTATAAAATACCAATTATTTTCATAATCTTAAGATATAATAGGATATAAGGCATGGTATTATTCTTAAATAATGAAACTACATAGTGTCATGTAATTAGTATTGGCTATGGTTTCTCTCTATTAATAGTTTGGAATATTATTGCCACATTACAATAAAGATCAAGTATTATAAAATTTTACCAAGAAAAAATGCCAATGATAACCATACATTATTATTATGCTATAAATAACCTAATATTGCCAACCATAAGTATTGAGTCTCCAAGTTTAACCATGTTAGTAAGGTCAAAATGATACAAATTGGGCCACTAAACCATTGGAAGGTCAATACAATAAGGTATATAAATGGTCAATATAATAAGATAATGGAATGGTTGGTTTATGGTGTTAGTGATGAGAAATTGTTGAGTAATATAGTTTGGTGTTAATGTATTCATCAATATAGAACTTTTGGTGTGCACTAAACCATTATGAATCTATAGTGTGACCAGCCAAATAAGCGCTCATTGCAATACACCTATGTGAAACTATCACATACTTCTAGTCATATTTTTGCTACCATGCATGACAACCACTTTTGATCTTTTACCATTGATCCAAATTCATTTCTTGATCTACATGGTTCTAGTTCAACCCTTATATTAGTAGGTCATTGAAAATTCCACCTTAGCATAGCTCATTACACTGTAGCATAGCTCATAACATAACTCACAAGATTGGTTTGCTTGACTAGTATGGTGATCAAGGTTGACTAGGTATATAAGGTCATATATATATATAGTGATTAAGTCAGTTCCTTCCCTAGCTAACTACTTCCAATATTTGAGTGATTAGTTATAGTGATCTATTATACTTTGGTTAATTTACAATGGACTACCTAGTTTTATGCATTTAATCATCCAAGCATGTATATATGCAACATTTTATTGTAAAAGGTTATGACACCATTTTAATTATTATTATATCCTTAGTGTTGGGCATGGCCCAAGTTGGCACAATTTTGATGAATCGAAGTTTAGAAATGCGCAGTTGGAGAAACGTTCAGATATGCGCAGTTCAGAATGCAAAGTCTAAGCATAGCATAGTTTTGCTGATGCGCAGTTACAGCGCATCAACTATTTTTGGGAAAAGTATATAAGTAAAGGGAGGTCGAGCAACGACCTATTTTGGGTAAATCACTCCATGATTCTCGAGAGTGGGGTAAGGAGCAGCGTGGAAGCGGTTGAAAGCAACCTGCCATCTAAAGTGGCAGAAACCCTTAGAAGCAAATCCATGGGTTGACAATGAAAAGAAAGATAGAGGTGCGAAAAAGGGACATGCCACTATGTAGTTAGAACTGTTATGTGAGGCCTGCGGCTGTCAAAAGGGAGTCAAATCTAGGAGTGGCACAGAAAGGCGGCCATAGGCGAGTGGAGCAGATGTCGACTTTGAAAGGTTGGGTTAGCGGGTTAACCGCACCAGTTTGGTAACTCTAGGGTTCTGGGTCCATATTCATTGTAAATAGGTGACCTGCGGAAACGATCTATAAAAGGGGGCAATTTTGTAAGGGAAGGGTTGTTGATTTTTGTTGTTCTCTCATAGTATTGTTCTGTAATACTGAGTATTGTAAAGAGGCTCTACATATGTGTGCGCAGAGACCCACTGAAGAGAGAAAGACACTTTGTAGCTATGTGTGCAGAGACCCACTGAAGAGAGAAAGAGGCTCTGCAGCTGTGTGCACAAAGACTTATTGTAGAGAGAAGAAGTTTGCAGCTGAGTGCACAAACTGGAACTGTTGAACCTTTCCCATTAATATAATCAATAGTTCCCATGGATGTAGCTCCCATCCGGGGGGTGAACAATGTAAATATTGTGTTGTGTGATTGAATCTGTGTGTTAGCTTATGTTCATGGTTAATTCATGCTTATAGTTATATGTGTCTTCTCTTTTATATGTATTTTCCACATGAATGAGTGATGAGAATAATATGTTAAGTGTTGAATATATATGCTTGAATGTTGAATGCAAGTAATTATGAATACATCAAATGCATAGATTATTTGGGTAAACACTAAGTCAGTGAAGTCTGTGTTAAGTGTGATTCCCTAGAAGCGTAGTACTGAAATAGCGTTGTTGCGTTGTATTTCACCATAGTGTATGAGTTCGCGAAGTGAAGAATCCCATATGTTTCGCGAAGTGTATAGTTGCACTACCATATTGTTACATGGCCGGTAGAGTTGTGATGCCATATGGTTACATGGCCACTTTTAAGTGCGCAGTCCCAATGTGCGCCATGGTATAAGTAATAGATGCGAAGTCGGTGTAACTTTGCGCAATCCCCGAGTCTGTTGACCGCACATCACCTGATTGCAGAAACTTGCTTCTATAATCCCCCATAAACTTCACCTTGGCTGATACCTCAGCTTGTTCGCAGGCTATTGCCGAAAGGGATGGTGAAGAAGGGTTTTGTTAGACCACAACTACATAGAACCTGGGTCAATATAAGAAGGTTAAAGAACGAGGTTATAAGCCAACAAATAGTTATGATTCCGCGCTTGAACTGGTGATTTGTTCTTAATATTGGAATCCTGAGAGAAAAGAAATACAGAACTGGGTGGATAATACAGAAAAGGAGTTTGCAAGAAAGGAGAACAAACATCCGCATTTCTCTGACGAAGAATGGTTGCAGAGATACCTATATTCTGATATTTATGAAATTTTCTTCACATCCTTCAACAACGATCTATATGAGTGGTTTTCAAGACTAGCAGAACAGAAAAATTGTTATCAGGGAGGAGATCCTACGTCTTGGACTCTAGAACTGATTCAAATACTTAAAGCGGTGGATAGCCTAATCTTGCGAGTAGTAGACTTCTGGATAGACAAGATACTAGAAGGCTACGTTACCAAATTTGTTGTGGACACTTTGAAGTCTTACAGTGCAACAAAGGCATATTTATTCAAAGGATTCAGAGGTAAGTACCTAAACAACCTCATTAAAATCATGTTAGCAGAGAAAGTTGTCTTAAGAATGCAAAAACATCCCTATAAATTTGAGTCTGTAATGTTCAGTAATATAGACAGTGATACTGAGGAAAAAAATCACACATTACAAAGTGGTAAACAATACAAGTATAGTACCGAGAAGAGGCCTAATGAACATGAACTTCACATCTCTTTAGAAACATACTTACAGGTTGAGACTGATAGTGAAATAGAACATTGTCTGACTACCTATCAGCCCATGACTCTGCAGAATCCTCTGGTTGACGATAAGAATACTGCTAACCCACATAACAACATTAGTAGTAACATCGCAGGAGTAAGTACTCAGAATATTCCAACAAGTAGTCTACCTACCACATCCCAGAACACTATGCCTCCTAGAAGAATAATTACAAAGGATATCAAACTATCGATATTCAAAGGAACGGGTCTAGAAGACCTTGAGCAACACTGGTTTCTCTGTGAATCCATGTGGAATGTCAAACAAGTCCATGATGATGCTATAAGACAAGAACAGCTTGTCACCACATTTAGGAATGGAGCCTTAACATGGTTTATGAAGTACTCTGTTGTAAAGAATAGGACCCTAGTGGATATGAAAACTGCATTGATCAAAGAATTTAAGAAACCAAAGTCAGAATCAGAGTGTATCACAGAGCTCAAAGAAATCAAGCAGAAACCCAGTGAGATAGTATGGGAATTTGACCATAATTTCAAAGCGTTGTTAGATCAACTTAGTTTTGACATAGCACCACAACAACACCAAGAGTGGTTCATAGCTGCGATGTTTCCACATATCAGACTACCATTGATGCAACAAAAAGTTAATTCGCAGACAGAGGCCCTAGAGATTGCAATGAAACTAGAGGCTTCGCTAATAGGAGAGACTAATGCAGGAATGGTTTAGATACAGAACCATCTAGCAAACTTGACACTACAACTACAAGACATGAAGAAAGGAAAAGAAACTAGAGAAGAGGTTTGGTGTACAAAATGCAAAGGAGAAGGACACCCTAAAGAACTTTGTCTGGTATTTAAATATTACATCACTAGTGGAGCACCAAACCCATTGAATCAGCAACAAGGACCATGGTGTGAAATTTGTCGATGTATAGGACATCGGCCAGAAGACTGTTACCTAATCCAGAAGTATGTGCAAACCCCGAAAAACCTATACTGCACATTCTATAAGTCAGTCGACCATGATGACAACAACTACAGAGTCTATGAACAAATGATGGAAAGAAAACATGATGTATACCGAGTACAAGAAGAAACGCTACATAACAACGAAAATGCGCAGTATGACCAAGGCACGTATAGAGGACATGGCGGATTCAGAGGAAGAGGACGAAACATAGTATAGGGAAGAGGTAGAGGTCAAATAGTATGTTATAACTGCACTCAAATTGGACATCTAGCTAGAGATTGTACAAATGCTTGTACTACTTGTAAATACTGTAAATATTTTGACCATGTCATTGAGGCATGCCCTGTTTTGCAAGCAAAAATGCAAGAAAGAAGGCCATAGGTGTTACAACGTAATCTTCCACGTTGTGAGCATCAGCACTCTTTGGCTTGCAAGATCCATTTTACTGACTTAGATCCACTTCATATCCTTCAAACACACTATTTTCCCTATTTTTTCCTCTGTACGCTAGTTGCATCACTACAGTGGGCGTACCCACGAGTTGCATCACTATAGCCCGCGGGTAGCATGTATAATGGTAAAAATCACTAGTTAATTACTTTTTACTCTCAAAAAGCGATCATAGGGTGACCTTTGGCCCTCCATTTGCCCCGAAATGCCTCGATGTGTCCTTTCACTTACCTTTGAGAGGACTATATATTGAGCACATATGGCTTATGGACGGGAGGAAAAAAGAGAGCAAGAGAACTCTAGTGTATTTTTGCCTTATCTTGAGTCTACACTGATTGATCCTTGTAGTTGTGAACCCTTTATGTTCACCTTCCAAACTCCTATCATAGTTTGAGTTTTCCATTCCATGGAGAATTGAAGTGGTGGAGGCACAAGTGGAGAGACCCAGATCTTGGTTCAAATTGGGTGCCGACAAGAGGTCGTATCACATTGTACTTCTTGTTATTTATTCATAGAGATAATCATATTCTTGTCCATTAATGTTGTGAATGTTGTTTATATTACATTGGGTTTCATTTACTTATAATATCATGGACCATTGATATTGATGATGTTAATTTTGTTTATATATTATATGCACTTGTTGTATATTGGTTGTCAAGACTAATTTGTAGGTTCAAGTGCATGGATTGAAAGCTCCAACGGGGATCTACATCAAACGTTTGGATCGACGTTGGTTATATTCTTTATTATCTTAGAATTGTCACTTATATAGCATAGCATTGAGAATTGAGTTAATTTCTGGTACTCAGCTGTCTGTTGTGGTCCACCCCAAGCCATAGGAAGTTTTCTCCAACGCAGAAATGGCGACTCCACTGGGGAGAATAATCATTTTTGGGTATTTTTGAGCATTAGTCCTTATTTAGAGTTGTTGTGTGTCGAGTCTATGTGTCATTGATTAGCCGTTAGGATACTCTATAGAAAACACCCTTTTTCTGAGCCATTGGACTCTTTTTCTACTCATTTACTTTTCCCTACCCGTGGGTGAGCTTAGCTCTACCCACCTCTATCTGCACTATAGCCCACGGGTACCCGCATGTTTTCCTTCGACAGTAGCGTACAACTCCGGGGGTGATTTTTTTTTGGCCTTTGGTTGTTGCTGGGTTGATTCTAAGTGTTCCTGAGTCTTCTTTGGCCTTGTTCCTGACTATTCCCGAGCCTTGTTTGTGACCAGAACTCCTCTTTTCTCTTGGTTTTGAACCTCATTGGCTTTTACCCATTTTTAATTTGTAAGCTCATTCCATTGGCTGAGTCTTAATTTTTAGGATCTACTAGGTTGTCTGAGTGATTTCCTTTGCATTTGTGTAATTGAATAGTGAGATTTTGCTTGCATTTTTCATTTCATTATATTGAAAAATACAAAAACATAGTTTTGCATTTTCCTTTTTGTTTATAAGTGAAAATACAAAAAAAAAATTACTTTCATGTACTGCATTTTGCATTGAGTGCATGCTACTTTCATTTAGGTTTTGCTTGTGCATTGAAAAGATAAAAGATTTGCCGTTTTATTTTGAAGCTGTTGGATTGATTTTGCATGTTAGTGGCACTATTTTTATTGGATAGATGAGTCTAGAGTTTGATGATTTTGCATACTATTGAGTCATATACATCACTAGTTTCACGACCATATTCTTTGAGTAACCAAAGCCATTAAAATTAACGCTTAATCTAAAATTGATTAGAACGATTTTATTTATAGGGTACACCAACTAGCATAGGTTTAGAGTCTTGGAATAAATCATTGTGAGTAAATGATCCAAGGCTACTAGACAAAACATTATGTGTTTGACCAGGGAGTGGTGAAATCCATGGTATACATTGGTGTCATCAAGAAGCTCTACTCAGACCAGAGTTAAGCACGAGGTCACGAGAGGTTGGTTGCAGAGATAGCCCTCCAATACTGGTTGAACGTGGGAGATATTTCCAGGATTTGTTCGTATCTGTGGGTACCGAAGGTTCGTCCTCTTATTCTTTGGGATTAGCTACCCTGCCCATACGATGGATCCCACCTACGACTGTCCCACTGAGCATTGGTTATACTGCGGTGACCATAGTTTCCTTACTTAGGTATCGCATATGGTACTGGCAATGGTTATACTGTTTGTCCCCTGAGTTAGATAGCGGTCATACAACATAGTTTCCATTGTATAGGGATTTGACCCTGTGCACGTAGTGAAGTCTGGGGGCTGTTATAACTGATTTTGTTACCTTCGGCTACAGTTTTGGAGTCTCAATCCTCACTTAGGCGAGACATACCAGCTCTAGTGTCGGGAGCTCATTTAGCCCCTCTGTTTGTCTGCTCTTGGCTGTAGTTTCTCTAGGTGTGTTCTTTTGATTTACTATTTTTTGATCAATAGTTTGGCTGTTAGGGGACGCTGTGATTCTATATTATCTCCAGATATATCGTGGCGCAGAGTCCTACTCTTTTTCGATCCCATCGGTTGGCTGGTTTAAAACTGACTAAGATTTCACGCTGTGTTGCTAAGGGACACCAGCGGGCTCCCTCCAAGTCTTCAGATTCTTACGAGACATACGTCCTAGACGTCATGAGTGCTGCACAATCTGATATAGAAGAAATCCCTATGACTCCATTGGGTAGAGTCAAACGCACTTCAGACACCCCTACTCCTTGGGAGGCATGGAGGGGTGATCCACCTGAGACCCAAGCTAGTTTGTTTGGTCTGGATCCACCTGAGACTCATGTAGTTTGTTTGGTCCAAATCCACCCGAGGACGACCCATTCGATCCTTAATTTCCACATAATTATATATACGGGATGCCAGAGTTACATGATGACACAGGTCCTACGATCAACTCTACCGCGTTCTCTTTTGGTATGCCTAATTACAACACAGTTGATCCTTCCACTGCTTTTGGTATTCATGCTGGCACTAGTCATGGTGTTAGCCACACTACACCCATTGGGGGCACCCCATTTTCCACTCACACACACAGTATGGGGATTGGTCACATTCCTCCTAACATTGCTAATGTGGGAAGACGGCCGCCTCCTAGGACTACCCAACCTAATAGGAACACTATTCACAACCCGACTCACCATCCACCACCTAATACACATGTCACTACCCGTCAACCTACAACCACTTTCTCAAATGTTAACCCTCCTCCCAACCACGGGGGTGGACATATATCGCATACTTTTACATCTGCTGCTACTACTAGTAATGCTAATGTAGGAGGTGGGAATATACCTTATCCTCATGGTCATAACGCCACCATTCTTGCTACTAGTAACACCAATGTTGGGGTTGGGAATACATCTCATAATTATGGTCACCACACGAATGCTCACGCTAATACTAATGCTTACACTGGGGGTGGGAACATACCTTACCATCATGGTCATTACAACACAGTTCCCGCTATGAATAGTATGTATATTCCCCATACTTATGGTGGAAACCCTTACTAAAATACAATTGATGTTGGTCACCAGTACAACCCACCTCAATATGGTGCTTAAAACACATATATACTTGCTTATCCCCATACGGGTCAATTCGAAGAAGGTTATCAACCTTACGGCCATGGTCAAGCTTATGGTCAGTCAGGCCCTTATAATCAACATTTTCCTAGTCATGGTCAAGCATTTGCTCCCTCTCATCCTTCAGGTTCTTACAATCAACCTTTTATGGGAGCTTATAATCAAGATTTCCAGCTCCAGCTCCCGTTCCTTGCACGTCTGAATCTACCAGATCTTTCGAAGCTCATGTATGATCCGGTGTGTCATGACCCTAGTTGGCCTCTGGTTCCTACCAAGCTTCCTCTGGACATTCCTAAGTTCTAGGGGAAAGGTGGTGAGGATCCGGGTGATCATGTCATAACGTTTAACCTATGATGCTCTTCCAACTCGTTGAACCACAATTCCGTTAGATTACGACTATTTAAACGCACCCTCACGGGAGTAGCTGCGAAGTGGTATGTTGAGTTGTTGAGGAACACTTATAGGGGATTCAATTAGATCGCTTTGGTTTTCTTGGATCATTTCTAGTTGTCAGTTCGTTACGATACTGGTACTGAACTTTTTTCTACCTTCCATCAGATAAGGCCACGCATATTTCTGACCACGTTCAAGAGTGGTGTCAATGGAAGCGATTAGTGAAATCCAACATTCCTCCGGATTTTTTGTTGGAATGATTTCTCAAGTCTCTACTTCCATATATTGATTAGGAAATTTCGATGTCTGGTATTATGACTGAGGAACAAACCATCTTAAAATTCTAGAAGTTAGATTTACTATACTCTCAGTCTGGCATTTTATACGACATCATCCCTAACGCACCACGAACAAGACATGAGCCCAAGATAGTTCTTGGACTGCATGCCGATGACATTGTGGGATCCGCAAGTACTCTCCCTTTAGATTTGGTGTCTAATCAAATGCAAAATTTGTCGCTCAACCAATCTACTCCTGAATAAGTTCACACCTTGTCCACTTCCACCCCATCGTCCATTGTACACACTGTGCAAATAACAAAACCATTGGGTAACGAGTAGCCTGGTGGTAAGAGCAAGGGGAGAAATAACCGTAAGGGTGGAAACAATGGGAACAATAATAGAAATCGCAATACCCCTCGTAAGGATAACGCCAACCCTCCTCGGTAAGGAGGAAATGCTGGTGAGGACCATAAACCTAGGTGTAAGGTGAAATTTCCTTGTAAGCTTTGTGGGGAAGATCATCTTACTCACTTGTGTCCTTGAATCGAAGAAGCATCGAAGCGTTTGGAACAGAGCCCAGCTGTGTTGAAGGATCCCCTTCCTCATAATCATAAAAACATGGCTTCAGATGCTCCCGCCGCTGGTTATGGACCTAATGAGACTCCAACGTCTTCTTCCAATACTAGTGTTTATGGATGTGTGAATATCATCCAATCAGAGGTTAGTGTTGCTGCTCGTCAACAAGATTATGGTGCACCACAACCTAATATGGGGAATGAGCCTCCTTATCCTCCTAATAATTCCTTGCATATCAAGAAGCCCTCTATTATGCCATAGATACCGAAAGGTGTGCTTAAGTGCTCTACGCATAATCCCAATGCTCGAGCCGCACAAAACTACTCCATTGTGGAAGATCTGGGCCAAACTCCATGTGCCATGTCGACTCTTGAAGTTTTACAAATGTGTCCTTCTCAAAGGCATGCCCTTTTGTGCCCGTTAGGAGTTCAGGATGGGGGGAGTCCCAACGTTATCAAGTTAAACACTACTAATGTTCAACCTCACTTACCTTACCACATGGATTTTCAAATCCATGTGGAGTGCCTAAAAAATTTCGTCAAAAGAATGATGGTTGACGAAGGCACTTCCGTGTCAGTGATGTATTTAGCTTGTTGGAAATCTCTTGGCTCTCCTCCTCTATTCACGTCTAGGACCATGCTCACTGCATTTGATGGTAGGTCGTTTAAGCCACATGGGATAATCCCTTCCCTTGTTGTCCGCTTGGGAGGAAAACCTGTGCCTATTGAATTTGAAGTGGTTGATGCACCCATCGACTACAACCTTTTACTGGGTTGGAATTCGATGTATGCTATGAAAGTTGTCGCATCTACCGTATTCAGGATCATTTGATTTCCACACGAAGGTCGGATTGTGACAATCGATCAGCTGGATTTTGGTAATCCTCCTCCCACAGCATCCACGGGATCAGTAGTCCTACAAGTTACAGACTCTCTACCAGCAACTGGGAGCATGGGTGTTGGTATGTACCCTTCATTTATGAGATCTTATGATTTCCCTACACCCATGAATTTTATTGGAACCATTTCTGGCAATGCGCCTCCTCCTTTGCATAATGTACCACTCTGAACTTCATATTTTGATGATCCATGGACTTTACCGTCCACGATTTCTACGTCTGGAGACATTGCACACGTCAGGATGTCTATGCCACTTTATGCTATTGAGCTTGCTTATTAGGATATTCAACAAGCCACCGCAGAGCCAGCTCTCCCCTCTCCTCAGACAGATGAGGAAAATCCTGTTACGCTGCCAGTTTGGGCAGTCGAATCATCTTGTTCGAATGATTGCCTTGATAGTACTTTACCTTCGAATGAAGCGATTATCGAGGCCATGTGTGGTAGTGAGAGACCTTGGGAGGATATGCATCATCGCTCTTATTTCCTTCCGAACCTCAATCTTGTCGAACAAGAAGAGTTTAGGACAACTCTTGCAGAGATGGTTGGTCACCCTATGGCTCTTTTGGGCTCACATGAGATTTATGCAGAGGAAAACATGGCTAATATTTCCCCGAATCAACCGATCAACATCTCTCGCACTCCCAGAAAGATTGAGAACATTTACATCAGTGATGATTGCTCTTCTGAGGAGGTTTCCATCTATAGCGAATTGTTTAATGAACTTCGGGAAGCTTTCACCTGGTCATACGAGGAGATGCTAGGAATAGACCCTAGTATTGTCAAGCACGATACTAGAACCTATCCTCATGCTAAATTGGTTCAACAACGTTTTAGAGCTGTTAACCCTAGGAAGGAAGCCTCTATCAAAAAAGAGGTGGAGAAACTGCTCAAAGTTGGTTTTATCTACCTCGTTCCCCTTACCGAATGGGTGTCAAACCCCATTCCTGTGGATAAGAGGTAGGGAACGATCCACGTATGCACTGATTTTAGAGACCTGAATCGTGCGCGTCCAAGAGAAAACTTCCCCACACCATTCATTGATCAGATCTTGGATGCTTGTGCAGGAAGTGATATTTTTTCGTTCATGGGCGGCTTTTCGGGGTATAACCAGATTCAAATCAAACCTGAGGACCAACATAAAAGTGCTTTCATTTGTCCTTGGGATATGTTTGCATATTGGAAAATTCCCTTCGGCCTTAAAAATGCCGGAGCTATGTTTCAGCGTGCCATGACCTATGCCTTTCACGACCTTAAAAGTATAATGGAGGTTTTCTTGGATGATCTTGCCGGCCATTCTTGCAAGATAATGGACCACCCCAAGCACCTTCATTGGATTCTCAAACGATGTATATGCTACAAGATCTGATTGAATCCCAATAAATGCATATTTGCAGTGAGGTCTGGTCTCCTTCTAGGATTTATAGTTTCGAAAGAGGGTATTAGAGTCGATCCTCTTAAAGTTGAGGCAATACTTCGGTTGCCTCCTCCACACAACTTGTTTCAACTTTAGAGCCTCCAAGGGAGAGCTACTTTTCTACGTCACTTTATAGTCAATTATGCTAATCTTACCAAAGGTTTCGTGCGTTTGTTGAAGAAAGACGCACCGTTTATCTGGGATGAGCGAGCCCAGCAGTCTTTTGATGCCCTTAAGAAAGCTTTGGTATTAGCCCTTGTGCTTAGTCCACCAAATTTGCACAATATTTTATACTTTATGTGGCTACGTCTCAAGAGACGATTGGCATGGTATTAGTTCAAGTTGATGATGCACTCGTCGAGCATGTCATCTATTACCTCAATCGAAATCTAGTAGACGTTGAACTAAGATATACTCACGTGGAAAAGTTGGCACTTGCAACTGTACACGCAGTCCAATGGTTACGACACTATATTTTGCTTAGAACAACCATAGTTGTAGCGCATATCAATCCATTTCAGTTCGTGCTATCATGACGCATTATAGGGGGGAAGTACAATAAATGGATTGTGATCCTTCAGGAGTTCGATCTCGATTTTGCTTTGGTGAAGTCGGTGAAATCGTTGGTGTTTGCTGAGCTTATGTCGGACCTTCCGATACTTGATGAGGATGTCATCCATGAAGATTCCTTTGTGGATGAACACTTATTTCTTATCTCGTTAGAGGACCCTTAGTATGGGGATGTCATTGTATATCTCCAAACTTTGAAGTTTCCTCTGCATTATTCATAGGACGAGCGATGGCGTGTGAAACATCATGCTAAAGATTATACTATCGTCAGTGACACTTTGTATCATTGAGGAAAGGATTCGATTCTTCGTCATTGCTTGAATCACGAAGAAGCGGAGCGGGTGCTTAATGATTTCCATGCGGGGGCGTGTCGCGGTCACTTATCCAGGCTTGCTATAGCCCAACGTATTATGCGATCTGGTTACTTTTGGCCTTCAATCTTTAAGGATTGTATAAACACTGTGAAGATATGTCACCCTTGCCAGGTGTTTTCTCAGAATATACACTCGCATCTAGCGCCCCTTCATTCGGTCGTCATCGTCGGTCCCTTCACGAAGTGGGGGGTGGATTTCATGGATTGCAAACTAGCCTTGGCTGGGAGGCATCACCATATCATAGTGGTCGTGGACTAATTTTCCAAATGGGCTGAGGCCATGCCTACCGTAAAAGCCGATGGTGCTACAACAGCCCATTTCGTGTTCAATCAGATTATTACTCGGTTCGGTATTCCGAAAGAGATTGTCACTGACCATGGCAGTCACTTTCAGAACAAAATGATGGAGGATTTGTCTCTCGAGCTTGGGTTTCATCAAGAACACTCATCCTCTTACTATCCCCAAGTGAATGGTCAAGTTGAAGCAGTCAATAAGTCTTTGAAGACCATTCTCCAACGTGCCATCTAGCAAATCAAGAACAACTAGAACATTATGTTATATCATGCTTTGTGGGTGTATCGAACCACAGTCAAGACTGCCACTAGGTTATCATAATTTCAGCTAGTACACAGTGTGGAGTCGATTTTACCTATTGAATGCGACATCCCTTCGCTTAAACTGTCCATAGAGCTCCTCCCTAATACGACGAGTCTTGAGCAACGTTTAATCCACCTTGAGCAACTTGACGAGCAACGTCGAGATGCCGTTGTGGCTATAGATTCCAATAAACGTCATGTTAAGGTTCAGTATGATAGGTCTGTCCGTCCTTGGCAATATGCTGAGGGTGACTTGGTCCTCTTATATGACCAGGCTAAAGAACCCCTGGGGGCAGGCAAGTTTAACCCCATGTGGCATGATCCTTACATTGTGAGGCGCGTCCTGGAAAAAGGAGCCTATGAATTAGAGGACTATGAGGGGAACATCTTGAAGGAGCCTAGAAATGGGCTCTACCTCAAATGGTATAATGCTTGAACTTCTAGTTCGAGCTAATACTTTTGTATACTATTGTACAATTATTTATGTACATAGTTTAGCTTTCTTTTGGTTTTTAGGTCTGCTGATTAGCTTTCATTTGATTGACAGATGTTAGCGGAATATCCTACGTTCTTACGGTTCGCAGATGATGCTAGCCGTCATACACAGCAGCTTTCTTCTGCTACCTGGGTTATTTTTTCACTTGACCACCTAGTTGTGTCCTCTGGAGGTGCTTGTCTTGGTCCCACATATAACAATGTGGCTGAGTATAGTGTCATGATTGAGCTACTTCAGGATGCTATTTCACTTGGTATCCAGTCTTTAGAATTTCGCCTGGATTCACAACTAGTTGTGTCTCAGTTGAATGGTCAGTACCGTGTGAGGGATCCTACATTACTACAGAAATTCTTAAGGATAAGACTCTTAGAACGACATTTTGTTTCAATTACATACATTCATGTTCTGAGAAGTTTTAATCATATATTTGATGCATACGCTAACTATGTATTATATTGGAATTTGTCACATTCACAATGAAGCACACAAATAAAAGATACATTCATACATTTGTACATACACACATATAGTAGAACCGGAGAACCAAATTTTTTTATAAATAATATGTTCAAAAAATGGTATTGTCATAATACAAAATTGAAGCCCATAGCCTTCAAAAATATACATATCGATACAAAATGTGAATCTGAGATGTCTAATCCCTACGAGGAGGCCTAGCTTTCGCCTCGACAGGATGTGTTTGATAGTAATATTGTACTGCATTTGTGACATGTTGTAGTAGTCGCACCCAGTTACCCGGAACCCCCACTACCTAGCGCTGCATATCCTATGGTAGCCGCGCCACCTCTACCTGTGGTACCCTGGTGTTGATCTGTGATAGGTTGGCCCACAGAGTCTATAGTGTATTCTCTACTGCAACACCTACTACCTCATCACCCCTGCCCCAATGACGATGTCTCGGGAAACCCTCAGGTCTCACTGGACCCTTGTCTACGAGCAAATAGTCAAACATTAATATATGATACTACCCCCAAAAAGGTTTTTTCATTTACATCTATAATAAAAAATACATAAAAATTTAATACACCAAAAAACCCTAAAGAGAGTACTCACCAATGTCTCTGAACGCCGAATCTAGTGGAAGTGGCATGTCACGATCCAGGCGGAAGTCTATCCCTGCATAGGGGTAGTGCTCTATAGCTATGACCTGTCGATCCCACCAGTGAAAGAAATCCTCTCTGTATGGTGATGACTAAAGGCCACCACCCTGTCGCGTTAAGACCTTGGCCCATTGGGTCATGGCTGGGTCACAGAGACTATGAGGAGGGACCTACACCCTCGGACTGAGCCCCAGAACTCACTCAAAGAAGAAGCTACATAAGATACTTCCGTACTCGAAGTTTTTTGCTTCCCCTTGCTTGCACTCTGTCAGGTGGGTCTTCATGGACCCCAGTAGTGTGGTACACTAGTCAAATATCATGGGTTGCATACACTGTGACTCATAGAACATAACTGGCCTAGATTCCTGGTGAAGAGATTTTGAACTAGTAATCCGCACTAAGGTATCCACGACAACCTTCATGCTCAGGTTGACTATGGCTCTGATGGACACCTGAATCCCCACTGCCCGAGTATTTGGAACACAATACCGCTCTATATAGTCGAGGATGGTGATCCCACCACCCATAGAATGAGATCGAAGGCTTGCCACCTCACCTCGACGGGACAAACTAGTAATGAAGTAGATATCTTCCACTTCCAGGGAGAGTATTTGCCCGTCTAGGTTGAAGTTCTATGCATCGATGTCCGAGTAATCTATCAAACGGTGGAGCAATAGGTTTTGGGCCCTCAAACCCCCTATGCTCCAAAATTTGTATAACCCACATGCTTTTATCCCTTGCTATGCATGCACATCATTGCAGATGGCCTCATCCACTAGGTCATGTTCCCTCTCTCTCCACTCTAGAACCATCTTGTAGAGAGAAAAACCAAAGATTTTAGTCAAATTTATTTAAAAAACTAACTTCAAGGCCGTACCCGTGGGAAATTTTGCTGGTAGAGGTGGGTACCCATGGTCAACGCATGCATTGACTATGAGTACCCAGCCCTAGCCACGACCCACATAGTTATAGCCCGTGGGTAGCGCCATGACCATGTAGGGCATGTCCAAACAAAATATTTAATCGACGAAAATTGAAATAAAAGCATTAAAATGAAAGGTGTGGATGAGACTACCAACCTGGTCCTGACGGTTCAATGATTGGACACCCATAATTCTCAGAATCAGCAGTTGAACTTTGAGGTGAAAACTAACCACAAAACTCCAAATGGGTGAATAGTAAAAATGAATTGTAAATTGTAAATTTTTGTTACTATTTATAATTTTCAAAACCCACTTGTCTATAGTTTTTCACCATTTAATGTTGTTTGGACTAATACAATGTCATGGAGTAGCATTTTTTGACAAGATTTCTTCGGCAAAAGTTGTTTCCGATCATTTCATACCTACAGCAGGTTTATTTCACACCTGGCATATAAGGTAGATGTCATTTTTACATGCATTATGCATTTGACCTTTTGACCACTTTCGTAAAACCTAGGTGCGACCCCACTTTTTAACTAACATGGAACCTTCACACTGTTATAGAAGTGTCATTATGTGGCAGTAGGGCCTTTCTGAACATGGGTACCCTAGTTAGAACCCCCTTTTTGCGTTATGGTGCCCATGCCATTGTTTGTCCTTAGGATTGGGAGTCCTTTGTAGTTACGCCATGACGTTGCGATAAAGACTCATAATCTACTTTGTCTTATGCTGTCCATATCCCATAAGGACTCCCCCATTTATATCAAGTTGTGATTGCATTGCATCATCCTGCTTGCCGCTTAAGGCTTGTTCCGGCTCCCGCTTACTCAGTTATCAACCCGGTGCCTGAGCACTTTCCCTGTCGAGCCCTACAGAGCTTACATTGGCCCTTCACAATTTGATGACCTTTTGACCCTGAGGGAACACCCCCCCGAGTGTTCAAATCCTACACACGCTTCCTTGCATTGTTCATAGGTATGTTCCACTGCTTGGAACTAGTCTGCTCGCTATTTGACACTCGTTCCCTCACTTGTTGTACTATAAGCAATTTTATTATTTTTCAAACTTTCCCAAATATGAAAAAGACCAAAAAAATCAAATATTCCAAAACGTTGTTGATGTATATGTAACTTCGGAATGTATTTCACATATATGTATATTGTATTCCTATAGAGATGTTATTATTCCTCTATACAGAAGTAGTTGTATTCCTATAGAGATGCTATTATTCCTCTATATGGAAGTGTCGTCATTTATATTGTAAGTGTCGTAACTTATACTTGATGGGTTATTAGACCACCCTATTGGGGGTCGGCCATGTGGGTCAAAGGGTTATTAGACCACCCTAGTGGGGTTCGTCCCAGTCAGCATTATGTTAAGTGGTTAAGTTAAGGCCGACCTAATTGAGTAAAGGTCAAGTCAAGTTAGTGTATAAATAGAGAGCGTGTCTCTCTCATTTTACACATTCTATTCTCTCACTCACACTTTGGAGAGTGGCGCACTTGTCGAGGAGGAGGCTCTGCTGATAGGAGAAGACTATCTCTTGTATTCTGGTTGTATCATTGCTCTATCTATCTCTGAGGAAGTTATTGGGGTTTTTCACCTTTATGGTTTTCCCCAAGTAAACTCTGTGTCTCTTGTGTGCTTGCATTATTGTCTCCATGATTGATATGATGTAGATTTGCTGTACATGTTGTTCTCTTAGTTAAGATCCTATATCAAATTGAAGTAAATTCTGAAAATTTAACATGGTATCAGAGCTAGCCTGAAAGAAGGCATGATATGGCATGTATGACACTTGTTGCACTTACGATGCTAGGGCTTGATATAGCAAAAACCAGTCATTGTAGCACTTTTGCTATAAATCCTTTTTGGCAAGGTTTTCGGATCTGAAAAATTTACAGGTCGAAGATTAGATCCCCATGTACTTGGTTTCCAAAGGACATCCTCTAATTCGTTGTACTGTGTGATTTATGATCTGTATAATATAGGGTTTCTACCTCTTCCAGATCTGAATCAAAATCAGGTGACCTTGGGAAAAAGGTCATAACTTGGGCTAGGAATATCCAAATGAAATTTCGTAAAAAGTGACAGGTAGTACACAGACTTTATTATCTCAGGAAAATTTTTCAAATGCTGAAGTTGAACTAGTGACACGTGGCACGCTGTACAAGTTCGATCTCCTGTATTATCCCATAAACAGGTCATGTTCCGACACTTGGCATAACTCTCTCTGAGAGAATCCAATTGAGCCTAGACCTATCGAGATGGAAATATAACAGGTCGAAATATCTCAAGAAACATTTTCAGAGGCCGAAGTTGAACCAGTGACATGTGGCACGTCGTACACATTCGCTCTGCTGTATTATCCCATAAACAGGTCACATTGCGACACTTGGCATAACTCTCTCTCAGAGAATCCAATTGAGGTCAGACCTGTCGAGATGGAAAGATAATAGGTCGGGCTATCTCAGGAAAACTTTTCAGACCCTGTGGATAAAAAATTTTGGAGTTACACCAGAAACAATCAGTTACATATTTCTGTCAAAACAGAATTATTTTTGAGTACCTTCATTGATGGCTTCTGGAATTTAGGGCTTCGGAGAAAGTTGGAATTTTTGTAATCAAAGACGACGGCTGGATGCTACTCATCAAAATCGAAATTTAGATACCAAGATCAGATTTTTTGGTTGGGCAGAAGGCTGGGCTTGATCAAACCCCAGTTCGGGACTTTGATCGGAAAGATGGAAAATTAGGGCTTCTGCATAAGTGAAGAAGTTCCTGTCTTAGAGGGAGATGAGGCTAAGGCCTTCCATAAGAAGATTACAAGCAATCTTGACAGGTATGGCTTACAGGTATGTTTCATGGTTAAGTAACTCATATGTTTGTCTTCATATCATTACAGTACAATCTTTATTAATTACTGGACTTGTCGTATCACCTTAATAGAAGATATTCATTGATTAAGGTTTTGACACTTATGATTGTACTAATGCATTGTGATGTATGAGGTTTATGTTGTTTGCTAACACAAAGGGTACACCAAGAAAGTCAAATCATCTTCTACTTCAAGAACATGTGCTCATGGTGACATGAAGACAAAGATTCATCCATTGTCATGGATCACATAGAAGATCTACTTTCGAGGCATGTATAACTTGGTTCTACAATGGTTAACTTATGAGACATGCAGGTTACTAGAACAAGTCACTGAAGAGAACCAAAAGACATTATGTAGGTATGTTAGACATAACTAGCTAGCATGCTAATCCAGGTATGTTTTTCCTATATCAAGCTAGAATCCTACCTTGTGTTAGGATCTTATACTGTTGTGTTGTTGACAATGATTATTCATGAAGTCATAGGTTTGAATAATCATGGTTGTATGCATATTATGTTTCTTACCATAATTGATGATATGACTAACCAAAAGAATCATGAAGGTATAGGTTTGAATAATCACGGGTTTTATGCATATTATATCTCTTATCTTGATTGATGATTCAACTAACCAGAAGAGTCCTATGATCAAATAAGAATGTGCATGAGTAAAAGAAGACTTCCCTGAAACCTTGAATACTAATGTTTATTATCTGTGAATGATCATGAATATACATGTTTAATATTATTGTGTTTTGATAGTATTAAAATTATACTAATAAATGTGTGATTATGTATGAGATCTCAAGGATAACACAATGATGATACTAATAAGCATGCATTGTGATTAAGGATGGATGTAAGTTCAAGGACTGGCGATCCAGGAAGCAAAGATCAAGAGGGAGCACACTCCAGTTGTTCCTGCAAGAAAGCAAGGGAGCACACTTCAATAGTTTCTGCAAGGATGCATATATTCAGAGGGAGTTGACCACTTATCACAATCCATAAGAATGGAGTTGTGGAAAAGAAGCAAAGACTGAGAGGGAGTCAACCCAACAAACAAACAAAGATAAGTATTTGAATTGTCATTAATTGCATATTTTATTGTTTAAATAATACTGTTCAATAATGTATATACTGATGTTCCTAGAATTAGGTTGTGTATTATGCATATTAGAATAGTTGCATTGATGAACAATATATTACTAATATGCATGGGTAAGTGGCCTATGGCACTGTACAACATTCCATTGCTACTTATCTAGAATGAAACCTCTTTACTGACATGTTGGGAGTTGTGCACACTGTTAACAATGTTCTGGTAGAGATTGGAAGGCATCTAGAAAGTTACGGGATATGGATAAATGTTGTATTGAAGCATTGGATAAGATAATTGCATGACTGTATGACATATTTCTTTATGTGTAAGAATTTGTTCTGAAAACTATGAGATGTTTTCTAATCATGCAATTTAAATTTTTGTGTACGAAAGATCGTATGGCATCACCTACAAAAGAAGAACTACAACAATTGTTCAGCAACAAAATTATCTTTTGAAGATATTGAAGTTCCCAGGATATGGGAAGAATGCCATGATCCGTCGATCATGAAGAATGATGTTTGGGATGTAGTCCCAAGACCTGAAGGGAAGTTTGTTATGACTTCCGTATGGATCTATCAAGATCAAGCATGTTGCAGATGGCAGCATAGAGAAATATAAATGTGATGAAATAGAAGATACACCAGATGGATTTCAAGACAGCTTTCTTGAATGGTGTAGTTGAAGAAGAAGTGTACGTGGAGCAGCCACTTGGTTCTAAGACACATGACAGGGAGTCATATATGTGCAGAACTTGGGTATGATGCACCACTTTCTAGGTATGGAGGTGTGGCAGAGTGCAGATGGAATCTTCCTTAGACAAGGGAAGTATGCAGTAGAGATCCTGAAGAGGTTCGGGATGATGGACTGCGAGGCTATGGCATCGAACTTGAAGCTTCTGTGTGATGCTTCATCTGAACTAGTTGATGTCACTATGTATCGTCAGATGATTGTGTCCTTGATGTACCTGACGAACATGAGACCAGATATTTGCTTTGCGGTGAACACATTGAGCCAGTTCCTGACAGATCCGAGGAGTGTTCACCTGGTTGTTGTAAAGCATAATCTAAGGTACTTGAAGGGTACAGTTGATTATGGGCTCAAATATGATGTGAATCAAAAGTTTAACCTGCAGGGTTATGTTGATTCAGATTGGGCAGGAAGTGCTGAAGATAGGAAGAGCACTTCTGGGTGCTTCCTCAGTATGGGATCAGGTGTGATCTCTTGGTTTAGAAGGAAGCAGTCCTGCATATCACTGAGTATAGCCAAAGAAAAGTATGTTGCGACGGATGAGCAGGTTGCAGATGTATTGACCAAGCTATTGGCCAGAGTGCAGTTTGAGTACTTCAAAGATAGGCTTGGTGCACTTCAGATCGAGTTTCATTCCAAAGGGAAGTGATGAGTTCGGAAGATGCAGTTGCACATGAGCTTTTCTGACATGGTTGATGTGTTCTCCCATGGTCGTGATGTAATTGCTGAGCCATTCTCACATGGTGGAAGATGTGTTCTCCCATGGTGTAGATGTAAGGGCTAGAGCCATTCTCACATGGTGGTAGATGTGTTCCCCATGGTGAAAAAGTAAGGGCTAGAGCCCTCCCCGAATGGTGGTAGATGTGTTCTCCCATTTCAGTGGTGTAAGTACTGGATGATGTGCATCTATGCTGTGCTTCATGGACGATGAGATGATCTGAAGAATACGATGCTATGATGATCAGGAGGATCATGGATGATGATCATCAGGATGATGATCATCAGGATGATGCTCCAGTTACTGCTTTATATGTATATGTATGCATCATGTTGGATGCTGGATATGATCAGTTGGATCATTTATATGTATATGTATATGTATGCATCATGTTTGATGTTGGATATGATCAGTTGGATCATTTGTATGTATTTTGTATATGCATCATGTTGGATGCTTGGACCATGTATCTGTATATGTATCAGGTGGATACATTGTATGATCAGGTAGATCATGTATGTTGATATGTATTAGGTATGATCAGGTGGATCATGTATTTGTGTTTGTATCAGGTGGATACACTGTATGATCAGGTGGATCATGTATTTGTATTTGTATCAGGTGGATCATGTATGATGATATGTATCAGGTAGATACTTGGTATGCATCAGGTGGATGCATTGTATGATCAGGATGATCATGATGATGAGCTTCAGGATGTTGCTCCAGATGATATGTATCAGGATGGTATAGTGATGATGATTAGTGTGATCATGAGCATCAGGATGATGCTTTGTGCGATGATGATCCCTTGGATCATGAGTATCAGGTTGATACTTGGAGGTCAGAGATGATATGTGGCAAGTTGTGCAAATAGCATGTAATCAATCCTAGGAGATCTTGCCGGTCGTGCTATGGCACATAAATTTTCCTGGGATACTATTTCCGGTATTGCTATGTAGTATGTAATCAGTCCTCACATATCTGATAGGTTGAGATATGTGCTCATAATCAGTCCTGGGATGAGGTATTACTACGAAGACATGTCAGTCCTGGAGATCCGAGAGGTTGAGTTGTGTGCTCGTAATTAGTCCTAGGATGCTCTTTAGAGATCTTGTCGATCGTGCTGCGGCACATAAATGTTCCTGGGATGCTCTTTAAAGGTTTTGTCTATCCACATGTAATCAGTCCTGGAGATCCGAGAGGTTGAGCTGTGTGCTCGTAATAAGTCCTGGGATGCTCTTTAGAAATCTTGTCGGTCGTGCTGCGGCAAATAAATGTTCCTGGGATGCTCTTTAAAGGTATTGTGGAGGAGATGCATGTAATTAGTCTTGGAAGATCTTTTCGGTCGTGCTTAGGCACATAAATGTTCCTGGGATACTCTTTCTGGTATTGTATCTGCACATAAAATTAGTCCTGAGAGGCCACCTCTATCAGACCGTTCACACAGATGATGAAGACCTGCAGGTGGTGGTCCTACATCCAGTATGAAAAAGGACTGGCTCTGTAGAACTTCCTCTGACGAGTAGATTCAGATATTGATTGAGATAGCAGCAGCAGTGACGATGATGATGACTCGATGACGATTATCCAGTGACGATGATCCAGAGAAGAAGACTTGTGCAAGAAGACCTGTGTCGAGAAATACCTTCCTAGTTAAGAGGGAGTGTTGATGTATATGTAACTTTGGAATTTATTTCACATATATGTATATTGTATTCCTATAGAGATGTTATCATTCCTCTATACGGAAGTGTCGTCATTTATATTGTAAGTATCATAACTTATACTTGATGGGTTATTAGACCACCTTGTTGGTGTCGGCCCTGTATAAGTCATGTGGGTCAAAGGGTTATTAGACCACCCTATTGGGGGTTGGCCGGGTCAAAGGGTTGTTAGACCACCCTAGTGGGGGTCGGCCCAGTCAGCATTATGTTAAGTGGTTAAGTTGAGGCCAACCTAATTGAGTAAAGGTCAAGTCAAGTTAGTGTAAAAATAGAGAGTGTGTCTCTCTCATTTTACACATTCTACTCTCTCACTCACACTTTGGAGAGTGGTGCACTTGTAGAGGAGGAGGCTCTGCTGCTAGGAGAAGACTATCTCTTGTATTCTGGTTGTATCATTGCTCTATCTATCTCTGAGGAATTTATTGGGGTTTTTCACCTTTATGGTTTTCCCCAAGTAAACTATGTGGCTCTTGTGTGCTTGCATTATTGTGTCCATGATTGATATGCTGTAGATTTGTTGTACATGTTGTTCCCTCAATTAAGATCCTAGATCAGATTGAAGTAAATTCTGAAAATTTAACAAAAGCCGGATGGGATTATGGTTACTACTTTTTGTTGGAAGCTGTTGTGTCGCCTTTGAATAGAGCATTCATTCCACTCCATATATTATGAGTTGGGACTATAGTTGGACCTTAGGAGCTGTACTTGTTTCTCATTTTACTCCACCGATTGGTTAAGATTCCAATCATTATGGAGCCCTTTGTGATGCCTCCTGCATCGCACAGTTTATATTGAGTCTATGCTGCCTGAGTCTATCCATCTTCTCATGCTCTTGTTCAAAGGAAGTTCTGAAACCAGATTCAGCCACTCCTCATATCTCTTGACTATTGCATGCCAGACATCCTTATTGAGTGAGTCCATTTCACCTAAGTTCTTCCAAATCTTTCAGTGTAGCTGGTACCTCGTGCTAGTTGATGGGGGATGCCTTAATGCCCTCCTTCCAGCGAGTCTCATTCCGTCGAATTCAACCCATTTATTCCAGAACTTGAGGCTTAGAGTTCGGTTGAGTACCTTGAGGCTTGCAGTAATTACTGGCAGGTTCTCTCGCCATCGACAGTTTGGGAATACATCAATGTCCCTTGATCGATGGATTCATATTAGTATTCAACCTCAACACATCTATTCACACTTTGATGATTATGCTCTGTGCCTTGATGCCCATTTTCATTATTGGTGGGTTATCTCGCGTCTGTTAACGGTATACATCATTGATCGGTAATCAGACAATGTCACGTCAGGTTTGACCTCAACTCCTTTATTCACTTGATGAGACTTGCACCGTCGAAGACTTGCGTAGAAGACCCCAGGAGATAGTGGCATTCAGTATGCTACTTATGATTATAACTTTACATCTGAGATATCACCTCTTAGATGTCAGCAGTTTATACCTCCAGTTTGCACCAGTTGTTTCCTTTCTAGTAGGAGACCATATCTTACTGTAGAGGGATCATGGTTGTGATCACTTCTAACATGTATTCACTATATACTTCCTATTCATGGTCGTTGTATCAGATTGTTGTACTATACCGACATGTACTCTGGATACTATTGTATTATGACGAGTGAGCTGATCCTTCGACTTGTGTCTCCATCACTCCACTTCTGATATTTATAATGTATTTTAGCCATCGTAGCATCAGTCTCTGACCTCACACATTAGGGGGCATCTGTTACAATGTAATTTTCCACCTTGTGAGCATCAACACTCTTTGGCCTACAGGATCCATTTTACTAACTTAGATCCACTTCATATCTTTCAAACACACTATTTTCCCTATTTTTTCCTTTGTAGGCTAGCTGCATCACTACAGTGGGTGTACTTGCGAGTTGCATCACTATAGCCCGCGGGTAGCATGTAAAATGGTAAAAATCACTAGTTAATTACTTTTTACTCCCAAAAAGCGGTCATAGGGATACCTTTGGCCCTCCATTTTCCCCAAAATGCCTTGATGTGTCCTTTCACTTACCTTTGAGAGGACTATATATTGAGCACATATGGCTTCTGGACGGGAGGAAAAAAGAGAGCAAGAGAACTCTAGTGGATTTTTTCCTTATCTTGAGTCTACAGTAATTGATCCTTGTAGTTGTGAACCCTTTATGTTCACCTTCCAAACTCCTATCATAGTTTTAGTTTGACATTCCATGGAGGATTGAAGTGGTGGATGCACAAGTGGAGAGACCCAGATTTTGGTTCAAATTGGTTGCCGACAAGAGGTTGTATCACATTGTACTTCTTGTTATTTATTAATAGAAATACTCATATTCTCGTCCATTAATGTTGTGAATGGTGTTTATATTACATTGGGTTTCATTTACTTATAATATTATGGACCATTTCTATTGATGATGTTAATGTCGTTTATATATTATATGCGCTTGTTGTATATTGGTTGTCAAGACTAATTTGCAGGTTCAAGTGCATGGATTGAAAGCTCCAACAGGGATCTGCATCAAACATTTGGATCGAGGTTGGTTATATTCTTCATTATCTTAGCATTGTCACTTATATAGCATACAATTGAGAATTGAGTTAATTTCTGGTAGTCAGTTGTCTGTTGTGGTCCACCCCAAGCCATAGGAAGTTTTCTCCAACACAAGAGGCCCAAAATCAGAACATACAGATGATAGCAGTAGAAAAATGGAACACAGATTGTCACATTAATGTTGTGACGCAAAGTGGAGCAACCACATGTTGATATGGAAGAACTAAAGCTTTAACTTTCAAGAGTCACCAAGCTAAGTGGGTTCCTACTGAAGGGGCTTGGATAAGGAAAGTGATGGGAAAAACACCTGATTTCAACCTGAACAAAGAAAAAGAAGTCTTCATGGAAGCAAGAGAAACCTTCAAAGAGACAACACCTATAAATCCAAGAATCCGGTTATGAAGTGAGATCACAGCTATGAAGGATATGCTAGCTTCATATGATCGATCGCGCACTACAACAGACCCGGTGAGTCCTGTTGCGCAACTGCTATAGAGCTTCCTGAAGTTATTACATCATGAGAACTACCATAAGTAAAAATCTTGCTAAGTCATTATGAGCAGCGCAATGTGGCGAACGGAGCACATAGCATGGTTCATCATATTAAGAGTCATAAAAGAACTGAAAGAGAAATGAGGCTAACTACGCAGATTAGAGAATTTGAAATGGATGAGGTCATCCTTGACTTAGGATCAGAAGTGAATGTCTTGACAAAGCAGAAATGGGAACAAATGGGGAAGCCGAAGTTATCGTGGTCACCCATACAGTTGAGACTAGCGAATCAATAGAAGTTTATACCCTTTGGGATATTATCCAGTGTCCTCGTTGACATTGATGGAGTGAGAAGTTATGCAGACTTCGAGGTTATTGAAATGTTTGATGATATCCAACCCTATCCTGCACTATTGGAAATATATTGGGAAATGGATAACCTCGCAATTATCAATTTGAAAAAGAAGCAGATGATATTCAAAGGAAAGGATATCAGGGTTATCACACCTTTGGACCCTGCACAAGGACCTAGATACACTGAACCAATAAGAGAAGAATGGAAAGTGCAAGATCTAGATCGTATCTACAAGATGACAGTGAATAAGGAATATTACGTCAAACCAACTGATGATGGAACACTGATTTGGTGCTGTGACAGCTCTTTCATATTAGAATTTTATATGGGACTAGAGAATTGGCAAAGTAGAATGCATGAACTATCTGCCAAAAGATGCGCGCAGCTTACGAAATCATTGCGCTGGATTGGAACAGAGGTAAGTCCAATCCCTACTTATGATGGCTTGACTAACATCCATACATTTTTTCCAGAATATCTTATAGCAGTTTCAGATGAACATAAGATAACAAAATTGGATACAGCACTGCGTGCTACACTTGCTAGATTGTGGGTTGCGCATAAGCAGAATCTAACCACATGGGAACAGTGTAAGCACATGATGGAGATCAAATTTATGGAAGAAACTAATCTTGTACAAGTGAAATATAATGGAAAAATTGATCCTAGAGACCACATATATCTTTTCACGAAAGCATGGACACACGTATCACGACCAAAATGGGTCCATCGGTTTGTACACACATTGGAGTTGATTCCGAAGAACTAGTACACAGATGCAGAACTTCACAAAGAAATAGTGGAATGGTCTGTAAGGACTCAGAATTTCAACGCAACTTTCATCTTTGAGGATGAATGTCCAAGTATCAATGAGGCACTACAGGTCATCAAAAAGAAGGTATTCAAGGACACATAAGAACCAATGTATCAACAACCAGAATGGGAAAGACACATAGAACATGCCCTGGGATATTACAACTTCACATTATACAATGATGAAGAGGGAAGCGAAGTAGAAGGACCACCATTGGAAATCCCATATTTGAGCAATCCTGTGAAAAATCAGAAAGTGAACATTAGCACTACTGAAGAACCAAAGTTCGCTTCTATAGGTCATTAATGGGATGAGGAAATGGTTGCACAGATAGCAGATTTACTCCGTGAATACGAAGACTTATTTCCTATGAAGTTTTCTGAAATGAAAGGCATTTTGGGCGACTTGGGGGTTATGAAAATACCTCTCGAGACGGATGCAAAACCAATTAAGCAGAGACCTTATCGACTTAATCCAAGATACAAATAAAGGGTAAAAGCAGAGCTCGATAAGATGCTCGATGCAAGAATCATTGAACCTATAGAAGAGTCAAAATGGATAATTCCCATGGTTATCCAAGAAAATAAGACTAAAGGAGAAATTGGGATTTGTGTAGATGTAAGAAAGTTGAACGATGCATTGCTGCATGATCCTTTCCCTACTCCATTTACAGATGAAGTGTTAGACAATGTTGGAGGGAATGAAGCGTATTCTTTCACTGATGGATTTTTTGGATGCCATCAGATCAGCATTGATACAGTAGACAGGAATAAGACCACATATGCTACAGAATGGGGCTCATTTCAGTACACAGTTATGCCCTTTGGTCTGAAGAATGCACCTGCTATTTCCTAAAGAGTAGTTTTTGTTTCATTCAAAGATTTTATCCATAAATTTTTAGAAGTATATTTTGATGATTGGACAGTATTTGGGTTACGTAAGAACCACTATGCCAGCTTAAGAGTGATGTTAGCAAAGTGTAGACAACACCATATCTCCCTCAATTTGAAGAAAAGCATCTTCTGTGTGCCCTATGGAATCCTGTTGGGACACATTGTTTGTAAATAAGGACTGATGGTTGATCCTGCTAAAATCACAGTTATTGTGAATTTTCCAGTGCCTAATTCAGTAAAACAACTACGCACCACATTGGGACACACGGGCTATTACAGGAAGTTCATCAAAGGATATGTGCAGATAACTACACCTATGGAAAAATTGTTGAATAAAGAAGTAAAGTTGATATCGACTGAAGATTGGCAGAAAGGACTAGACATATTGAAGGAAAGGATGGTAAGTACGTCTATCTTAGTTTTCCCGGATTGAATCAAATCATTTCACGTGCATGTAGATGCTTCATCCATCGCACTTGGATGTGTACTAGCTCATCTAGGAGAGGGAGGCATTGACCATCCTATTGCAATCTCCAGGAGGAAGCTGTCCTTAGCAGAAAAGAATTATACCACCACAGAAAGAGAAGCTTTGGCCATGGTGTACGCACTTTAGAAATTCACCCACTTTGTTGGGTGCGCACTTCTGCATGTTTACTGACCATTCATCTTTGAAATACTTGGTCAATAAACCAGTGTTAGGGGGAAGAATCTGTATATGGTTGTTACTCTTTCAAGAATATGATTTTGAAATCGTTGTTAAGCCAGGAAGGCTGAACTCAGGACTTGACCATCTTTCCAAAATTGAGTTAGGAAAAGAACCTACAAACCTGGAAGACATTCTACCAGATGCACAGTTGTTTTCTATCCAGATAACAGATGACTATTATAAGGACATTATAGAATTTATGATCATGGTTATGGAACCTACAGAGTTTACTACTCATCAGAAGAAGAAACTGGTAGTTAAAGCAGCAGACTTCACTATAATTGTAGGACAATTATACAAACTAGGACCGGATGAAGTACTGCATAGCTGTGTGCTAGAACATGAGAAAACATTGATACTTGCTGAATCACATTGAGGGGTGTCTAGAGGCCATTACGGAGGAAGAGAAACTGTGTAGAAAATCCTAAGAGCAGTACTATGGTGGCCTACACTATACAGGGACTCAAAGGAGTATTTCCAAAGTTTGATGTTTGCCGAAGAACAGGGAATCCATATCGCACAGATGAGATGCAATTGAGGCCACATTTGACATTGCAAGATTTGATAAATGGGCTATTGATTTTGTGGGACCTATTAACCCACCAGGAAAGAGAACTGGTTCAAGATACATTATCACAACTATAGATTATCTAACTAGATAAGAAGAAGCAAAACCAGTGAAGGACTGTAGCGTAGTTACTGCCGCGTAGTTCATTTTTTAGAACATCCTCACAAGATTTGGATGTCCAAATATCCTAATGAGTGATCAGGGAACACACTTCTTGAATAGAACCATTCAAGACCTGACTGAAAAACTCTCGATCTACCATCAGAAGAGCACACCATATCATCCACAGGCTAATGGAACTATTGAGGCATTTAACAAAGTGTTGGAAAATGCACTGACTAAGGTATCTAATATAAACAGGGATGATTGGGATCTGCGAATACCAGCTGTGTTATGGGCATACAGGACAACTTGCAAGAAGTTGACAGGCCATACACCTTTCAGGTTAACATATGGACAAGAAGTTGTGATTCCAATGTAATACTTAGTACCAAGTTTAAGAATTGCAGCTTTCACAGGAATGGCAGATGATGAGACAATGGAAGAAAGGATACTACACTTGGTTGGGTTGGAGGAAGATCACTTCATTGTAGGATTTCACCAACAAGTGCAGAAAGATAGATAAAAATCATGGCATGATCGCCACATCAAGTACAAATCCCTTCAGGTAGGCAATCTTGTTCTCCTCTATGATAGTAAATTCATGAAGTTTCCTGGAAAATTTAAAATGCATTGGCTAGGGCCATATATTGTTATGCATGTTACTAACGGTGGCGCGGTTTAGCTAGCCACATTAGCAGGAGAAAACCTGCTAGGTCTTATTAATGGAAGTAGACTAAAACCCTACAGGGATAGTCCTACTTCGCTCGCCCTCATTGATCAGAAGCGAAGAAGATTCTAAGTGTCAAGTGCAGTTGAAATTGGACACTAAGAATGACAGAATAAAGAGTCTGCACACAATTTTGGTGAAATACGAAGTTCCATGAAATATGAACTGCGTAGTGCACAAAGAAAGTTAGATGCGAAGTGCACGCAAGAAGTTGGATGCATAGTGCACAGGGGAAGTTGAACGTGAAGTGAAAAGAAGAAACGCAAATGCGAAGTTAAAAATGAAGGAGCACAAGTTCACAGAGAAACCGCACAAAATTTTTTTGTCCAAGCCGTGAGTGCAAATCGAAGAAACTAGCCGTTAAAATGTCGGTCGAAAAAATAGTCATTATACGTTGTTTTTATCGACGCCCGCTTGTGCATTTAACACAAACTTATCCGTTTTGATGCATTCAATGAAGGAAAAGGACCAATATCCTCAGTAGATGAGGCCAACGGTAATGAAATTTAATTTTCATCTAGCCGTTTATGGGCGTGACTTAAGCCTAACTGGGTTTATAAATACTACTACGACCAGACTCGCGGGTTTTACCGTCAGTTTTAAATTTTTCCGCAAGAACAATTTCAGTTTTCACTACTGAGTGCCAAGCAATATCGAGAGCATACAGACCAACTTCCAGCTGAATTTTGGAACAATATAAAGTTGAACAGGTTGTGAAACGCCCGTTAAGAAATTTGTTTTAGAAAGAGGTTTCGCATCAAGAAGTTGACCCCGCAATACCACCAATATGCAGCGAAAGGATAAGGGACCCCTTAAGGAACCTGAGAAGCCGAATGCCCGAGGAAATCTAATCCTGGACCACCATTTCCACCAGGGGACAGCCCCATTTCTTTGACGCATGAATATATCCCACCAAGAAGGATTGACACGCCAACAGTTACCATATTCAGGAACGCACAGTATGACATTCTGGTACCGTCGATTTCCAGCTATGTGGAAATCCAAGGGAACCTACTTGGAAAAGTAGAAGGATGCAAGTTCGCAAACCATAATCTCCTAGAAGTGAAAGACCCGAAAGAGCCAAAATATCCTCAATTTCAAGCTGACCAATCCATGTGCAGAAGGGAGGATGCAAAATCAGGGAAACCTATCATCATTCTGCTGGATTGGATTAAGTAGTTGGCGCCCTCCGGCTTGCTGCATCTCCTACATATACCCCACTTCGAGCGAATTCCTGAATGTACCACAGTGGTGCGTACTCTGATAGCATGCACACACAAGGGATTCCTATGGCTTGACTGCAAGATTCACATCAATGTCAACCTCATCTACAACATCACTCATCTTAGTAAGCAAGGCGATGATGTTGGAGGGGAGTTCATAGGAAAAACGAAGGATAAAGAGCTCGTAAAGAAAATGAAAGAAGAATATAAAATAGTAAAGGGGAAATGAGGCTTTATCACAGACGGAATTGAAGACAAAGCCACAAAGTTCACCGTCCAGTTGCTCGCAGGCAAGATTTTGCGAAAGTGTAGACCAGTGGAAGTGTCGACCGCAGCGGTTCTTCTCACTGCGAAGGGGGAAGATGGGCACCCATACAACTAGGCTAGTTATCTGTTGAATTAATTCTTGGAGGATGTCTGTGAAACACAGGATACGAGAAGCATATTCCACTACACGTGGCTGATGATATTGATTTCTTTTATAGGATGGAAGGAACCACTGTATCAACACAACCTTCCAATGATAATGGGAGATTGTCAACCTGCAAAGTATGCCAATCTGTGGGAAAACGTGCGGCCGGAACGACAACGTGTAAATAATGAGTAGTTCTACACTTACTATGGCCAATTGTATGATGTAATACTACGCACTCCACGCATTTCAAAATATACAACACTGTTTCTTCAGAAGATGGTAGTTAAGGTTGATTTGCACTCTATTTACATTTAGCCAAAGGTCAAAAAGAATAACCCAATATGGTTCCCTATGGATTACCAGTTGGATGCACCAACGATTGAGCTAGCCATAGAAGACTTGCCACCAGAGTGGAAGGTAGATGTGCCACTTGAAATTTATTCTACATCGAATGAAAGAAACACTAAGACTCCAATTGTTGAAGAGGAAATAGGCCAAGACACTATTGAAGTGCCAAAAGGAGAAAAGTGAAAGGATCCTGAAGGTCCAGTACCAGAAAAAGGACAAAGGAATAAAAGTAAGGAAACCAAGATCAACCTAGAAGCGCAGTTGCATGAAGACGACTACGACTCCATCGCTCTACATATACGCTAGCAACTAGAGGATACACTGGCTATAAAAGACAGTAAGAATGAAGAGGCACAAGTGCAGTTAAACCAGAACCTCGCAGTGCTCAAGCTTATGGTTGTGAAGTTAGAACAAGTCCAGCAGGACTTCGTTCGAGAATCTGATTCGAAAGGTAAGACAGGTGAATCTAGTCGACGAAGGATAAGGCCACTGGTCGAAACAATAAAACCCCGCCTAGTTAGAATGCATCCACTCAACATCATTTTCCCAAATGAGGAGATGACTGAAGTGTTAAATTTTGAGCTGTTAAATTTTCAGAATTTACTTCAATCTGATCTAGGATCTTAACTGAGAGAACAACATATACAGCAAATCTATAGCATATCAATCATGGACACAATAATCCAAGCACACAAGAGACACAAAGTTTACTTGGGGAAAACCATAAAGGTGAAAAACCCCAATAACTTCCTCAGAGATAGATAGAGCAATGATACAACCAGAATACAAGAGATAGCCTTCTCCTAGCAGCAGAGCCTCCTCCTCCACAAGTGCGCCACTCTCCAAGTGTGAGTGATAGAATAGAATGTGTAAAATGAGAGAGACGCACTCTCTATTTATACACTAAATTGACTTGACCTTTACTCAACTAGGTCGGCCTCAACTTAACCACATAACATAATGCTGAATGGGATAACCCCCACTAGGGTGGTCTAATAACCCTTTGACCCACATGGCCGACCCCCAATAGGGTGGTCTAATAACCCTTTGACCCACATGACTTATACAGGGCCGACCCCAACAAGGTGGTCTAATAACCCATCAAGTATAAGTTACGACACTTACAATATAAATGACGACACTTCCGTATAGAGGAATAATAACATCTCTATAGGAATACAATATACATATATGTGAAATACATTCTGAAGTTACATATACATCAACACTCCCTCTTAACTAGGAAGGTATTTCTCGACACAGGTCTTCTAGCACAAGTCTTCTTCTCTGGATCATCGTCACTGGATAATCGTCATCGAGACATCATCATCGTCACTACTGCTGCTATCTCAATCAATCTTTGAATCTACTCGTCATAGGAAGTTCTACAGAGCCTCTCCTTTTTCATACTAGATGTAGGCCCACCACCTGTAGGTCTTCGTCATCACTGGCCATACTATGGAATCCTCAGGACTTATTACGTGCATCACAAAACCTCGAAAGAGCATCCCAGGCTATTACGAGCACACGACTCTACCTATAGGATCTCCCAAGTCCATATTATATGTGACCTCACCACAAAACCTCGCAAGAGCATCCCAGGATATTACGAGCACATAGCTCTACCTATAGGATCTCCTAGGGACAGATTATATGTGGTCACCACAAAACCTTGCAAGAGCATCCCAGGCTGTTACAAGCACACAGCTCTACCTATAGGATCTCCCAGGGACAGATTATATGTGGTCATGGAAAAACCTTGCAAGAGCATCCCAGGACTTATTACGGGCAAACAACCCAACCTATCGGATCTCCCAGGGACATATTATATGCCATAGGACAAAACCTTGAAAGAGCATCCACCAGATATCCCAGGGCCAGATTATATGCTATAGGAAAAACCTCGAAAGACTATCTGCAGATCTCCCAGGGCCAAATTATATGTCCTCCCAGAGCAAAACCTAGAAAGAGCATTTGTCAGATATCCCAAGGCCAAATTATATGCCATAGGAAAAACCTCGAAAGACTATCTGCAAATCTCCCAGGGCCAAATTATATGCTCATCTGCACAACCTGATCAACGGCCATAGAGTATCAACCTGATACTCACCATACATCATCCTGATGTATACATGATAATCCTGATCATCATCACTACAACATCCTGCTGCGAGTCATCTGGAGCAACATCCTGAAGCTTGTCATCCATGATCATCCTGATCATATAATGAATTTACCTGATGCATACCAAGTATCTACCTGATACATATCATCATACATGATCCACCTAATCATACAATGTATCCACCTGATACAAATACAAATACATGATCCACCTGATCATACATGATACATATCAACATACATGATCTACCTGATCATACAATGTATCCACTTGATACATATACAGATACATGGTCCAAGCATCCAACATGATGCATATACATACAAATGATCCAACTGATCATATCCAGCATCGAACATGATGCGTACATACATATAAATGATCCAACTGATCATATCCAACATCTAACATGATGCGTACATACGTATACATATAAATGATCCAACTGTCATATCCATCATCCAATATGATGCATATACAAAGCAGTAACTGGAGCAACATCCTGATGATCATCATCCAGCGCATACATCCACAGCCATGTGAAAAATCCTCCTTCCAACATGCTTGGAATGGCCTCTGCAAATGTGTCCATCACTTCTTCCTCGAAGTGTCATTAATCAGAAGAACACCAAGCCTCTCTCTGAAGTACTCGAACTTCACTTTGGCTAGTGGTTTCGTCAGCACATCTGCAATCTGTGTTAAATTTTGAGCATTAATTCATTATACTCTAGGATCTTTGCTGAGAGAATAACATCTACAGTATATCAATGCATGACAATCATAATATGACAAGCATCACAAGCATCACAAGAATCAAAAGCATAGAGACAAGAGACACAGAGTTTCCGTGGGGAAAACCCTAAGGTGAAAAACCCCACAACTTCCTCAGAGATAGAGAGAGAAATGGCTCAACCAAAATACAACCAAATAACACTGAGATAATCTCCTAGCAGATGATCCTCCTCCTCCTCACAAGTGCGCCACTTTCCAGAGAGAGAGTGAGTTACTTTTCCGAGTGAGTAAAATAGAGATCTCCTATCTCTATTTATACTCACCTTTTTTCCCAGTGACCTACTGGGGCCGACTTGTCTACTTAGATACATCCACATTATATTATATATAATTCCGGGCCGACCCCAAATGGTGGTCTAATAACCCATCGGCAGGTACACACACTTGCGACACTTGTCAGTCCACATGACGACACTTCCTTATAGAGGAATAACACATCTCTTATAAGGGTACAATAAATATATATAAAATATACAGATGAAATACATTCCGAAGTTACATATACATCAACACTCCCTCTTAGCTAGGAAGGTATTTCTCGACACAGATCTGCTAGACAAGTCTTCTTCTCTGGATCATCGTCATCGATGCATCGTCATCATCATCGTCACAGCTGCTGCTATCTCAACCAATCTCTGACTCTACTCGTCATAGGAAGTTCTACAGAGCCAGTCCTTTTTCATACTGGATGTAGGCCCGCCATCTGCAGGTCTTCATCATCACTGGCCATACTGTGGAATCCTCAGGACTCATTACGTGCGTCACAAAACCTCGCTGCAGCATCCCAGGCTATTACGAGCACACAGCTCTACCTGTAGGATCTCCCAGGAGCACATTACATGTCACCCATCACAAAACCTGGCTGAAGCATCCCAGGCTGTTACGAGCACGTGGCTCTACCTGTCGGATCTCCCAGGAGCACATTACATGTGATCTCACCACAAAACCTGGATGACGCATCTGAGGCCTTTTTCATCCTGTTCATATCTCCCAGGAGCAAATTACATATGGTCATGGAAAAACCCGGCTGAAGCATCTGAGGCCTTTTTCATCCTGTCCAGATCTCCCAGGAGCAAATTACATGCCATAGGACAAAACCTCGCAAGAGCATCTGCCAGATATCCCAGGGCACCGAATTACATGCCATAGGCAAAACCTCGAAAGGCTATCTGCAGATCTCCCAAGGCACAAATTACATGTCCTTCCAAGCAAAACCTCGCAAGAGCATTTGCCAGATGTCCTAGGGCACCGAATTACATGCCATAGGAAAAACCTCAAAAGACCATCTGCAAATCTCCCAGGGCACAAATTACATGCTTACTTGCACAACCTGATCCACGGCCACAAAGTATCATCTGATACTCATCAAACATCATCCTGATGTACACATGATCATCCTGATCATCATCACTGCAACATCCTGCTGCATGTCATCTGGAGAAGCTCATCATCCACGATCATCCTGATCATACAATGCATCCATCTGATGCACACCAAGTATCCATCTGATACATACATAGGTACATGATCCACACAATGTATCCATCAGCATACATGAACTATCTGATCATACAAAGATACATGATCCACACAATGTATCCATCAACATACATGATCTATCTGATCATACAAAGATACATGATCCAAACAATGTATCCATCAACATACATGATCTACCTGATCATACAAAGATACATGATCCACACAATGTATCCATCAACATACATGATCTACCTGATCATACAAAGATACATGATCCACATAATGTATCCATCAGCATCCAACATGATGCGTACATACAAAATACATACACATGATCCAACCGATCATATCCAGCATCCAACATGATGCGTACATACATACATATAATGATCCAGCTGATCATATCCAAGCAGAAACCAGAACATCATCTTGATGCTCATCATCCAGCGCTTACATCCACATCCATTTGAAGGATCCCCATTCCAACATGCTTGGAATGGCTTCAACAAATGTGTCCATCACTTCTTCCTCGAAGTATCCTCGATCTGAATCACGCCAAGCCTCTCTCTGAAGTACTCAAACTTCACCCTGGCTAGTGGCTTCGTCAGCACATCTGCAATCTGCTCGTCCGTCACAACATACAGGAGCTTCACAGCTCCTCTCTGCACCATATCCCTGATATAGTGATATTTGATCTCTATGTGTTTCGACCTGTCATGAAACACTGGGTTCTCAGATAGCTTCACACAACTCTGGTTATCACAGAAGATACCAGTAGCATCCAGCGGGAGATCAAATAACTCAGACAGTAGCTTCCGTAGCCATACTGCCTCACAACTATCTGAACAGACTGCAACATACTCAGCCTCATCTGTACTCAGTGCTACGCAGGACTGCTTCCTGCTAAACTAAGAGATCACGCCTGATCCCATATTGAAGCAACACCCAGATGTGCTCTTCCTATCTGCAGCACTGCCAGCCCAATCTGAATCAACATAACCCTGCAGGTTAAACTTTTGATTCGCTTCATGCTTGAGCCCATAATCCACTGTACCCTTCAGGTACCTCAGAACATGCTTTACAGCAACCAGGTGAACACTCCTCGGATCCGTCAGGAACTGGCTCAATGTGTTCACAGTAAAGCAAATGTCTGGTCTCGTGTTCGTAAGGTACATCAAGGACCCAATCATCTGATGATACATAGAGACATCAACTGGCTCAGATGAAGCATCACATAAAAGCTTCAGATTCGATGCCATAGGTGTGGCCATGGCCTTGCAATCCATCATCCCAAATCTCTTCAGGATATCTACTGTGTACTTCCCTTGACCAAGGAAGATCCCACCTGCATTCTGCCACACCTCCATACCTAGGAAATAGTGCATCATTCCCAAATCTTTCATATCGAATTCAGCGGCAAGCTTCCTTTTAGTATCTGCAATCAGTCTGTCATCTCCTGTTACAAATAAGTCATCCACATACAGGAGTAGAATCACATGATTCCCTTCCTCAACCTTGTAGTAAAGGTTGGAATCTGCTTTACTCTTGGTAAAGCCCAAACTAGATAGGAAACTGTCCATCCTACCATACCAAGTTCTGGGAGCTTGCTTCAAGCCATACAAGGCTTTCTTCAGTCTGCACACATATGACTCCCTGTCATGTATTTCAAAGCCAAGTGGTTGTTCCACATATACTTCCTCTTCAACTATACCATTCAAGAAAGCAGTCTTGACATCCATCTGGTGTATTTTCCATTTCATAGCTGCAGCCAGGGCAAGTACTATTCTGATGGAAGTATACCTGGCTACATGTGCAAAAGTTTCTTCATAATCTATTCCCTCTTTCTGAGAGAATCCACGAGCTATGAATCTTGCTTTGAATTTCTCCACACTGCCATCTGCAGCATGTTTGATTTTGAAGATCCATTTAGAAGTCACAACAGACTTCTCTTTAGGTCTTGGGACAACATCCCAAAACTCATTCTTCATTATTGATTGGTATTCCTCAACCATGGCATCCTTCCATTCTTTCTTTTCTGCTGCTTCTTCATAACTGGAAGGCTCTTTGTTCATAATGTCACAGAGTAAAGCAACATAGCTGGTCTGTGATCTGGTTCTTTTCTTTGCTCTGTGTTCTTCTTCTGGAATACCAAATGTTTCTGCAACTTGAATGAGCTCTCTAGCCCATACAGGTTTCCTCTTGTGAGAGTTATCCTCACGGGGTGGATCTATAGGTTCTTGTGGATCTTCAAACTCACGAATAGCTTCTGGAACTGCTTCAGTCACGGGAGTGTCCTGAAATCTTGTTTCCTTAGGTTCTTCATAAACTTCAGTAGGTGCCTTCCTTGATTTGATGAATGTTGAGTTTTCATCAAATGTTACATCCCTGCTGACATCAATCTTCTTGAACCCTGGAAAGTATATTCTGTAAGCCTTCGAGCTTTCACTGTAACCCACAAAAATACCCTTCTTTCCTGAAGGATCTAGTTTAGTCCTCTTTTCCTTTGGGACATGAGTGTACACTGGACAACCAAATATTCTGAGATGACTGACTTTAGGTTTCTTACCAGAAAAGACCTCTTCTGGTGTCTTGTTGTACAATATCTTGTGGGGTGTTCTGTTCTGCACATATACAGCTGTTCTAGCTGCTTCTGCCCATAGATGCATAGGAAGATCCTGGTCATGCAACATTGCCCTTGCTGCTTCCATGATAGTTCTGTTCTTCCTTTCTGCAACACCATTCTGTTGAGTATTATAAGGAGCAGTCAACTCCCTCTTAATCCCTGAATCACTGCAAAGCTTCTTGAAGTCACTTGAGGTGAATTCTCCACCATTGTCGGATCTGAATGTTTTGATCTTCTTGTCAGTTTGATTCTCCATCAAGGTTTTGAATTCCTTGAATTTATCAAGCACCTCATCTTTGCCCTTCAAGAAGTATACCCAAGTCTTCCTCAAGAAGTCATCAATAAATGAGACATAGTAAACATACCCACTCAAGGAACTAGATGACATAGGACCACATACATCTGAGTGGATGATTTCCAGGATGACTTTTTCCTTGCTTTCACTGCTTGGGAAAGCCTTCTTAATGTTCTTACCTTTTGCACATCCTTTGCAAACACCTTCATTTTTTGTCTTGATTTCAGGAAGACCCTCTACTGCCTTGCTTGCAATTGGAAGTGCTCTATAGTGCATGTGAGCAAGTCTTCTATGCCAAAGTTCACTTGGCTCCATGGATTCATGCACCATGGCATGTTCAGGTTGTCCCTTCAATTTATACAAGCCTCCCTCTTGCTCTCCAATTACTACTGCATCATCTATGGTCTTTCCCTTTGGCCACATTAGGACTTGGCCATCCACAAATGCAACCCTCATACCTTTTGCATCTAATGCAGAAATGGAGAGTAAGTTCTTCTTGAGCCCAGGTACATAAAGTACTTCCTTCATCTTCAGAGATTTTCCAGAATCTAGGTTGTAGGAGGCTTCACCACTTCCTTTGATTGGGTATTGATAATCATCCCCAAGTTTCACCTTATGGGGTGATTCATGTTCAGATAGGTTCACAAAAGATTCTTTGAACCCAGTCATGTGTTTGGAAGCCCCACTATCAATCAACCAATCATTACAACCATGAGAGATGGTACCTGTGAGAGCAGAGATCAGAACATACTCTTCTTCACTTGATGAGTCATCATTACTATCACTTTCTGCCCTAGCCTTCTTCTTTGGAGGTTCATCATCTTCGGCAGCATGAGCATGAAACCTTCTTTTGCCACCCTTCTTCTTCTTGTTGGAGATGTTGTTGTCCTTTTTGTTCTTGGGACAATTTATGGCAATATGTCCTTTCTCATTACAGGTGAAGCATACTCTTCTTTCTTTGAATTGATGTGAAGATCTCTTGGAGTGAGATGGCTCTTTCTTGAACTTTCCTTTCCTGGTGTGGGCTGCAAGAGCTTGATCTTCACCTCCCATCTTTTCTTCATGAGCTATAAGTCTAGCTTCTTCTTGAGAGCATTCTTCCCGAAGTCTACTAAAGGAGATCAACTTCTTCCTTGCACAAATTCCTTGAATAAAGGAATCCCATGACCTGGGTAGGCCATTTAGAGTGGTCATCACCACTTCACCATTCTCCACCATTTCATCTACTGCTTCTAATTGTTCCTTGATCTGGGAGACCCTTGAAAAGTAAGATTGAATGGTTTCTCCATTCTGAAACTTCACTGCTTTCAATTGGTTCCGCAGGGTCATCTTCCGATTTATGTTCTTTCCTTCAAATAGCTTGGTCAAAGATTCAAACATCTCCTTGGGTGTCTTAAGAGAAGACACATGGGGTATGAGATGGTCTTTGATAGAATCAGCAATGATTCTCTTTGCCTTGACCAAGTTCTTCTTGTGTAATGCCTTGGCTTCTTCATCCTCTGGGATAGGGATGTCTTCTTTCACATATGAGTCCAACTCATTCTCTTCCAGGATTAACCCAATCCTATACTTCCAGGCTCGGAAGTTATCAGCCCCTTCAAGCTTATCATCAAGCTTAGTGTGGAGAGACATCTTTAAGAGTACTTCAAATGGAAATAGAAAAGATTTAGGACTTACCACTTGAAGTGCTGAAAACTGGATCTGGTCTCGGATTAGGGTTTGTCAGAGAAACCCTAAAAATTCAAAAAGTGAATTTCAAAATTTCGAAACGATAGAAAGATGCGCCTTGGAGAGATGATTAGCCTAGTACATTCAAAATTGCCGTTTTGTCCTCCCGGGTTCACTAGGGAGAGCCCTGAATTAGGGTTTGAGTTTCCTGGAGATCTACCCAGCCAAAAATCTCGATCCAAAGCTCTAACCTTCGATTTTTGCAAGGAGCTTCCAGCTGTGCCTTCAGTTTCCAGAAATTCCTATTTTTGTGGAAACCCTAAGTTTTAGGGCCAAATCTGAAAATGCTCTGAACTGAATTCTGATTGGACAGATAGATGCGCCTTGATGAGTAGATCCAATCTACTATACTGAATTTCAAAAATCTGTGGAGAGAAACCCAATAAACAAGGAATACAAGCTTCCGTCACTACAAAATGTCTTCTTCTCAGTTAAGCTCTGATACCATGTTAAATTTTGAGCATTAATTCATTATACTCTAGGATCTTTGCTGAGAGAATAACATCTACAGTATGTCAATTCATGACAATCATAATATGACAAGCATCACAAGCATCACAAGAATCAAAAGCATAGAGAGAAGAGACACAGAGTTTCTGTGGGGAAAACCCTAAGGTGAAAAACCCCACAACTTCCTCAGAGATAGAGAGAGCAATGGCTCAACCAAAATACAACCAAATAACACTGAGATAGTCTCCTAGCAGATGATCCTCCTCCTCCTCACAAGTGCGCCACTTTCCAGAGAGAGAGTGAGTTACTTTTCCGAGTGAGTAAAATAGAGATCTTCTATCTCTATTTATACTCACCTTTTTGCCCAGTGACCTACTGGGGCTGACTTGTCTACTTAGATACATCCACATTATATTATATATAATTCTGGGCCAACCCCAAATGGTGGTCTAATAACCCATCGACAAGTACACACACTTGCGACACTTGTCAATCCACATGACGACACTTCCTTATAGAGGAATAACACATCTCTTATAAGGGTACAATAAATATATATAAAATATACATATGAAATACATTCCGAAGTTACATATACATAAACAATCTGCTCATCCGTCGCAATGTACAGGAGCTTCACAGCTCCTCTCTGCACCATATCCCTGATATAGTGATATTTGATCTCTATGTGTTTCGACCTATCATGAAACACTAGGTTCTCGGACAGCTTCACACAACTCTGGTTATCACAAAAGATACCAGTAGCATCAAATGGGAGATAAAATAAATCAGACAGTAGCTTTCGTAGCCATACTTCCTCACAACTAGCTGAACATGCTGCAACATACTCTGCCTCAGCTGTACTCAGTGCTACATAGGACTGCTTCTTGCTAAACCAAGAGATCACACCTGATCCCATACTAAAGCAGCATCCAGATGTGATCTTCCTATCTGCAGCACTACTATCCCAATCTGAATCAACATAACCCTGCAGGTTAAACTTTTGATTCGCTACATACTTGAGCCCATAATCCACTATACCCTTCAGGTACCTCAGAACATGCTTTACATCAACCAGGTGAACACTCCTCGGATCCGTCAGGAACTGGCTCAATGTGTTCACCACAAAGCAAATATTTGGTCTCGTGTTCGTCATGTACATCAAGGACCCAATCATCTGACGATACATAGAGACATCAACCGGCTCATATGAAGCATCACAAAGAAGCTTCAGATTCAATGCCATAGGTGTGGCCATGGCATTGCAATCCATCATCCCGAACCTCTTCAGGATCTCTACTGCATACTTCCCTTGTCCAAGGAAGATTCCATCTGCACTCTGCCACACCGCCATACCAAAAACAAATAGTGCATCATCTCGAACTCGGTAGCAAGCTTCTGCTGCGTGTCGGCAATCAATCTATCTTCACCTGTAACAAACAGGTTATCCGCATACAAAAGTGGTATCACTAGATTTCCTTCCTCAACCTTGTAGTAAAGGTTGGAATCCGCTTTACTCTTGGTAAAGCCCAAACTGGATAGAAAGATGTCTATCTTACCAAGTTCTACACACATATATGACTACACCATTCAAGAAGGATGTCTTGAAATCCATCTGGTGTATCTTCTATTTCATCACTTTTATATTTCTCTATGCTACCACCTGCAGCATGCTTGATCTTGTAGATCCTCTTGAAGTCACTACAGACTACCCTTTGGGACTGCATCCCAAACATCTTCATGATCAACTGGTACTCCTCGATCATGGCATTCTTCCCAGATCCTGGGAACTTCAATATCTTCAATATTTTCAATAGATAACTTTGTTGCTGAACAAATGTTGTAGTCCTTCTTTTGTAGGTGATGGTATACGATCTTTCCTACACAACAACTTAAATTGCATCATTAGAAAACATCTCATAGTTTTCAGAACAAATTCTTACACATAAATAAATATGTCATACAGTCATGCAATTATCTTAGCCAATGCTTCAATACAACATTTATCCATATTCCGTAACTTTCTATATACCTTCCAATCTCTACCAGAACATTGTTAAGAGTGTGCACAACTCCTAACATGTCAGAAAAGAGGTTTCATTCTAGATAAGTAGCAATGGAATGTTGTACAGTGCCATAGGCCACTTACCCATGTATATTAGTAGTATATTGTTCATCATTGCAACTATTCTAATATGCATAATACACAACCTAATTCTAGGAACATAAGCATATACATCATTAAATAACATTATGTAAGAAATGACAATTCAAATACTTATCTTTGTTTGGTTGCTAGGTGGACTCCTTCTGAATCTTTGCAACTCCATTCTGATGTGGATTGTGAGAAGTGGTCAACTCCCTCTAAATATCTGCATCCTTGCAGAAACTACTGAAGTGTGCTCCTTTGCTTTCTTGCAGGAACAACTGGAGTGTGCTCCCTCTTGATCTTTGCTTCCTGGATTACTTGTCCTTGAACTTACATCCATCCTTAATCACTATGCATGCTTATTAGTATCATCATTGTGTTATCCTTGAGGTCTCATACATAATGACACATTTATTAGTATAATCTTAATACTATCAAAACACAATAATCTTAAACATGTAAAGTCATGATCATTCACAGATAATAAACATTAGTATTCAAGGTTTTAGGGAAGTCTTCTTTTACTCATGCATATTCTTATTTGATCATAGGACTCTTCTGATTAGTTAAATCATCAATGCATAAACCCATGATTACTCAAACCTATACCTTCATGATTCTTCTGGTTAGTCATATCATCAATTATGGTAAGAAACATAATATGCATACAACCATGACTATTCAAACTTATGACTTCATGAATAATCATTATCAACAACACAACAGTATAAGATCCTAACACAAGGTAGGATTCTAGCTTGATATAGAAAAAAACATACATGGATTAGCATGCTAGCTAGTTATGTCTAACATACCCACATAATGTCTTCTGGTTCTCTTCAGTGACTTGTGCTAGTAACCTGCATGTCTCATAAGTTAACCATTGTAGAACCAAGTTATACATACCTCGAAAGTAGATCTTCTATGTGATCCATGACAATGGATGAATCTTTGTCTTCATGTCACCATGATCATATGTTCTTGAAGTAGAACATGATTTGTCTTTCTTGGTGTACCTTTTATGTTAGCAGACAACATAAACCTCATACAACACCATAATGCATTAGTACAATCATAAGTGTCAACACCCTTACCAATGAATATCTTCTATCATGCATTCATAATTTTGTTAAGGTGATACGACAAATCTAAAATCAAGATTGTACTAACCGTAATAACATGAAGACAAACATACCATAAACTTAATCATGAACAAATCTCGAAACATACCTCGATGAGTCATACCTGTCGAGATCTCTCGTAATCTTCTTATGTAAGGCCTTAGCCTCATCTCCCTCTGAAACAGGAACTTCTTCACTTATGCAGGTGACCAATCCATCTTCTTCTAGGATTAACCCAATCCACTCGATTTGCAAGAACTGGACCTGGAGCTGGATTAGGGTTTGTCAGAGAAACCCCAAAAATTCAAACTTTGAATTTCAAACTTCCAAAAGGATAGAAATATGTGCCTTGATGAGCTGATCAAGTTGGTATATTCAGAATTTGAAAACTGCAAAGTTTCACCCCTCGAAATTGCCTTTTTGGATTTCCAGATTCACTAGAGAGGACCCTGAATTAGGGTTTGAGTTTCCGGGAGCTTCACCCAACCAAAATATTTGATTCAAAGCTCTAGGATTCGATTTTTTTGAGGAGCTTCTAGCCGTGGTCATAGATTTCCAAAATTTTAAGTTTTGCAGAAGCCCTAATTTTCCATCTTTTCGATCAAAGTCCTGAACTGGCATTTGATCAAGCCCGGCCTTCTGCCCAACCAAAAAATCTGATCTTGGTCTCTAAATTTCTATTTTGATGAGTAGCATCCAACTGTGGTCTCCGATTAAAAAAATTCAAACTTTCTCTGAAGCCCTAAATTCCGGAAGCCATGAATGAAGGTACTCAAAAATAATTATGTTTTGACAGAAATATGTAACTAATTGTTTCTGGTGTAACTCCAAACTTTTCAATCCACAAGGTCTGAAACATTTTTCTAAGATATCCCTACCTATTATATTTCCATCCCAATAGGTTTGACCTCAATTTTATTCTCTGAGAGAGAGTTATGCCAAGTGTCGCAACGTAACCTGTTTATGGGATAATATAGGAGAGCAAACTTGTACAGCGTTCCACGTGTCATTGGTTCAACTTCGGACTCTAAAACCTTTTCCTGCAATAATACATTCTGTGTACTACCTCTCACTTTTTACAAAATTTCATTTGGATCTTCCTAGCCCAAGTTATGACCTTTTTCCCAAGGTCACCTGATTTTGACTTAGATCTAGAAGAGGCAGAAACCCTATATGGTACAGATCATAAATCACAAAGTACAACGCATTAGAGGTTTTCCTATGTCCACAAGGTACATGGGGATCTTATCTTCGACCTGTAAAAGTTTCAAATCCGAAAACTTCTCCAAAATGGATTTATAGCAAAAGTTCTACGATGACTGGTTTTTGCTATATCAAGCCCTAGCATCGTAAGTGCAACAAGTGTCATACATGCCATATCATGTCTTCTTTCAGGCTAGCTCTGACTCCATGTTAAATTTTCAGAATTTAATTCAATCTGATCTAGGATATTAACTGAGAGAACAACATGTACAACAAATCTATAACATATCAATCATGGACACAATAATGCAAGCACACAAGAGACACAGAGTTTACTTGGGGAAAACCATAAAGGTGAAAAACCCCAATAACTTCCTCAAAGATAGATAGAGCAATGAGACAACCAGAATACAAGAGATATTATTATCCTAGTAGCAGATCCTCCTCCTCCACAAGTGCGCCACTCTCCAAGTGTGAGTGATAGAATAGAATGTGTAAAATGAGAGAGACACACTCTCTATTTATACACTAACTTGACTTGACCTTTACTCAACTAGGTCGGTCTCAACTTAACCACATAACATAATGCTGACTGGGCCGACCCCCACTAGCATGGTCTAATAACTCTTTGACCCACATGTCCGACCCCCAATAGGGTGGTCTAATAACCCTTTGACCCACATGACTTATACAAGGCCGACCCCAACAAGGTGGTCTAATAACCCATCAAGTATAAGTTACAACACTTACAATATAAATGACGACACTTCCGTATATAGGAATAATAACATCTCTATAGGAATACAATATACATATATGTGAAATACATTCCGAAGTTACATATACATCAACATGAGCATTAATTCACAATACTCTAGGATCTTCACTGAGAGAATAACATATACAGTATATCAATGCATAACAATCACAATAAGCATGACAAGCATCACAAGAATCAAAAGCATGAGAGACAAGAGACACAGAGTTTCCGTGGGGAAAACCCTAAGGTGAAAAACCCCACAACTTCCTCAGAGATAAAGAGAGCAATTTCTCAACCAAAGTACAACCAAAATACACTAAGATAGTCTCCTAGTAGCAGATGATCCCCCCCCTCACTAGTGCGCCACTTTCTGACTGAGAGAAATGTGACTTTCTGAATGATCAAAATAGAGATCTCTCGATCTCTATTTATACTAACCTGTTTGCCTAGTTACACTATGGGGCCGACTTGTCTATCTAGATACATCCACAATATAATATATGTTTTAGGGCCGACCCTAGACATGGTGGTCTAATAACTCATCGGCAAGTACACACACTTGCGACACTTGTCAATCCACACGAAGACACTTCTTTATAGAGGAATTACACATCTCTTATAAGGGTACAATAAATATATATGAAATACATAGATGAAATACATTCTGAAGTTACATATACATCAACACTCCCTCTTAACTAGGAACGTATTTCTCGACACAGTTCTGCTAGACAATTCTTCTCGGGATCATCGTCATCAATGCATCATCATCATCATCGTCAATGCAGCTGCTATCTCAACCAACCTCTGACTCTACTCGTCATAGGATGTTCTACAGAGCCAGTCCTTTTTCATACTGGATGTAGGCCCACCACCTGTAGGTCTTCATCATCACTGGCCATACTGTGGAATCCTAAGGACTTATTACGTGCATCACAAAACCTGGCTGCAGCATCCCAGGCTATTATGAGCAAACAGCTCTACCTGTCGGATATCCCAGGAGCACATTACATGTGACCCATCACAAAACCCTGTTGAAGCATCCCAGGCTATTACGAGCACACAACTCTACCTGTCAAATCTCCCAGGAGCACATTACATGTGATCTCACCACAAAACCTGGCTGAAGCATCCCAAGCTGTTACGAGCACACAGCTCTACCTGTCGGATCTCCCAGGAGCACATTACATATGGTCCACCACAAAACCTGGCTGAAGCATCTGAGGCCTTTTTCATCCTATCTAGATCTCCCAGGAGCAAATTACATGCCATAGGACAAAACCTCGCAAGAGCATCTCAGGATGTTATAGGTACACAACTATGACCTGAAGATATCCCAGGGCACAAATTACATGTCCTCCCAGAGCAATGTCTCGAAAGAGCATCTCAGGTTGTTATGGGTACACAACTCCGACCTATAGCATCTCCCAGACATGCTCATCTGCACAACCTGATCCACGGCCACAAATTATCATCTGATACTCACCATACATCATCTTGATGTACACATGATCATCCTGATCATCATCACTACAGCATCCTACTGCATGTCATCTGGAGAAGCTCATCATCCATGATCACCCTGATCATACAATGCATCCATCTAATGCACACCAAGTATCTACCTGATACATATCATCATACATAGTGTATCCACCTGATACATGGATACATGATCCACACAATGTATCCATCAACGTACATGATCTACTTGATCATACCTTATACATATCAATATACATGATCTACCTGATCATACAGTGTATCCACCTGATACATATACAGATACATGGTCCAAGCATCCAACATGATGCATATACAAAATACATACAAATGATCCAACCAATCATATCCAGCATCCAACATGATGCGTACATACACATAAATGATCCAACTGATCATATCCATCATCCAACATGATGCATACATACATATAAATGATCCAACTGATCAAATCTAGCATCCAACACGATGCGTACATACATATACATATAAATGATCCAACTGATCACACAAAGAAGAAACTAGAACATCATCCTGATGCTCATCATCCAGCGCTTACATCCACAGCCATGTGAAGGATCCTCCTTCCAACATGCTTGGAATGGCTTCAGCAAATTTGTCCATCACTTCTTCCTCGAAGTGTCCTCAATCCGAAGAACACCAAGCCTCTCCCTAAAGTACTCGAACTTCACCCTGGCTAGTGGCTTCGTCAGCACATCTGCAATCTGTTCGTCCGTCGCAACATACAGGAGCTTCACAGCTCCTCTCTGCACCATATCCCTGATATAGTGATATTTGATCTCTATGTGTTTTGACCTGTCATGAAACACTGGGTTCTCAGACAACTTCACACAACTCTGGTTATCGCAGAAGATAGCAGTAGCATCCAATGGGAGATCAAATAACTCAGACAGTAGCTTCCGTAGCCATACTGCCTCACAACTAGCTGAACAGGCTGCAACATACTTTGCCTCAGCTGTACTCAGTGCCACATAGGAATAATTCCTGCTAAACCAAGAGATCACACCTAATCCCATACTAAAGCAACATCCAGATGTGCTCTTCCTATCTGCAGCACTACCAGCCCAATCTGAATCAACATAACCCTGTAGGTTAAACTTTTGATTCGCTTCATACTTGATCCCATAATCCAATGTACCCTTCAGGTACCTTAGAACATGCTTTACTGCAACCAGGTGAACACTCCTTGGATCCGTCAGGAACTGGCTCAATGTGTTCACAGCAAAGCAAATATCCAGTCTCGTGTTCATCAGGTACATCAAGGACCCAATCATCTGATGATACATAGAGACATCAACTGGCTTAGATGAAGCATCACATAGAAGCTTCAGATTCGATGCCATAGGTGTGGCCATGGCCTTGCAATCCATCATCCCAAATCTCTTCAGGATATCTACTATGTACTTCCCTTGACCAAGGAAGATCCCACCTGCACTCTGCCACACCTCCATACCTAGGAAATAATGCATCATTCCCAAATCTTTCATATCGAACTCAGCAGCAAGCTTCCTATTAGTATCTGCAATCAATCTGTCATCTCCTATTACAAATAAGTCATCCACATATAGGAGTAGAATCACAGGATTCCCTTCTTCAACCTTGTAGTAAAGGTTGGAATCCTCTTTACTCTTGGTAAAGCCAAAACTAGATACGAAACTATCCATCCTACCATACCAAGTTTTGGGAGCTTGTTTCAAGTCATACAAGGCTTTCTTCAATCTGCACACATATGACTCCCTGTCATGTATTTCGAAACCGAGTGGCTGCTCCACATATACTTCTTCTTCAACTACACCATTCAAGAAGGCAGTCTTGAAATCCATCTGGTGTATTTTCCATTTCATTGCTATAGCCAGGGCAAGTACTGTTCTGATGGAAGTATACCTGGCTACAGGTGCAAAAGTTTCTTCATAATCTATTCCCTCTTTCTGAGAGAAGCCACGAGCTACGAATCTTGCCTTGTATTTCTCTACACTGCCATCTGCAGCATGCTTGATTTTGTAGATCCATTTGGAAGTCACAACAGACTTCTCTTTAGGTCTTGGGACAACATCCCAAACATCATTCTTCATTATTGATTGGTATTCCTCAACCATGGCATCCTTCCATTCTTTCTTTTGCGTTGCTTCTTCATAACTGGAAGGTTCTTTGTTCATAATATCACAGAGTAAAGCAACATAGCTAGTATGTGATCTGGTTCTCTTCTTTGCTCTGTGTTCTTCTTCTGGAATGCCAAATCTTTCTGCATCTTGAATGAGCTCTGTAGCCCATGCAGGTTTCCTCTTGTGAGAGTTATCCTCACGAGGTGGATCTACAGGTTCTTGCGTATCTTCAAAATCACGAACAACTTCTAGAATTGCTTCAGTCATGGTAGTGTCTTGAAATATAGTTTCCTTATGTTCTTCATAAACTTCAATAGGTGCCTTCCTTGATTTGATGAATGATGAGTTTTCATCAAATGTCACATCCCTGCTGACATCAATCTTCTTGAACCCTGGAAAGTATATTCTGTAAGACTTCGAGCTTTCGCTGTAACCCACAAAGATACAATTCTTTCCTGAAGGATCTAGTTTGGTCCTCTTTTCCTTTGGGACATGAGTGAATACTGGACAACCAAATATTCTGAGATGGCTGACTTCAGGTTTCTTACCAGAAAAGACCTCTTCTGGTGTCTTGTTGTCCAATATCTTGTGGGGTGTTCTGTTCTACACCTATACAGCTGTTCTAGCTACTTCTTCCCATAGATGCATAGGTAGATCCTGGTCATGTAGTATTGCTCTTGTTGCTTCCATGATTGTTCTGTTCTTCTTTTCTGCAACTCCAGTCTGTTGTGGATTGTAAGGAGCAGTCAACTCCCTCTTAATCCACGAATCACTGCAAAGCTTCTTGAAGTCACCTGAGGTGAATTCTCCACCATTGTTGGATCTGAATGTTTTGATCTTCTTGTCAGTTTGATTCTCCATCAAGGTTTTGAATTCCTTAAACTTATCAAACACCTCATCTTTGTTCTTCAAGAAGTATACCCAAGTCTTCTTGGAGAAGTCATCAATAAATGAGACATAGTAAACATACCCACTTAGAGAACTGGATGACATAGGACCACATACATCTGAGTGGATGATTTCCAAGATATCCTTTGCCTTGCTTTCACTGCTTGGGAAATCCTTCTTAATGTTCTTACCTTTTGCACATCCTTTGCAAACACCTTCATGTTTGGTCTTGATTTCAGGAAGACTCTCTACAGCCTTGCTTGCAATTGGAAGTGCCCTATAGTGCATATGAGCAAGTCTTCTATGCCAACGTTCACTTGTCTCCATGGATTCATGCACCATGGCATGTTCAAGTTGTCCCTTCAATTTATACAAACCTCCCTCTTGCTATCCAATCACTAGTACATCATTTATGGTCTTTCCCTTTTTCCAAATTAGGACTTGGACATCCACAAATGCAACCCTCATACCTTTTGTATTCAATGCAAATATGGAGAGTAAGTTCTTCTTGAGCCCAGGTACATAAAGGACTTCTTTCATCTTCAAAGATTTTCCAGAATCGAGGTTCTAGGAGGCTTCACCACTTCCTTTGATTGGATATTGATAATCATCCCCAAGTTTCACCTTATGGGGTGATTCATGTTCAGATAGGTTCACAAAAGATTCCTTAAACCCAGTCATGTGTTTCGAAGCCCCACTATCAATTAACCAATCATTACAACCATGGGAGATAATACCTGTGAGAGCAGAGATCAGAACATACTCTTCTTCACTTGATGAATCATCATTACTATCATCACTTTCTATCCTAGCCTTCTTCTTGGGTGGTTCATCATCCTCGGGAGCATGAGCATGAAACCTTTTTTTGCTTCCCTTCTTCTTCTTGTTGAAGTTGTTGTTGTCCTTCCTGTTCTTGGGACAATTTATGGCAATATGTCATTTCTCATTACAGGTGAAGCATATTCTTCTTTCTTTGAAGTGATGTGAATATTTCTTGGAGTGAGATGGCTCTCTCTTGGACTTCCCTTTCTTGGTGTGAGCTGTGAGAGCTTGATCTTCATTCCCCATCTTTTCTTCTCATGCCACAAGCCTTGCTTCTTCTTGAGATCATTCTTCCTGTAGTCTACTAAAGGAAATCAACTTCTTTCTTGCACAGATTCCTTGAATGAAGGAGTCCCATGACCTAGGTAAGCCATTCAGAGTGGTAATGACAACTTCACCATTCTCCACTATTTCATCCACTACTTCTAGTTGTTCCTTGATCTGGGAGACCCTTGAAAAATAATATAGAATGGTTTCTCCATTCTGAAACTTTACTCCTTTCAATTGGTTCCGCAGGGTCATCTTCCGATTTATGTTCTTCCCTTCAAATAGCTTGGTCAAAGATTCAAACATCTCTTTGGGTGTCTTTAGAGAAGACACATGGGGTATGAGATGGTCTTTGATAGAATCAGCAATGATTTCTATCAGCAATGATTCTCTTTGCCTTAGCCAAGTTCTTCTTATGCAATACTTTAGCCTCGTCATCCTCTAGGATAGGGATGTCTTCTTTTATATATGAGTCCAACTCACTCTCTTCTAGGATTAACCCAATCCTATACTTCCAAGCTCAGAAGTTATCAGCCCCTTCAAGCTTATCCTCAAGCTTGGTGTGGTGAGACATTTTAAAGAGTACTTCAAACGGAAATAGAAAATATTTAGGTCTTACCATTTGAAATGCTGAAAACTAGATCTGGTCCCGGATTAGGGTTTGTCGAAAAAACCCTAAAAATTCAAAATGTGAATTTCAACTTTCTGAAAGGATAGAAAGATGTGACTTGATGAGCTGATCAGCCTGTTGTATTCAGAATTTGAGATCAGCAAAGCTTTACCCTTCAGATTTGCCTTTTTGTCCTCCCGGGTTGACTAGGAGAGCCCTGAATTAGGGTTTGAGTTTCCCAGAGATCTACCCAGCCAAAAATCTTGATCCAAAGCTCTAACCTTCGATTTTTGCAAGGAGGTTCCAGCTGTGCCTTCAGTTTCAAGAAATTCCTATTTTTGTGGAAACCCTAAGTTTTAGGGCCAAATCTGAAAATGCTCGGAACTGAATTCTGATTGGACAGATAGATGCGCCTTGATGAGTAGATCCAATCTACTATACTGAATTTCAAAAATCTGTGGAGAGAAACCCAATAAACAAGGAATACAAGCTTCCGTCACTACAAAATGTCTTCTCTCAGTTAAGCTCTGATACCATGTTAAATTTTGAGCATTAATTCATTATACTCTAGGATCTTTGCTGAGAGATTAACATCTACAGTATGTCAATGCATGACAATCATAATATGACAAGCATCACAAGCATCATAAGAATCAAAAGCATAGAGACAAGAGACACAGAGTTTCCGTGGGGAAAACCCTAAGGTGAAAAACCCCACAACTTCCTCAGAGATAGAGAGAGCAATGGCTCAACCAAAATACAACCAAATAACACTGAGATAGTCTCCTAGCAGATGATCCTCCTCCTCCTCACAAGTGCGCCACTTTCCAGAGAGAGAGTGAGTTACTTTTCCGAGTGAGTAAAATAGAGATCTCCTATTTCTATTTATACTCACCTTTTTTCCGAGTGACCTACTGGGGCCGACTTGTCTACTTAGATACATCCACATTATATTATATATAATTCTGGGCCGACCCCAAATGGTGGTCTAATAACCCATCGGCAAGTACACACACTTGCGACACTTGTCAATCCACATGCCGACACTTCCTTATAGAGGAATAACACATCTCTTATAAGGGTACAATAAATATATATAAAATATACAGATGAAATACATTCCGAAGTTAAATATACATCAACAATCTGCTCATCCGTCGCAATGTACAGGAGCTTCACAGCTCCTCTCTGCACCATATCCCTGATATAGTGATATTTGATCTCTATGTGTTTCGACCTATCATGAAACACTAGGTTCTCGGACAGCTTCACACAACTCTGGTTATCACAAAAGATACCAGTAGCATCCAATGGGAGATAAAATAAATCAGACAGTAGCTTTCGTAGCCATACTTCCTCACAACTAGCTGAACATGCAGCAACATACTCTGCCTCAGCTGTACTCAGTGCTACATAGGACTGCTTCCTGCTAAACCAAGAGATCACACCTGATCCCATACTAAAGCAGCATCCAGATGTGATCTTCCTATCTGCAGCACTACTAGCCCAATCTGAATCAACATAACCCTGCAGGTTAAACTTTTGATTCGCTACATACTTGAGCCCATAATCCACTATACCCTTCAGGTACCTCAGAACATGCTTTACAGCAACCAGGTGAACACTCCTCGGATCCGTCAGGAACTGGCTCAATGTGTTCACCGCAAAGAAAATATTTGGTCTCGTGTTCGTCATGTACATCAAGGACCCAATCATCTGACGATACATAGAGACATCAACCGGCTCATATGAAGCATCACAAAGAAGCTTCAGATTCGATGCCATAGGTGTGGCCATGGCCTTGCAATCCATCATCCCGAACCTCTTCAGGATCTCTACTGCATACTTCCCTTGTCCAAGGAAGATTCCATCTGCACTCTGCCACACCGCCATACCAAAAACAAATAGTGCATCATCTCGAACTCGGTAGCAAGCTTCTGCTGCGTGTCGGCAATCAATCTATCTTCACCTGTAACAAACAGGTTATCCGCATACAAAAGTGGTATCACTAGATTTCCTTCCTCAACCTTGTAGTAAAGGTTGGAATCCGCTTTACTCTTGGTAAAGCCCAAACTGGATAGAAAGATGTCTATCTTACCAAGTTCTACACACATATATGACTACACCATTCAAGAAGGATGTCTTGAAATCCATCTGGTGTATCTTCTATTTCATCACTTTTATATTTCTCTATGCTACCACCTGCAGCATGCTTGATCTTGTAGATCCTCTTGGAAGTCACTACAGACTACCCTTTGGGACTGCATCCCAAACATCTTCATGATCAACTGGTACTCCTCGATCATGGCATTCTTCCCAGATCCTGGGAACTTCAATATCTTCAATATTTTCAATAGATAACTTTGTTGCTGAACAAATGTTGTAGTCCTTCTTTTGTAGGTGATGGTATACGATCTTTCCTCACAACAACTTAAATTGCATCATTAGAAAACATCTCATAGTTTTCAGAACAAATTCTTACACATAAATAAATATGTCATACAGTCATGCAATTATCTTAGCCAACGCTTCAATACAACATTTATCCATATTCCGTAACTTTCTATATGCCTTCCAATCTCTACCAGAACATTGTTAAGAGTGTGCACAACTCCTAACATGTCAGCAAAGAGGTTTCATTCTAGATAAGTAGCAATGGAATGTTGTACAGTGCCATAGGCCACTTACCCATGTATATTAGTAGTATATTGTTCATCATTGCAACTATTCTAATATGCATAATACACAACCTAATTCTAGGAACATAAGCATATACATCATTAAATAACATTATGTAAGAAATGACAATTCAAATACTTATCTTTGTTTGGTTGCTGGGTGGACTCCTTCTGAATCTTTGCAACTCCATTCTAATGTGGATTGTGAGAAGTGGTCAACTCCCTCTGAATATCTGCATCCTTGCAGAAACTACTGAAGTGTGCTCCTTTGCTTTCTTGCAGGAACAACTGGAGTGTGCTCCCTCTTGATCTTTGCTTCCTGGATTACTTGTCCTTGAACTTACATCCATCCTTAATCACTATGCATGCTTATTAGTATCATCATTGTGTTATCCATGAGGTCTCATACATAATCACACATTTATTAGTATAATCTTAACACTATCAAAACACAATAATCTTAAACATGTAAAGTCATGATCATTCACAGATAATAAACATTAGTATTCAAGGTTTCAGGGAAGTCTTCTTTTACTCATGCATATTCTTATTTGATCATAGGACTCTTCTGATTAGTTAAATCATCAATGCATAAACCCATGATTACTCAAACCTATACCTTCATGATTCTTCTGGTTAGTCATATCATCAATTATGGTAAGAAACATAATATGCATACAACCATGACTATTCAAACTTATGACTTCATGAATAATCATTATCAACAACACAACAGTATAAGATCCTAACACAAGGTAGGATTCTAGCTTGATATAGAAAAAAACATACATGGATTAGCATGCTAGCTAGTTATGTCTAACATACCCACATAATGTCTTCTGGTTCTCTTCAGTGACTTGTGCTAGTAACCTGCATGTCTCATAAGTTAACCATTGTAGAACCAAGTTATACATACCTCGAAAGTAGATCTTCTATGTGATCCATGACAATGGATGAATCTTTGTCTTCATGTCACCATGATCATATGTTCTTGAAGTAGAACATGATTTGTCTTTCTTGGTGTACCTTTTATGTTAGCAGACAACATAAACCTCATACAACACCATAATGCATTAGTACAATCATAAGTGTCAACACCCTTACCAATGAATATCTTCTATCATGCATTCATAATTTTGTTAAGGTGATACGACAAATCTAAAATCAAGATTGTACTAACCGTAATAACATGAAGACAAACATACCATAAACTTAATCATGAACAAATCTCGAAACATACCTCGATGAGTCATACCTGTCGAGATCTCTCGTAATCTTCTTATGTAAGGCCTTAGCCTCATCTCCCTCTGAAACAGGAACTTCTTCACTTATGCAGGTGACCAATCCATCTTCTTCTAGGATTAACCCAATCCACTCGATTTGCAAGAACTGGACCTGGAGCTGGATTAGGGTTTGTCAGAGAAACCCCAAAAATTCAAACTTTGAATTTCAAACTTCCAAAAGGATAGAAATATGTGCCTTGATGAGCTGATCAAGTTGGTATATTCAGAATTTTAAAACTGCAAAGTTTCACCCCTCGAAATTGCCTTTTTGGATTTCCAGATTCACAAGAGAGGACCCTGAATTAGGGTTTGAGTTTCCGGGAGCTTCACCCAACCAAAATATTTGATTCAAAGCTCTAGGATTCTATTTTTTTGAGGAGCTTCTAGCCGTGGTCATAGATTTCCAAAATTTTAAGTTTTGCAGAAGCCCTAATTTTCCATCTTTTCGATCAAAGTCCCGAACTGGCGTTTGATCAAGCCCGGCCTTCTGCCCAACCAAAAAACCTGATCTTGGTCTCTAAATTTCTATTTTGATGAGTATCATCCAACTGTGGTCTCCGATTAAAAAAATTCAAACTTTCTCTGAAGCCCTAAATTCCGGAAGCCATGAATGAAGGTACTCAAAAATAATTATGTTTTGACAGAAATATGTAACTAATTGTTTCTGGTGTAACTCCGAACTTTTCAATCCACAAGGTCTGAAACATTTTTCTAAGATATCCCTACCTATTATCTTTCCATCCCAATAGGTTTGACCTCAATTTTATTCTCTGAGAGAGAGTTATGCCAAGTGTCGCAACGTAACCTGTTTATGGGATAATATAGGAGAGCAAAATTGTACGGCGTTCCACGTGTCATTGGTTCAACTTCGGACTCTAAAACCTTTTCCTGCAATAATGCATTCTGTGTACTACCTCTCACATTTTACAAAATTTCATTTGGATCTTTCTAGCCCAAGTTATGACCTTTTTCCCAAGGTCACCTGATTTTGACTTAGATCTAGAAGAGGCAGAAACCCTATATTGTACAGATCATAAATCACAAAGTACAACGCATTAGAGGTTTTCCTATGTCCACAAGGTACATGGGGATCTTATCTTCGACCTGTAAAAGTTTCAAATCCAAAAACTTCTCCAAAATGGATTTATAGCAAAAGTTCTACGATGACTGGTTTTTGCTATATCAAGCCCTAGCATCGTAAGTGCAACAAGTGTCATACATGCCATATCATGTCTTCTTTCAGGCTAGCTCTGACTCCATGTTAAATTTTCAGAATTTAATTCAATCTGATCTAGGATATTAACTGAGAGAACAACATGTACAACAAATCTATAACATATCAATCATGGACACAATAATGCAAGCACACAAGAGACACAGAGTTTACTTGGGGAAAACCATAAAGGTGAAAAACCCCAATAACTTCCTCAAAGATAGATAGAGCAATGATACAACCAGAATACAAGAGATAGTATTATCCTAGTAGCAGAGCCTCCTCCTCCACAAGTGCGCCACTCTACAAGTGTGAGTGATAGAATAGAATGTGTAAAATGAGAGAGACACACTCTCTATTTATACACTAACTTGACTTGACCTTTACTCAACTAGGTCTGTCTCAACTTAACCACATAACATAATGCTGACTGGGCCGACCCCCACTAGCATGGTCTAATAACTCTTTGACCCACATGTCCGACCCCCAATAGGGTGGTCTAATAACCCTTTGACCCACATGACTTATACAAGGCCGACCCCAACAAGGTGGTCTAATAACCCATCAAGTATAAGTTACAACACTTACAATATAAATGACGACACTTTCGTATATAGGAATAATAACATCTCTATAGGAATACAATATACATATATGTGAAATACATTCTGAAGTTACATATACATCAACATGAGCATTAATTCACAATACTCTAGGATCTTCACTGAGAGAATAACATATACAGTATATCAATGCATAACAATCACAATAAGCATGACAAGCATCACAAGAATCAAAAGCATGAGAGACAAGAGACACAGAGTTTCCGTGGGGAAAACCCTAAGGTGAAAAACCCCACAACTTCCTCAGAGATAGAGAGAGCAATTGCTCAACCAAAGTACAACCAAAATACACTAAGATAGTCTCCTAGTAGCAGATGATCCCCCCCCTCACTAGTGCGCCACTTTCTGAGTGAGAGAAATGTGACTTTCTGAATGATCAAAATAGAGATCTCTCGATCTCTATTTATACTAACCTGTTTGCCTAGTTACACTATGGGGCCGACTTGTCTATCTAGATACATCCACAATATAATATATGTTCTAGGGCCGACCCTAGACATGGTGGTCTAATAACTCATCGGCAAGTACACACACTTGCGACACTTGTCAATCCACACGAAGACACTTCTTTATAGAGGAATTACACATCTCTTATAAGGGTACAATAAATATATATGAAATACATAGATGAAATACATTCTGAAGTTACATATACATCAACACTCCCTCTTAACTAGGAAGGTATTTCTCAACCAACCTCTGACTCTACTCGTCATAGGAAGTTCTACAGAGCCAGTCCTTTTTCATACTGGATGTAGGCCCACCACCTGTAGGTCTTCATCATCACTGGCCATACTGTGGAATCCTAAGGACTTATTACGTGCATCGAAAAACCTAGCTACAGCATCCCAGGCTATTACGAGCACACAGCTCTACCTGTCGGATATCCCAGGAGCACATTACATGTGACCCATCACAAAACCCTGTTGAAGCATCCCAGGTTGTTACGAGCACACAACTCTACCTGTCAAATCTCCCAGGAGCACATTACATGTGATCTCACCACAAAACCTGGCTGAAGCATCCCAAGCTGTTACGAGCACACAGCTCTACCTGTCGGATCTCCCAGGAGCACATTACATATGGTCCACCACAAAACCTGGCTGAAGCATCTGAGGCCTTTTTCATCCTATCTAGATCTCCCAGGAGCAAATTACATGCCATAGGACAAAAACTCGCAAGAGCATCTCAGGATGTTACAGGTACACAACTATGACCTGAAGATATCCCAGGGCACAAATTACATGTCCTCCCAGAGCAATGTCTCGAAAGAGCATATCAGGTTGTTATGGGTACACAATTCCGACCTATAGCATCTCCCAGACATGCTCATCTGCACAACCTGATCCACGGCCACAAATTATCATCTGATACTCACCATACATCATCTTGATGTACACATGATCATCCTGATCATCATCACTACAGCATCCTACTGCATGTCATCTGGAGAAGCTCATCATCCATGATCACCCTGATCATACAATGCATCCATCTAATGCACACCAAGTATCTACCTGATACATATCATCATACATAGTGTATCCACCTGATACATGGGTACATGATCCACACAATGTATCCATCAACGTACATGATCTACCTGATCATACCTTATACATATCAATATACATGATCTACCTGATCATACAGTGTATCCACCTGATACATATACAGATACATGGTCCAAGCATCCAACATGATGCATATACAAAATACATACAAATGATCCAATCAATCATATCCAGCATCCAACATGATGCGTACATACATATAAATGATCCAACTGATCATATCCATCATCCAACATGATGCATACATACATATAAATGATCCAACTGATCAAATCTAGCATCCAACACAATGCGTACATACCTATACATATAAATGATCCAACTGATCACACAAAGAAGAAACTAGAACATCAGCCTGATGCTCATCATCCAGCGCTTACATCCACAGCCATGTGAAGGATCCTCCTTCCAACATGCTTGGAATGGCTTCAGCAAATTTGTCCATCACTTCTTCCTCGAAGTGTCCTCAATCCGAAGAACACCAAGCCTCTCCCTAAAGTACTCGAACTTCACCCTGGCTAGTGGCTTCGTCAGCACATCTGCAATCTGCTTGTCCGTCGCAACATACAGGAGCTTCATAGCTCCTCTCTGCACCATATCCCTGATATAGTGATATTTGATCTCTATGTGTTTCGACCTATCATGAAACACTGGGTTCTCAGACAACTTCACACAACTCTGGTTATCGCAGAAGATAGCAGTAGCATCCAATGGGAGATCAAATAACTCAGACAGTAGCTTCCGTAGCCATACTGCCTCACAACTAGCTGAACAGGCTGCAACATACTTTGCCTCAGCTGTACTCAGTGCCACATAGGAATAATTCCTGCTAAACCAAAAGATCACACCTGATCCCATACTAAAGCAGCATCTAGATGTGCTCTTCCTATCTGCAGCACTGCCAGCCCAATCTGAATCAACATAACCCTGTAGGTTAAACTTTTGATTCGCTTCATACTTGAGCCCATAATCCAATGTACGCTTCAGGTACCTTAGAACATGCTTTACTGCAACCAGGTAAACACTCCTTGGATCCGTCAGGAACTGGCTCAATGTGTTCACAGCAAAGAAAATATCCAGTCTCGTGTTCATCAGGTACATCAAGGACCCAATCATCTGATGATACATAGAGACATCAACTGGCTTAGATGAAGCATCACATAGAAGCTTCAGATTCGAGGCCATAGGTGTGGCCATGGCCTTGCAATCCATCATCCCAAATCTCTTCAGGATATCTACTATGTACTTCCCTTGACCAAGGAAGATCCCACCTGCACTCTGCCACACCTCCATACCTAGGAAATAATGCATCATTCCCAAATATTTCATATCGAACTTAGCAGCAAGCTTCCTCTTAGTATCTGCAATCAATCTGTCATCTCCTATTACAAATAAGTCATCCACATATAGGAGTAGAATCACAGGATTCCCTTCTTCAACCTTGTAGTAAAGGTTGGAATCCGCTTTACTCTTGGTAAAGCCAAAACTAGATACGAAACTATCCATCCTACCATACCAAGTTTTGGGAGCTTGTTTCAAGTCATACAAGGCTTTCTTCAATCTGCACACATATGACTCCCTGTCATGTATTTCGAAACCGAGTGGCTGCTCCACATATACTTCTTCTTCAACTACACCATTCAAGAAGGCAGTCTTGAAATCCATCTGGTGTATTTTCCATTTCATTGCTATAGCCAGGGCAAGTACTATTCTGATGGACGTATACCTGGCTACAGGTGCAAAAGTTTCTTCATAATCTATTCCCTCTTTCTGAGAGAAGCCACGAGCTACGAATCTTGCCTTGTATTTCTCTACACTGCCATCTGCAGCATGCTTGATTTTGTAGATCCATTTGGAAGTCACAACAGACTTCTCTTTAGGTCTTGGGACAACATCCCAAACATCATTCTTCATTATTGATTGGTATTCCTCAACCATGGCATCCTTCCATTCTTTCTTTTTCGTTGCTTCTTCATAACTGGAAGGTTCTTTGTTCATAATATCATAGAGTAAAACAACATAGCTAGTATGTGATCTGGTTCTCTTCTTTGCTCTGTGTTCTTCTTCTGGAATGCCAAATCTTTCTGCATCTTGAATGAGCTCTCTAGCCCATGCAGGTTTCCTCTTGTGAGAGTTATCCTCACGAGGTGGATCTAGAGGTTCTTGCGTATCTTCAAACTCACGAACAACTTCTAGAATTGCTTCAGTCATGGTAGTGTCTTGAAATATAGTTTCCTTAGGTTCTTCATAAACTTCGATAGGTGCCTTCCTTGATTTGATGAATGCTGAGTTTTCATCAAATGTCACATCCCTGCTGACATCAATCTTCTTGAACCCTGGAAAGTATATTCTGTAAGCCTTCGAGCTTTCGCTGTAACCCACAAAGATACAATTCTTTCCTGAAGGATCTAGTTTGGTCCTCTTTTCCTTTGGGACATGAGTGAATACTGGACAACCAAATATTCTGAGATGGCTGACTTCAGGTTTCTTACCAGAAAAGACCTCTTCTGGTGTCTTGTTGTCCAATATCTTGTGGGGTGTTCTGTTCTACACATATACAGCTGTTCTAGATACTTCTTCCCATAGATGCATAGGTAGATCCTGGTCATGTAGTATTGCTCTTGTTGCTTCCATGATTGTTCTGTTCTTCTTTTCTGCAACTCCATTCTGTTGTGGATTGTAAGGAGCAGTCAACTCCCTCTTAATCCACGAATCACTACAAAGCTTCTTGAAGTCACCTGAGGTGAATTCTCCACCATTGTTGGATCTGAATGTTTTGATCTTCTTGTCAGTTTGATTCTCCATCAAGGTTTTGAATTCCTTAAACTTATCAAACACCTTATCTTTGTTCTTCAAGAAGTATACCCAAGTCTTCTTGGAGAAGTCATCAATAAATGAGACATAGTAAACATACCCACTTAGAGAACTGGATGACATAGGACCACATACATCCGAGTGGATGATTTCCAAGATATCCTTTGCCTTGCTTTCACTGCTTGGGAAATCCTTCTTAATGTTCTTACCTTTTGCACATCCTTTGCAAACACCTTCATGTTTGGTCTTGATTTCAGGAAGACTCTCTACAGCCTTGCTTGCAATTGGAAGTGCCCTATAGTGCATATGAGCAAGTCTTCTATGCCAAAGTTCACTTGTCTCCATGGATTCATGCACCATGGCATGTTCAAGTTGTCCCTTCAATTTATACAAACCTCCATCTTGCTCTCCAATCACTACTACATCATTTATGGTCTTTCCCTTTTGCCAAATTAGGACTTGGCCATCCACAAATGCAACCCTCATACATTTTGTATTCAATGCAAATATGGAGAGTAAGTTCTTCTTGAGCCCAGGTACATAAAGGACTTCTTTCATCTTCAAAGATTTTCCAGAATCGAGGTTCTAGGAGGCTTCACCACTTCCTTTGATTGGATATTGATAATCATCCCCAAGTTTCACCTTATGGGGTGATTCATGTTCAGATAGGTTCACAAAAGATTCCTTAAACCCAGTCATGTGTTTCGAAGCCCCACTGTCAATTAACCAATCATTACAACCATGGGAGATAATACCTGTGAGAGCAGAGATCAGAACATACTCTTCTTCACTTGATGAATCATCATTACTATCATCACTTTCTATCCTAGCCTTCTTCTTGGGTGGTTCATCATCCTCGGGAGCATGAGCATGAAACTTTTTTTTGCTGCCCTTCTTCTTCTTGTTGAAGTTGTTGTTGTCCTTCCTGTTCTTGGGACAATTTATGGCAATATGTCCTTTCTCATTACAGGTGAAGCATATTCTTCTTTCTTTGAAGTGATGTGAATATTTCTTGGAGTGAGATGGCTCTCTCTTGGACTTCCCTTTCTTGGTGTGAGCTGTGAGAGATTGATCTTCATTCCCCATCTTTTCTTCTCGTGCCACAAGCCTTGCTTCTTCTTGAGATCATTCTTCTTGTATTCTACTAAAGGAAATCAACTTCTTTCTTGCACAGATTCCTTGAATGAAGGAGTCCCATGACCTAGGTAAGCCATTCAGAGTGGTCATGACAACTTCACCATTCTCCACTATTTCATCCACTACTTCTAGTTGTTCCTTGATCTGGGAGACCCTTGAAAATCAATATAGAATGGTTTCTCCATTCTGAAACTTTACTCCTTTCAATTGGTTCCGCAGGGTCATCTTTCGATTTATGTTCTTCCCTTCAAATAGCTTGGTCAAAGATTCAAACATCTCTTTGGGTGTCTTTAGAGAAGACACATGGGGTATGATATGGTCTTTGATAGAATCAGCAATGATTCTCTTTTCCTTAGCCAAGTTCTTCTTATGCAATACTTTAGCCTCTTCATCCTCTAGGATAGGGATGTCTTCTTTTATATATGAGTCCAACTCACTCTCTTCTAGGATTAACCCAATCCTATACTTCCAAGCTCAGAAGTTATCAGCCCCTTCAAGCTTATCCTCAAGCTTGGTGTGGTGAGACAGTTTAAAGAGTACTTCAAACGGAAATAGAAAAGATTTAGGTCTTACCATTTGAAATGCTGAAAACTAGATCTGGTCCCGGATTAGGGTTTGTCGAAAAAACCCTAAAAATTCAAAATGTGAATTTCAACTTTCTGAAAGGATAGAAAGATGTGCCTTGATGAGCTGATCAGCCTGGTGTATTCAGAATTTGAGATCAGCAAAGCTTTACCCTTCAGATTTGCCTTTTTGTCCTCCCGGGTTGACTAGGAGAGCCCTGAATTAGGGTTTGAGTTTCCCAGAGATCTACCCAGCCAAAAATCTCGATCTAAATCTCTTAACTTCGATTTTTGCAAGGAGCTTCCAGCTATGTCTTCAGATTTCAGAAATTCCTATTTTTGTAGAAACCAAAATTTTTAGGGCCAAATCTGAAAATGCTCAAAATTGAATTCTGATTGGACAGATGGATTCTCCTTGATGAGTAGAGTCAATCTACTATACTGCTTTTCCAAAATCTATGGAGAGAAACCCAATAAATAAGAAATTCAAGTTTCCGTCACTGCCAAATGTCTTCTTCTCAGGTTAGCTCTGATACCATGTTAAATTTTGAGCATTAATTCACAATACTCTAGGATCTTCACTGAGAGAATAACATATACAGTATATCAATGCATAACAATCACAATAAGCATGATAAGCATCACAAGAATCAAAAGCATGAGAGACAAGAGACACAGAGTTTCCGTGGGGAAAACCCTAAGGTGAAAAACCCCACAACTTCCTCAGAGATTGAGAGAGCAATGGCTCAACCAAAATACACTGAGATAGTCTCCTAGTAGCAAATGATCCTCCTCCTCACTAATGTGCCACTTTCTGAGTGAGAGAAGTGTGACTTTCTGAATGATCAAAATAGAGATCTCCCGATCTCTATTTATACTAACCTGTTTTCCTAGTTACACTATGGGGCCAACTTGTCTATCTAGATACATCCACAATATAATATATGTTTCAGGGACGACCCCACACATGGTGGTCTAATAACCCATCGGCAAGTACACACACTTGCGACACTTGTCAATCCACATGACAACACTTCCTTATAGAGGAATAACACATCTCTTATAAGGGTACAATAAATATATATGAAATACATAGATGAAATACGTTCCGAAGTTACATATACATCAACATGAAGGTGTGAAGCAGGTAGAGCACCTTGACATTAACATTGGCATGCTACCTCTTGATGGGTTACATGATCTGCATCTGCAGGTTGTCGAGGAGATAAGAGATAGAGACATCATCTCTTACAATCAGAACATACACCTAGAGGATAGCTACAAACAACTAGCAGAGGAATGTGCGCAGAAGACCAGAGAACTAACAAAGGCACAGGAAAGCGAAGAAGGATGGAAGAGACAGTTGCTACTATCTGCGCACAGATACCTGAATGCGACATGCAACTAGAGTTCGAAGATACAATAATAGATATTGGCAAGGTAGTAAGAAATATGAAAGTAGATATGGAAGACATGGAGATCGCCCACAAGGAAGAGGTTGCTAACCTCAAAACCCAGTAGCCACCTACTACACCACCAGATATGGGAGAAGGAAGAGTTACAACACTAAAAGCTTCAGCCGAGACTGTCTTTTCCGAAACAACAAAATGTCAAGATTTGCTGGAAAAGGCTACGAAGGTATGGGATACGTTGCAGGAGGATACTCCATACAACAAACTCGGGATGAATTACATCAAGGGAAGGAAGAATTGGACGCTGTGAATATGGCCATGAAGACCTTGACGCCTAGAGAGAAAATCCAAAAGTTCGCGCAAGTCAAGGACTTGACAAGAGAGTTGAAAGTTTTGAGGGACAATTAGACTGAGACATCGACAAGACTGCAACCAATGCAGGAAGAGGTGCTCTTACTCACTAATGAAATTGAAGAAAAACTGCATGAACTCCACACCATAGAGAATATAGTACAGGAGTATGCTCAGGAAGACATCTCCGACGAGATGTTGGAAACTATTAAGGAGTTCGAGCAAGAAATAAAGGAAGCAATTGCGAAGCTGGGCGCAACTCTTCGGGGATTCACTAAAAAGTTGAGTCCTCTAGAGGAAGAGGATCAAGATCCAAGTGGATCAGAGACGATCCACGAGTAAGTGTTAGGGGCCTATTGGGCATGGCCCAAGTAGGCACAATTTTGATGATGCGCAGCTAGAGAAATGTTCAGATATGCGTAGTTCAGAATGTGAAGTCTAAGCACGACACGGTTTTGTTGATGCGTAGTTCCAGCACAATAACTATTTTTGGGCAAAGTATATAAGTAAATGGAGGTTGAGAAACGACCTATTTTGGGTAAATCACCCCATGATTAGAGTGGCGTAAGGAGCAACGTGGAAGTAGTTGAAAGCGACCTTCCATCCAGAGCGGCAGAAACGATTAGAAGCAAAGCCACGGGTCAACATCAACAGGAAATACCAAGGGGCCGAAAGGGACACGCCACTATGCAGTTAGAATTGTTTCATGAGGCATGTGGATTGAATCAGAAGGGAGTCAGAGCTAGGAATTGCATGGAAAGGCGACCAGAGGCGAGTGGAGCAGTTGTCGACTATGATAGGCCGTGTTAGCAGGGTAACCGCACCAGTTTTGGTAACTCTAGGGTTTTTGGACCATATTCATTGTAAAGACGTGACCTGCGGGAATGATCTATAAAAGGGGGGGAATTTTGTAAGGAAAGGGTTGTTGATTTTTGTTGTTCTCTCATAGTATTATTCTAGAATACTGAGTATTGTAAAGAGGCTCTGCAGCTGTGTGCACAGAGAACCACTGAATAGAGAAAGAGGCTCTATAGCTATGTGCGCAAAGACCCACTGAAGAGAGAAAGAGGCTCTGTAGTTATGTGCGCAGAGACCTAATGTAGAGAGAAGAAGTCTGCAGCTGAGTGTGCAAACTGAAACTGTTGAACCCTCCCCATTAATATAATCAAATGTTCTCGTGGACGTAGCTCCCATTTGGGGGTTGAACCACGTAAATATCGTGTTGTGTGATTGAATCTATGCGTTATCTTATGTTCATGGTTAAGTTCATGCTTATAGTTATATGTGTCTTCACTTTTATATGTATTTTCCACATGAATGAGTGATGAGAATAACATGTTAAGTGCCGAATATATATGCTTGAATGTTGAATGCAAGTAATTTTGAATACGTCGAATGCATAGATTATTTGGGTAAACACCAAGTCAGTGAAGTCCATGTTAAGTGTGATTCCCTAGAAGCGTAGTACTGAAATAGAGTTGTTGCGTTGTATTTCACCATATTGTATGAGTTTGCGAAGTGCATAGTCCTGTATGTTTGGCGAAGTGTAGAGTTGCGCTGCCATATTGTTACATGGTCGGTAGAGTTGCGCTGCCATATGGCTACATGGCCGGTAGAGTTGCACTGCCATATGCCTACATGGCTTCTTTGAAGTGTACAGTCCCAGTGTGCACCATGGTATAAGTGATAGACGCAAATTTGGTGTAACTTTGCGCAGTCCCCCAGTCTGTTGACCGTGCATCACCTATTTGCAGAAACCTGCTTCTGTAATACCCCATAAACTTCGCCTCGGGTGAGACCTCAACTTGTTTGCAGGCTGTTTCTAAAAGGGTTGGTGAAGAAGGGTTTTGTTGGACCAGAACTGCGTAGAACCTGGGTCAATATAAGAAGGTTAGAGAACGAGGTTATAAGCGAACACTTAGAAATATTGAACTCAATACCATCATCCCCGTGTATTTTGTCACATTGATTAACCATATCACATAATCATTGCCTTATTGTATCTCACTCTTAGGTTCTTTGTTGTTAAGGTTTGATCACTTGTTTTGAAATATCATTAATGACGATGTTGATGATGTTATTGTTTATGATGACAATGTTGTATGATGATTGTGCTGATGAATACTGATGATTGTAACATTGATGATGATGATGATGACGATGATGAAGATGACAATGGTGTTGTTTTTTATAATGATGATGATTGATAACGACAATGACATTAAGGATGATGCTTATGATGACAAAGATGTTCTCGATGTTGTTGATGATGATGACAATGATTATCATGATGATGACAATGACGATGATGATCAATATGGTGGTAATGATTATGATCATCATCATAACTGACACTAATGTCATCAACGTCATCATCACTAAGATTGTCGTTAAATTTTTAATTTAAATCTTTTTATCAATTTTTAAAATAAAACAGTAATTTTAATTTTGAATTATATATTTTTTTCAATATATATATATATATATATTAAATACATATATATATATATTAAATACATAAAAAAATAAAAAATAAAATAAAAACACAATACAAAAATAATATAATTCGCAATACAAAATTAATATTAAATACATAAAATAATAAAACAATAAAAACAATACAAAAAAAATTAACAAACAACAAAACAACAGCTCGCCTTTCTACCTCTCACGCCAATGTGTTTCATTGTTGTTGACTGCCTGTGCGTGCACCCTTTGAGTTCATTGAGCTTTGAGCACGGCATTCCAACTATGGTTTCTGTGCAACCATTGCTGTGAGTTGTGAGAAAATTGGGATTGTGGTTGTGCATCTTCATCCTCTCATGGGTGCACACATTGAGTTCGGTTTGTTGTGAGAAGAGAATTCTGGCCATTTTTTTCGTGCACCCATCGATTTCGGTGAGCTATGAGCTGTGGCCAAAGATTGATTGTGTTCGTGCAGGGGAGAGGGATCCTGAGCAGAGCAACTGTGAGAAGAATCAATTCCTCCCAAGTCGGTGAGTACAAAGCCCTAAATTTTATAGGGTCCAATTCATACTTTGAATGGTTGATTTGAACCCCACTTCTCGTTTGGCCACGAATTGTTTGAATGGTTCATAGATTTGAACCCCATATCTCTCCTTTGGCCTCGAATTGTTTGGTAGGGTTCTTAGAAATAAAGAAAAAACATACTCAAATTTCTTGCAATATTTATGTCAACATTTCTGTGAATTTTCGTGTAATATTTCTATGAGTTTTTGTCCAATATTTCTGTGAGTTTTCGTGCAAAAAATCAGTCAACGTGTGCTTGTTCACGCTCAATAGCAACACTGCGAATTTACATTTTGAGCCTTGCTAGATCTTGGGTTGCTTCAGCACCAAGTACCTTCATAAGACTGTGCATCTTTACTTTTTTCTTTGGAGGCTCTATCAAACCCTGCCTTATCATCTCCAGACTATCTTTTTCCTTTACAAGGTGTCGTTATGTACGTAATTTTCTCTGCTCCTTCTTGGTCATCTTTAAAGGTAAAAGAACATTTGTGTAGCTACCAGAGGGTAAAATAACCATACCCCACCACTCAACATCAGGTATATGATCCTTTGGTTTCTGTTCTTTTGTAGGAAATATTTATGACACTTCAATCAGATTAAGATTTATATCAAGCTCAACCTTTGACTTGGCAAGTTGTGCTTGCTTGATCTTTAGCTCCTTTGCCTATTCTTCTCCAAATTGACTCTTAAATTTCAATATTTTTGCCTCCTTTTACCATCTTCCTTCCTCAACAAATTTAAATGTCATCCTCTTAGGCCTTAAGAGATTTGTTTTATTAATAACCATTTTTGGATCAAATTGGTGATTGGAATTGGGTTCTTCAACAAATTATGGCCTTAGAATTTGAAATGATTCTTTTTATGTTTGTTTATGTTCACCTTCAAAGTGCCAAAGTTAATAATTTTTGGATTTTCAATTACACTCCCCTGTTCATCTATTACATGACCCTGAGCATCAAGACGAAGAACATTAGCTTTAGCAGGCTTCTGCTGGCCAGCAGTACCAAATTGATCAGGCACTTGTCCAAGAAATATACTCAAAACTTGCTTCATAGTTATATACTCAAAATTTAATCGAATTTACATAGAGAATTCAAGAAAAACATGAAAAATATGAAAAGAGATGAATGTGTTGAATGTGGAAACAACTTCCTAAGTTTCACGTATGTAGAGTTGAATGTGGATTGAGGGGTGACATTATGTCAAACGGGGTTGGCAAGGTCAAATAAGAGGTAGTTACAAGGATCTATTGCATATATTTGACCTTATTTGACCTTCCATCTCTTTGGAAGTTCAAATAAGAGGTAGTTACATGAATCTATTACATGGATGCATGGATGCATGGTTACAAGTTATGGGTTAGCTTCCAACCATTGCAAGGTTAACTCAATTTAGGAATGAAAACCTAGTTTAAACTCTCTTGAGGATTAGGGGATCCACATAGCCTTAAAAGACAATATAAAATTAAAATAAGGGATTGTAAAGTCACAAGGATGCCTAATTTATTCATGTACACATAGTTATGTATGGTTTGGTCCATATGCTCCACAGTTGTTGACTACCAATACTTCATCTAAATGTTAAGGCCAATAACACATTTTCAGGCCTCGGTGTAGGTTATATTTTGTTGTTTTTTCCATGCTAAGCTTGTTGATTCCATTAGAATTCAACAAGTCTTCAATAACCATAGCTAGTTCTTATGGTTATATATATCTTAGCTGCACATTGTCATGATTTTATATAGAATTGGCATCCAATATGCTAGTTTAGATGTTGTCATTGAAACTGCTACATCACTTGTAATACCATTCCTTGTGTTTTACAAATTGAATCCTTCATAAGGTGAAATGCCTTTTGATTTGGTAGCAAAATGCTTGAAGGCCCGGTTTGGAAATTTGCTTCATAGTTATATATGAACAGAGATAGATGTGTTGAATTTACATAAAGAATTCAAGAAAACATGAAAGTTATGAACATAGATGAATGTGTTGAATGTGGAAATAACTTCCTAAGCTTCACGTATGTAGAGTTGAATGTGGATTGAGGGGTGAAATTTTGTCAAAAGGGGTTGGGAAGGTCAAATAAGAGGCAGTTACGAGGAGATATTGCATATATTTGACCTTATTTGACATTCCATATCTTTGGAAGGTCAAATAAGAGGTAGTTACAATGATATATTTGGAATAAAGTGGTTTGAGGTTCAAAACTATCTCTATTTTCCCAAAAACATCTCTCTCTATTATTCATATGACTTAATCATAAAGTGAGTACCGTTACCAAATTTGTGCAATTTAATGCTTCCTCTAAGGTGGCTACCATTACCAAATTTGTGCAATCTAATGCTTCCTCTAAATCAAGGGGCATATTTTGCATCTTGTGTACTTAACCATGAATTATTTATTAGCTATTATACTCATTGTATTATTTTTTTTGTATGTATGCGCACATTGTATCATTTCTAAACACCTGTAAAAGGCCACTAGTATGTTATAGGGGACTTATAAATACTTTATATATAACACATACTCTTTAACAATAAGCAATAACCTCATGGTGTGTGGGATTCCATCATTAATCCATGTTCACACATATACCTCATCATGACCACATGATCCGTGTTGACCCTTCTTCATACAGTGATGATGAAATTTCAGGTTATATGGAACATTTGTACATTTGAGAGAGAGATGACTGGTTGTACCTTCCCCACTTTGGTTGATTTACGTTTGGTCCTTAAACCTTTTTTTTATTGGTCTTGTGGTACCTTTACATTGATGTGTGGTTAGTAGGTCATTTCACCCATCTTGAGTTGTTTGTACCACCCTTTAATGTTTTTGGTCCTTTGGGTACTATATATATGGTTGTTTGTCCACTTTGTGTTTTACCCTTGTCCTAGGGGCTATGGGTCATGTACCCACACGTATCTTATTTTGGGTCATGTTTTGGGTCTTCGTACCCACTTATGATTTATGTTATTATTTATGACTCTTTTATATTTTATTTGTTATTTTATTATTTTACTTTTACTTTTACTTTTATTATTTTTTATATTTTATTTTTTGTATTAAGTAGTTCCTTCCTATTTTAATGGAACCCTATTTTTTGAGCTTTAATGGAACCCTATTCTTTTTTTGACTGGTCTGACTGAAGGAAGTTGTGGCAGTTATGAGATTGTTATCCTAAATCTTATGGAAGTCCGATCTTCCTGATTGAAGGCTAACTTAAGGCTGATTATTCGAGAAGTTTTTTTACTTATCTTGGAATGAGTTATATTTTATTTTGTTAATGTTGAATCTTATATTTTCCCAAATCTCTCATGTTAGGAGTTTTCCTCTCAGAGAAAATTGTTGGTGATCATATATGTGTTTTTTTGTACTTAAGATTTTACATGCACTAAGACTTTTGTTGCAATCATTCTTTGTGCTTTATTTAACTTCTGTTATGAATATAACTATCATTGTCTAACTACTATTGCATACAACCTTTCTCTCTCACTCTCTTGTTTGTACTTGCCCTTTATTAGGGTCAGTGGGTTCCTAGTGTTGGTTGACCTTTGAGAGGTACAATTTTTACTCAAAGTAATATTTCTTAGTATAAAACAAGAAGGCTCCACATTAGAGGTACGTACCCTAAACATATCTTCTTTAATCATGTTAATGTTTATTAACTATTTTTAGTAATTACATGTTACTTAAGATTACTTTAACACAGTGAGCTAGCCGGTAGTGTTAAAGTGGAAAAGTCGAAATAGATGAAATTTGTCACGTCCCCATTTTGACCCCCCTTTTTGTAAATGATGTAAATAATGATATTTAATCATGGTGAGGAGCTCAAGGCCAAGGCCCCACCATTGATTTAGCGTTTATGTATCGGCAATTAAAATAGATGCCTATGGTTCTTGTGCGAGATAGGCACGATGTAAATAAAACATCGTGTAATTATGAATTTCAATGAAAAACCCACAACCGGCTATGCAATGCAACAAAAGAGATGGGGCATGTTTCTACAAGGAAAAGGGAGGGAAACTATTCAAACCCTTGAGCCAATGGTATTAATCCATGTGTCAATGGGGAAACCCATAAACCACCAACTACCCATTTTGTCTCATGTACCCAATCATTTAATTTTTTTCCAAGAAATTGGTTAAGGCAGTTAATGCCTTGGGAATGAAAGAGTATGGGCAAGCCATTTTCGTGCATGGGCAAGCCATCAACTTGGAAAATCGTGTTTTTGCTTGTGGGGCAAGAAACCACCCACGAAATGGTGCCCAAAGCCATGGGGAATGAGTAGTCTTCATTCATTCACGCAGTGGGAGCTATCTGGGTCATTCCCTTCACGTTTTTCAGCAAAATCTTGCATTTTTCCATGCCTGGGAGTTCATTTTTGCATATGCAGTAGCCTGGGAGTGAAGGGCCACGTTTTGGGGACTGTAGGGAGGTCGTTTTTGCCCCTGAATGTCCAGGGACGTTTTTCTAAAAATGGATTTGGCTTCCTGGGTCATTTCCCAACTTCCCATTTTCGTTTTTGTGGGTTCCCACGTTTTTCTAAGTTAGCTGAAACCCCATCTCATGCATCCCACTGTGGAAAACGTTTTCTTCATGCCCAGCAATTTTGGTTGTTGTTAAGTGCATCATGTTTTGGATTTGAATCTGTAAGTAAGAAACTGGAATGGTAGTGGACAGAATTAGCTTGATAAACCTAGTGTAGGGAATATCCTCTCAAGGAGATCAAGAGGGCTGGCTACTTTTCTATGCACACCCTGAGAGCACTAGAAAGGAAGGTATGGCTTGAGGGACTGTGTGGCAGTGAAGAGAATACTTCCTGGTGTTGGGTGTGTAGGCATTGTGAGTGCCAAGCTGAATAGATCTGGGAGGGGTACCCATAGCTCTGTGGTTGAGCTCACTAGCTTAGCAATTCTTCCTTCCCATCTCCTAACAGCCTGATAAACCCAATTGTAGATTGGCTTGGCTCATTTTGGTGTAGGCTTGGCTATGTGTGAGTCTTTTGTTCCCTGGTTCCTTGTAGAGATCATGCCCAGCTCGGGGGTGGCAGTGGTGCTGAGAGATTGAGGAGCACACTGGCCTACGGTTGGGTGGAACGTTGCAGTTGCATAGCCAGTTGCGTGGGACTGCCTTATTGAGATAAGTATTCTTTTGTGTAAATTGGCAATTATCATTTGATGAATGTTATGAATGTATGATGGATGTGAAATCCTTATTATTCCGCTGTGAATTGTCTTAAAACCATACAGTTCCATCTATCTCTGTTATATTATGTTTATGCTTATGGTTAAACGTTTCATAGGGCTATACGCCCAGTTTAATATCACATTTGTTATGCATTTGTATATGTATATATTTCTTTTTCATTTGAATCTGAATGCTTGTTTAATAAATGGATATGGGGGGCTAGATGCCCGGTTTAACAGTCACGATCCTCTCCATCTAGCTGGTTGGATGGGAGGGGAAGTGACAAAATTTATGTTTTGTTATCATTGTACTATTTAGTTTCTATACGTGTTTATTAGATGTAATTTTGTATTAAAGTATATTGAATTTTTTTATTCTTCTGCATAAAACCCTAATTCTACAAAAAATTAACATCATAACATATCAAGTACTTTTCAAATATCATAACATCAAGTGCATTCTACACTCGAGTTTGTCCCTCCTCTTGAATACAAGTTGTAAAGGTCGGCACTATTGTTGGAAGAGTTGAAATGATATTTTAACTTGGAAATAGTTGTGTGATTACTTTTTATAAGGAAACATGGAATGAATTGGGTGGTTGGCATGTATTAAAGAGAAGGAAATCCATAGAGTGTTGGGAATTCCATGTTTCATGATAATAGTTGCATATGTGTGTGTATATGCACATACAAATGAAAATATGTGCATATGCATGAAACTAATACAACAAAGGGTGATAATAACAATATGGAATCACTTCCCTATCCAATGCTCCCTAAACATATTGGGACTCTTTATATCTATTTCATATTCCCACAAGATTCTAAAGGTCATGGTTTTCTCATCATATTGGGAATGTCAATGTGGTTCATGTGACAATTGAAATAAAAAATAAAAGTTCAAACACATTAATAAGGTAATAAATAATCCATCAATATTTCACAACTATTGTACCACTACACTACACAACAAATAACATGTTGTCTATTAGCTTTATCTTGGGTGGTGAAGTGGAGAATGTTTTATCCTCCCTACTTACGTTCAAATCCCACATGTGACATTTTTGCTTCTTGTGGATCAATCTTAGTGATGATATGGGTTTGGATCAGTCATACTTTGGTGTAGTAACAATGGAGGGGCCGTTATTGAGCCAAGATATTGGTTGGAGAAAATTGGAAGGAGGCCCACATTGTGTTACACCCCACTCCATCCATAATGAGTTAAGTACCTTGTCCCATGTTTTGTAAGAGACCAAGCCCTATAGGATAATGATTTCGGGAATTGGCATTAATGTCTAATTATAATAGAAATATTAATCACAGGTCATTTATATAGGATATAAAAAGTTAAATTATTTAAGTAGTTTAAGGATATATATATATAGATATATGGTAAAGTAGAGATGTTAGTTAACTAGTGGCAAGGTTGATATTTCCAAGGATACCACTAATGCATAGTGCCCTCATGAATACCTTGGATACTTGTGGACATAAAACATGCAAATGTGTCACAAACCCATGTTTGTGTAGGTAGACTTAAATCTCCTCCAAGAAAATTTGTGCCTTTGTGACAACTTCTACCACCTTGGAAAATTATGTGTCCTGGTAAGGTAACAAAGCAATAATCTTATATAGGAGATAAATTACTCCATGGTAGAAAGTCATTTCAACATCCATAAGACCTTACATTATTGTAGATATATGTTTATTGGACTTACATCTTTAAGAATGTCAAAAATATATCAATGTTGATGTTGTTTGTGTTATTGCTAAATTGGCCAATAAGAGAAAGGAGTTTACATACCACCATTCATATCTTAACACCCAAGGGTGTCTACCTCTATGGGTTTTCTAATAATATGACATCACACAAACACATCAAGTCTACTTGGCCCTTAAAATGTTTAAAGCAATTTTATTTCTCATGCAAGGAAATTAATTCACCTTAGAGAACCATATCATCATCCTCTTTTAGAATTGGGATCACCTTTACTCTTTTTTTATCCAAATCTCAAAGCATATTCCATTATTTTATGTCCACTTTTTTATATCCAAATCTCAAAGCATATTCCATGATGATTTCAAACTATGCCTCACATAGTTTAAAACACATAGGATCGAACTTTTGATGATTCCTTCTTATACGAATTCGAGGCATTCAAAAATTAATTTTGGCCATTTTTTCCAATTTTGAACATGCAAGACAATTAAAGGAAAAATACCTTACTAATCAACATATGAATTTTCAATCTTGAGAGAGGCATAGTAACTATGTATAATGATATTGGAAAATGCATGCCTTAATTCCTTGTAATTTTCTAATACGAATTATGCATACCCAACAATGTCCTATTTGAACTTTTTTCCCATGGTGCAGGTAGAACCAAACTGGTATTTGTCAGATATTTCTTCCTTGAGAGAGGGGATTTTAGTAAGACTAGATGAAAGTGAGACATCCAGTAGGTCTACAAGAGTTATATCAACTAGATGTCAAGAAATCAGAAGAAAATTTCATAAACGCATGGAATTTTTTCTCGCTCATGAACGGGGGGTCATGTTCCTATGATGATGAGACAATAGGATACATCAAGGTGCCCTTGAGGTACAAACATCTAGTGAAACAATGGGTACCCAAGGATCTTCCTCAACTAAACATAGATTTTTGTGTGAATGAGAGGATATATCGAATTGCACCATTGCCATTACATGGTTTGGGGTTGTTTTGCATGGATGGCATAAAGGTCGGTTACGGCAGATGTATAGAATTGATGGAGTATGTTGGACCCTATTACAACTACAAAGATTGGATGTGACTGGTACAATATAAATGAAGTATGCACAGATATGGATTGTCAGCAAATTATTTACAGCTGAAAACCAAAGATCAAAAGAAAGGGGCAACGTTGTACATTGACGGAAGGACAAAAGATATAGGGAATATTGCGGGGTTTATAAAAAGTACACAACTAGGGTCTACAATTAAGCAACCCAACTGCATATTTGAGGGGCGTGAAGGAAACCATGTTTTTGTATGTGCGATTAAATCAATAGATGCAGGGGAAGAGTTGCTTATTAATTACAATTTGAATCGAATAGATACAAACATAGTTACTATGGGAGTGGTACTTATAACGGTTTACCCAACCTTTTATTAATGAACTTAACATCTTAAGGATTTTTAGTTAGTCTATTGTTATAATTCCGTTTAAATTTTCTATATTTACTTCGCAGGGTGGTGATCGGGGCATCTCCTCAGCAGCTGGTCAAGGGAGTACAATATCCTCAAGGCAACATGTATACATCTTTGTAATAGTACAAATATAATATGAAAAAAGTAGTTTTTTTTGTTGTGTTTTTTCATGAGTATATTTGTTTGGTTTATATAATGTTATTTTTATATTTTTTCCAGAATGTTGATTGGGGAAACCACTCGAATGTTGATCAGATGATAGCATCCTCGGGGAAACAGGTATACCTAATTGTAATTGTACAATTTAAATACATCAAAATGTTTTCTTATTATGTTGTTTTCGTGAGTATTTTGGTTTCATTTAGATAATTTTTTCTATTTTTGTGTTGCAGGGTGCTATAAGGGGCACCTCCCTACCAGTAGATGATATCGAACCAGGCTCGAGGAAGCAAGTATACATCGATGCAATTGTAAAAATTTAATATGAGCAAAAGGTTTTTTTGTTTTGTTTTTTCATGAGTAAATTCGATTCATTTAGAGAATGTTATCTATATATTTGTTGCAGAGTGTTGATCGGGGAAACCACTCGGTTGTTGATCAAACAACAACAACCTCGGGGAAACAGGTATACCTAAGTGTAATTGTACAATTTAAATACATCAATATGTTTTCTTATTAAGTTTTTTCCATGAGTATTTTGGTTTCGTTTAGATAATTTTTTCTATGTTTTTGATGCAGGGTTTTGATCGGAGCACCTCCCTATTAGTAGATCAGGACAGGTTGCCTACCATTGATCAGATGAGTAGACGATCCTCGAGGCAGTAGATATAATTCATTGGAAATGTACAAATATAATATGGAGCATCATGCTTTTTTGGTTATGTCTTTTTCATGTGTATATTGGTTTCCTTATGATAATTTCTTCTACATTTGTTTGGCAGGGGGGTGATCGGGGCAAGTCCTCAACTGTGGATTAGATGACACCAACATTGAGGCATCAAGTAAACCTAATTGTAATTTTAGGAATCTATCATCATCAATATTTTTTGTTAATATACTTTTTTCCTCATTCTATTTCTTTCACGTCAGTAATGTTTTATATATTTTTGTTGCAGACCACTGATTCGGCATATGATCTAGTATTAGAGAAATCAATAGATTTTGATGTGGATGAGTTGATGTGTGATGCTGACATTGGTTCTTCTCTAGAACCAATTAAGATGATAGAGAAGACCTTGAAAAACATTAATGAGTATATCCTTCATCCGCTATTCATTCAATCACAGACAAACGAGATTATAGCCAATTTTTATGTATTGATAAAGAGATCTCAGGCCTTGAAAGTAAGTTGCGGAATATTGAATCATAATATAAATTCATTTAGTATTTTATAATTTTTACCTGTATATGATGGTGAACTAAAATATGAATTATATTTATATGATTTTTTACGACCAAACACTAGTGGTCAAGGCGGTGTTGGCCCTAGTGATGCTCGTTGAGAGTCGTCAATGATAAAATGAATCCATGTACATCTCATGTGCAATTGTTGTCGACTGAATAGTCAGAAACTGAGGCAGGAGCATCGGGACCTAAGCAGATCAGTCAAAGTTGATCGACATGAACAATCGACCAGAGGGAGTGCCGACAACCACTGGTGAGAATTGGTTGTCGAAGTCAATGAGTCGAGCAAGAGAAGTCGATATGCGATCGACAGAAGATATGAATGGTCGAGAGTTGACATGTCAGAGGTCAAACGATGACAGGGTTGTGGCAGAAAGCGTCGAAGGTCGACATGTTTTCGAATTGCGACACTAATAGGTTTTGGGCATGAGTTAAGCGAGGAGTAAAGGGTGGACTGGCGAAGCCAACAGAGTGAAGGAAGCCAATGGGTAATTCGAATGCTGACAGGAGACAGTATGGTCGACGTAGTGACAGGATCGACTACTATAGTATTGTCAGAAGGACGCGCAGAAGTCAAGAAGAGTACTTGGTAGCCGTTCAGCGTTTCTAAGGAAGTTATAAGAAATTATTGAGTGTGGTTGGGATCATGACAAATGTCACCACAGGAAGAGGTTGTGCAGCACGGCAGAGATACTGACAATTGCAGGTCTGCAGGATCTAGAGGATTCAACAAATAGATGAAGAGTATCTCGAGGGTTGGAGTAGACCTCGGGATGAGCAACAGTAGGGTATATGACCAATGCGCATGCATAGAAGAGAGGAGTTTGATCATAGAGGATCGAGAGAAGAGCTCAGTGGAGTTGGGGAGTAGAGTTCGGGAGTTGATCTACAAATTGGAGAGAACAATCGCACATCAACTGAACAGTGTAGAGATCATATCCATAGCTCAGCGAGTGCTTGCATTCAGCAGAGGCCATGAGAGGGTGAAGTTCGACACACAAATAGAACACACCATTACTTATGTAAATTGTAATAGGATGAGGCCAACTAGTTGTTTCATTTCCTTGCATTTAGCATTGTAATCTTTGCTTTGATTCAAGTAATAGAAGCCGCTTCTGGCATCCTATTTACATCCAATGAATGTGAATGCGTTGTTGTGTCATGTGTTAAATGATAAGCAAGAACCCTTGTCAGGTGCACTTGCGTCAAGTGGTATCAGAGTGGGAAGAGAATCATGTGAACAGAAAGGTGGTGATACAACTTGCCTTGCGTCAAGTGGTATCAGAGCAGGAAGAGAATCCTGTGAGTAGAAAGGTGATGATATCAACCTAACTTGGTCAAATGGTATCATCATTGGTTGTGAATCCAGTGTGTGCAAGTGTGTTGAACAGCTCTAGCTACGGTTGGGTAGAGTTGTGCACGACTTGTGAAGTCCGCTTGCAATTGGAGTGGGAGTTTTAGTTGAGGTTGAGAATGGCTCACAAAGGCGTTAATGTCCGAGGTACAGGACAAAGAGCGGGTGGTGCAGCAGTCACAGTTGATTGTGAAATGTATGATGAATGCATGCAAACAATGCGAAGTTTGACTAGTGAAGTCATAGCGAACAAATAAAGCAAATATGTGGATGCATTCCTAATGCGTTAGACCATAGTGACAAGGAGGTAGAAGAGGTGGAAGCACGGGAATAGGCATTCGAATAACTAGAAGACAAACCCATCAATCTTCTGATGGATATGAGAGTTTGGACAAAGATGGATGTACGAACCTACTCGGGAACTCTAGATCCAGAAGAATTGATCGACTGGTTCAGAGAGATGGAGAAATACTTCGACATAGAGCAGATCAAGGATCCCAGACGGGTTAAGACTGCATGTATGAGGTTGAAGGGTCACGCCTTATTATGGTGGGACAATGTATAGGCTGACAGAGTCAAGAAAGGAAAGGAGAAAATCAAGTCTTGGGATAGGATGGTTGCCAAACTTAAAGAAAATTTCTTGCTAGGTGACTATGTGATTTCCTTGTTTTGAAAGTTGCAGAACTTTCGACAAAAAGAGATGATAGGGAAGGAGTACACAGAAGAGTTCTACAGATTGTCGATTAGGTCGGGGAAAACCGATGAAGGAGAAGAAGTTGTAGCTAGATATGTGAACGGCTTGAAATATGTGATACAGGACGAGTTGATCCTGTCAAGGTTCAGAGCAGTCATTGAAGCCTATCAACTAACTCTAAAGGAAGAAGAAAAACTATCAAGGAAATCCACATCAACCAGAGGCAGGATGACTGGTCGGGGTGCGAAGACTATTTCCACGAAAGGCCAAAGTAGCGAAACCAGGAGGGAATCTGTCGAAGACGATTGACAGACAGAAGGGACATCGACTACGGAGAAAATGAAAGAAAACCGATGCGATGGTCAAGAGAACTGCGGTTGAGGTGCATATGGTCTAAGTGGTCCATCCAACAGAAAAGGAGCTAACAGACCAGCCATATTCTATTACAAGTGTAGAGGAGTCATACACAAGGAATACGAGTGCCCAGAAAACCTACATGCTACAGAGGAGTAAAAACCCAGACGTCGAAGAGATGAGCAAGTCGACGAGAAGGCAAAGTCGACATTCGACAATAGTGAGGATGGGAAGAGAAAGAGTCGCACCATGAAGACTAGAAGGACATTGGTTCAGGACGACCGACGTGAAGAGAAAGAGTCAGCATAGTGAAAGGTTATCTTTCGTAACAGAGTGCAGATCAGTGACTGGTAGTGCAAGACCATAGTTGATGGTGGCAATACGGAGAATCTTGTGTCGGCAGAGGTCATTGAGAAAGTAGGATTGAAGTTTCGGGAACACCAACAACCATACAATATCTCATGGTTGCAAAAGGGACACCATGTGAAGGTGACCATATAGTGCCTGATTAACTTCAAGGTCGAGAATCTTGAAGACAGTGTGTTGTGTGACGTAATCTCAATGGACGCATGTCATCTATTGTTAGGGAGAACATGGAAATATGATCAGAAAATTATCTATGATGGTTGACCCAACACAATTACAATGTGGAAAAATGGCACGCAGAGAACTTTGAAGCTAAAGAAGGAGGACCAAGCTGACTACAAGTAAGGTGAGAGAAACTATTGGGAGAAGCGAGTGATGATGTGTTCAGCGAAATAATTCCTTGCGGAGGAGGAAAAGCAGTCGAGATGTTATGCCATCATTCTGAAAGGACCATGTGTTGAGAGGTCGAGAATGGAGAGGATTCTGGTTGAAGTCAAAAGGATGCTCGACAAGTTCAAGAGCATAGTAGTTGATGAAACACCTACGAGATATCCACCGAGGAGAATCATATCCCATCATATCGACTTGATTCCAGGATCGAGTTTTCCAAACAAGGCACCGCATAGAATGACTCTGGAAGAGGGTCAGGAACTCAATTGATAGGTCTAGGAGTTGTTCGATAGAGGATTTTAGAGAAAGTCTGATCCCTTGCATGCTACTAGCAGTATTAGTGCCAAAGAAGCATGGAGAATAAAGGATGTGTACAGACTCAATAGCTATCAACAAGATCACGATCAAGTATTGATTTCCATTGTCAAGAATGGATGACTTTATGGATTGCTTGAGTGGAGCAAGATACTTCACAAAGATCGACCTGAAGAGTGGTTATCACCAAATTCGGGTTAGAGAAGGAGATGAATGGAAAACAACCTTTAAGATGAAGGAAGGACTGTATGAGTGGTTATTCATGCCATTCGGAATGACTAATGCACCCAGTGCGTTCATTTGGTTGATGAACAAGGTACTGAAGCCATTCTTGGGAAATTTTGTCATAGTCTACCTAGACGACATTCTGATTTTCAATCAAACCAAGACCAAGCACTTGGAACACATTTGACAGGTATTGCAAAAGTTGTAGGAAGAGAAGCTGATGGTGAACCTGCAAAAGTGTTTCTTCACGAAGGAAAAATTGGTGTACTTGGGATTTGTAATCTCGGATAAAGGGTTAGTAATGGACCTAGAGAAGGTGAAGGAAATATTGGATTGGCCGGAATGGACAAGTGTGATGTAATATCCTTGGGAAGATTCAACGAAGATATTAACTCAACTTCATAAATTTTAATAAAATTCACTAGGTAAATTTCCTAATAATCTTTTCAAATAGAGCAAGAGGTTAGTGATGGGGATGGAGACTGAATTTGAGGATGGTGGGCGGAAATTTCAGTTCTGGAATTTGTATGGGGAAATTTGCAGCAGAAAATAATAATATCAGAGGGAGAGTCCTAAGCACAAAGCACTAGGGCCATTTATGTTTCAAACATCAGCCAGGCTGAAGTCTACTCCAAAGCTTCCTAGGCGCACCAACATATGCTTACTAGACTGGGTGGGTACAAAAATGAGTTATTATGGTCAAATAGGTTCAATGGATGCTCTAGAAAAAAATCAGAAAGGTTTGGTAAGAGTAGGCGTGGTTTGGAGGTTTTAGACCCTGCCGAGATGATAGAGCTAGTCAATCTTCAATCTTTACAAACAGTGGGTAAATCCTTCCAAATTATTAAAGTATGAGATAATATGGCTTGTATGGTATATTAATGACTTCCTGCAACTTATAGAAAACAGATCCAAAATTTAGAATAAATTTGACAATCATTTTAGTGAAACTAGTCATTAAACAATGCTCAATGAGCTAGTCTTCTATTCTGAGTTAAGTATTGAATTTATTTAAATGTAAAACTCTGTTCTGAAATATTAGAGTTCTCTGATATAATGTAATTAACAGCATCAAGTCAAAATGTTAGTCACTGAACAAATTTTGTACTCATTAAATAGATCCTCCTCAGTACAATGACTTAAAGACTAGGAAATTCCCTCATAGAGCCATAGAATGACTGGAAGAAGAGAGGTAATGATCAATTATCTATTCTGAAGGTGTATTTTGATCTTCAAAAGGTATGAAATAGAGTATGGGCTGCACACTAGGTCTCTGGAGAAGTATGGAGAGCTATCCATAGATCTTCTCTTTCTTATGGGGAAAACACCACCAAATCTAGATGAGGTTGTAAGAAGTGCTGATAAGAAGAGAATGGATCAGTTCTAAGAATGATTTCTGATGCTGTACATCACTTTTGTCTAAACATATGGCTGTACCAACCCTCCATCAATCCTTTGGATCATTCACTGGAGCATTCATCTTCAACTAGAGAAGCTTCACCAAAACTAGCTAGAATTTCACTGTAAGAGATATATTCTCTTCAAAGTTACTGTGTGACTTCAATGTTGAACTGATCTGAGTGTTATTGGCTGTAGCATCATGTTCTAGACCTGCATAACACTCATTGGAAACTCATGTGTCATTGTGGCACATCTCCCAAGAAAACTTGTTGAGGCAGATCACTCAACTAGAGAGGCTCAAAGCTCTCAAACCAAAATTGCAAATGACAAAAGTTGTCAGATGGAGTTGGTTGGATTCTTTTATAAAATTCATGATGACCTACTGAGCAAGTTCTTGGCTTGGTGACCTGTGATAGCAGGTTACCCACTTTCCCATTCTACTCCAAGCCACGAGGGCGCATTTCTTGAGGAGAATAGCAACTTCTAAGATTTCAAAACTTTCTTTCCTTCACCTCCTTCACTGAATTTGGGAAAGTGCGCTTTAGGTAGCTTTTCTGGTTGTTGCTATTTTCTTTCTGAAATCTTTTCTGAATCTTTCCACTTTATTTACTTTCCTCTTTTCTGCTTGTTGCCATTTTTTATGTTTGCCTTGTCTTCTTTCCTCCATTAGATTCCTTGCCTTTCCAGAGATTTGCCACTAAGGCAAAATTGATCCTCTTGACACCAATTCGAATTTACTAAGAACATCATCACCACTTGCTAATATTTATTAGCAACATTTATTATTAAAATATTACCATTTTTCAGAATTAATTCAGACTTCAGAATTTAATTAATTAATTCAGGATTAATTAACCACTATAGTAATTGCCTCAAAATTTCCCCATTAATTAAATTCTCGTTTAATTAATCACTTAGACTCATTCATGGGGTTAATAAGTACATGGGGGGGGCACCTTGTCCATTTAATTACCAAATAAAAGCTTAGGCATCTTCCATAAGGTAGTTTCCATACTTGCTCATTAATTAAATAATTATTGCCGAGGTGACTTAGGCCAAAATTACCCCATGGACCATAGCCAAATTTGGGAACATGACAGTCATCCCTTCCCAAGATTGCTTGTCCTCAAGCAATGTCAGGATTCCACCAAGCTTCTGTTGCATCAACTCTGATTATCATTGTCCCCATCCAGTGAACAATCTGTAAATTAAACTTGGGCGTTCAGGAAAAAATGTCTATGTAAAACAAACTGCACTGTAATTTATATTTGCCATTAGCCAACAAATGAATAAAATTTTAACCCAGTTAGGATAACTGAGTAGAATTCCTGGGTCCCACTATTTCTCCTACAAGGAGCAGAATTCTCCTGTCATCTTTGGAAATCTGTCACTCAAGTGTATGCCAGGATCCTGAAGTATCAACTGCATTTTCCCCATCATCATAATAATTTTAAAGAATCTGTCATCAAACATGTGCCTTTTCATCTGGGGAATAACTACTAGGGCATTGCTTCCAACCAAACCAAGTGGGGAGGAGAATGTCTCCTCCATTGAAAACATCCAATGGCTCAACTCTCTGCCATTGGAGTAAAATTTCAAGTATCCCTCCTAGCATGTGGATTCCCTCCACATAGGCCAACCTCTGCAAGTAAAATGTTCCATTAATTTAAATTGGAAACTTGCATGCTTAGCTGCCTTCCCTTGACCATAAGCATAAAAAAATTTGCAAGGAAGTTTCATGCTTGTCAGGTAATCTTTCTCCCAATCCATAATCTTTCACCCAATCCATATGTGGATGACTGATATCAAATGGCTGCAAAATATAATTTTGCTGCTGCTCACAAATCAAGACAATGTCAGTTATAATAAGAAATTTATTGTAGAAACAAGTGAACTTTTTACCTTCCGGATTTACTTTTCTAGTGAGGCCTCTATCCATCCATCTGGTGGGTGAATCAAAGATCCTACTTGCTGATTTATATGAGCTATAATAAGCCATCTCATCTGCAATAGGATCCATCTTCCATGGGGACAGATCATGATCCTCCTTCTAAACATGTGACACAAACCAGAAAAATGTCTTCACCCACTGCTCATTCCCCATTGGTGTTGTTGAATCTAGGACATGTGGGAAAGAACTGTGAACCTTCTTTGCATGTTTGCAACCTTCAGTAATCAGACTTATGGCTGAAAATTCTTCATTACTGGTTATCCCAAATTGGGTTCTCTCATCCCACTCTTTCATGGGGGAGTGTTTGTCTTCTAGGAACAGCTCAAGTTCCCTTGGAAAACAATCTCGTGCTTGGTTCTCATCAAATTGTTCTACACACTCTTCAAGCACATATAAAAATGAATGATTCTCATGATCCACCATCGCATGAGGTTCCTCCCTATGTTCAATAATTGTTTTAGCAAAATGAAGTTGACTAAATGGTGTGTATGAGGGTAGGGGGGATCTTTGCAACTTTTCACGAAGTTGCAATACTTCTCTCTTGGATTCTTGGAGGACACTTTGAGCGCTTCTTAAAGAATCTTGGGTAGCCATTAATTCATCATTGAGCATGCTGATCTCTTCATCATCCCTCAAGTATGTACCATGAAATAATTCTACAAGCTCCAATAAACTATCTCTATCAAAAAGCAGGTTCAAGAATTTACCTTTTATGCTTGCCATGGCTTCCTGAAGTTCTTCCATGTCTCTCATGGAAGACTGCTCCCCCAAATTCCAACAAAGGTTATTCATTAAGGAAAGTGTGTAATTGAGGGTTTGAAGGGCTTCTTGGATCTTCTGTTCAGCCATATTTAAAGATACTGCGAGAAGATGAGGTCCTTGCAAATGTTTCTCCTCTTCATTTTCCATCATCAGATTAATTTCATGCAGTGCACTGTAGTTTTGAAATCTGATCTATATGTTTCTGCTGCAATATTTTCATCTTTCAGGTCCTCAAAAACATAATTTGGGCTGCAAAAGAAGTGCTCATTCATCCTTGATGCAACAGAAAGATCTTCTCTTAAATTTTCATCCTTCATACTGCTTTTCTTTTTAACACCAGAATTCTGAACCTCATCAATATGGGGGTCAACCATTCTAAATTTTTTAATGGAAATGGATGCCATATCAGACTGACATAATGGAACATAAAAATCAGAATTTACTAATTCACCATGTGTCATTTTCTCCTCCTTATGTGGTGGAATTTTGATTGCTTGTTCAGCCACCCATTTCTCTGCTTCACACCCTATTGAGATGTGCTCAATTTCTGTTGTTTGGTGAGGCTCCAGGGGTGAGTGTAACTATGAATTATGTTCCTCCTTTGGATCAGATCCAAAAGATGTCTCACCTTCATCAATCTATCCCATTTCTTCTGCACTTGTTTTGAAATCAACCATTAAAAGATCAAGAATGATTTTACCTCCCTCATCACCAACAATCAAGTGTTTGACTGTTGGATCTTCTACTATGCATTGACCTTCTTCATCCACTTGTTGGAGTAATGGGGCACCATCAAGGTCTTCTTGGTCATTTCTTTCCAAGAAACTTGATGTCTCTCCACATTGTGTGGTGCTCAGGTCAAAACCTTTGGACTTCCCTCTTGAAGAAAAACCAAACAGTCTCGCAATGCTTGGCCCTGCCAGTGGCCTTGCTGAAACTTCCTTCTTGATTCCTTTTCCCTGGGATTGGGATGGATCCATATGTAGGGCTCCAACTTCATCTTTATTTTTCCCCACTTCTTCTCCACCTGAAGAACTAGGTGGCTCATGGTTTCCTCCCTTGATTTTTCCTAGCTGTGAGGACACATCTTTATCCCTCCTTTCCATCTTAGCTCCTAGGTTTAAATATCTTGCCTCAACTTCTTTGCACACACCATCAACCATATGTGAAATCCTTCTTTTGATATCACTATTCCATGGGTATTTGAACAACCTCTTAATAACCAAATCACAATAGTCTCTAAAGGTCAGGGACTTCTGAACCTCCTTCTTCAAGACGGAGTATTCCATGAAGTACTCATAGGATTTCTTTGTGTTGTCTCTTTTGAGTATTCCTTCATAATCCCAATTAGTCATAGGTATGTCAGTTCCTATGTCCTCTTCAAACATTGGTTCAACAAGGAAATCATATTCAAATTTATGCAAATAAAAATTTCCAACAGGGGTTAAAGGCTCCTCTTCATATGGATCAAAAATAAATTATTCTTCTTCATTGACTAGTAGAAGCCACATTTTGCATCTATGAGAAGATATTCAATCTTCCTTCCCTCAGTGAGCTTCTTTCTTTCCACAGGGGTGGAGGAAAGTTCTATGATACTACTGTAATATCCTTGGGAATATTCGACCAAGATATTAACTCAACTTCAGAAATTTTAATAAAATTCACTAGATAAATTTGTTAATAATCTTTTCAAACAGAGCAGGAGGTTAGTGATGGGGATGGAGACTGAATTTGAGGATGGTGGGATGAAAATTCGTTTCTAGAATTTGTATGGGGAAATGTGCAACAGAAAATAATAATATTAGAGGGAGATTCCTAAGCACAAAACACTGGGTCCATTTATGTTTCGAACATCAGCCAGGTTGAAGTCTACTCCAAAGCTTCCTAGGTGCACTAGCATATGCTTAATAGACTGGTTGGGTACAAAAATGAGTTATTATGGTCAAATAGGTTCAATGGATGCTCTACATAATAGTCAGAAAGGTTTGGGAAGAGTAGGGGTGGTTTGGAGGTTTTAGACCCTGTCGGGATGACATAGCTAGTCAATATTCAATCTTTACAAACAGTGGGTAAATCCTTCAAAATTATTAAAGTATGAGATTATATGGCTTTTATTGTATATTAATGACCTCCTACAACTTACAGAAAGTAGATCCGACATTTAGAATAAATTTGACAGTCATTTTAGTGAAACTAGTCACTAAACAATACTCAATGAGCTAGTCTTCTATTCTGAGTTAAGTATTGAATTTATTTAAATGTAAAACTCTATTCTGAAATATTAGATTGCTCTGATATAATTTAATTAATATAATCAAGTTGAAATGTTACTTAGTGAACCAAGTTTGTACTCATTAAATAGCTCCTGCTCAATACAATGATTTAAAGACTAGGAAATCCCCTCATAGGGCCATAGAATGACTGGAAGAAGAGAGGTAATGATCAAATATATGTTCTGAAGGTGTATTCTGATATTCAATAGGTATGAAATAGAGTATGGGCTGCACACTAAGTCTCTGGAGAACTTTGGACAGCTATCCATAGATCTTCTCTTCCTTATGGGGAAAACACCACCAACTCTAGTTGAGGTTGTAAGAAGTGATGATAAGAAGAGAATGGATCAGTTCTGAGAATGATTTATGATCATGGACATCACTACTGGCTGAAAATATGGCTTTACCAACCCTCCATCAATCCTTGGATGCATTCACTGGAGCATTCATCTTCAACTAGAGAAGCTTCACCAAAACTAGCTAGAATTTCACTATAAGAGAGATCTTCTCTTCAAACTGACTGTGTGACTTCAATGCTGAACTGATCTGAGTGTTATTGGATGTAGCATCACTTTCTAGACCTGCATAACACTCATTGGAAACTCATGGGGCCTTGGGGCATATCTCCCAAGAAAACTTGTTGAGGCACATCACTCAACTAGAGAGGCCCAGAGTTCTCAAACCAAAATTGCAAATGACAAAAGTTGTCAAATGGAGTTGGTTGGATTCTTTTATAAAATTCATGATGACCTACTGAGCAAGTTCTTGGATTGGTGACCTATGAGAGTAGGTTACCCACTTTCCCATTCTACTCCAAGCCATGAGGGTGCATTTTTTGAGGAGAATAGCAACTTTTGAGCTTTCAAAACTTTCTTTCCTTCACCTCCTTCACTGAATTTGGGCAAGTGCGCTTTAGGTAGCTTTTATAGTTGTTGCTATTTTATTTTTGAAATATTTTATGAATCTTTCCACTTTCTTTACTTTCCTCTTTTCTGCTTTTGCCAGTTTTTATGTTTGCCTTGTCTTCTTTCCTCCATTAGATTCCTTGCCTTTCTTGAGATTTGCCACTATGGAAAAATTTATCCTCTTGACACCAATTCGAATTTACTAAGAACATCATCGCCACTTTCTAATATTTATTAGAAACATTTATTATTAAAATATTACCATTTTCAGAATTAATTCAAACTTCAAAATTTAATTAATTAATTCAGAATTAATTAACCACTATAGTAATTGCCTCAAAATTTCCCCATTAATTAAATTCTCATTTAATTAATCACTTAGAATCATTCATGGGGTTAATAACTACATGGGTGGCCCACCTTGTCCATTTAATTCCCAAATACAACCTTAGGCATATTCCATAAGGCAGTTTCCATACTTGCTCATTAATTAAATAATTATTGCCTAGGTGACTTAGGCCAAAATTACCCCATGGACCATAGCAAAATTTGGGAACATGACATGCGACTGGAGTAAGAAGTTTCCATGGACTTGCCAGTTTCTACAGGAATTTCATCAGGGGATTCAGTCGGATTTGTGCACTGTTGACAGAGTGCATGAGAAAATGGGAGTTTAAGTGGACAGGAGTTGCCCAGAGATCTTTTGACAAGTTGAAGGAAAAGGTCACTGAGAGCCCAGTGTTAGCGCTCCCAAATTTCGACAAAGTTTTCCAAGTCGATTGCGATGCAAGCGGGATGGAAATTGGATCAGTGTTGATCTAGGAGGGCCAACCAATTGCATTCTCTAGTGAGAAGTTGGATGATGTGAAGCATAAATATTTGGTCTATGACTAGGAGGTTTATGCTATTGTCTAAGCATTGAAGAGGTGGAGGTATTATTTGTTTCCCAAGGAATTTGTGTTGTACACAGATCACCAAGCACTGAGGTATTTGAATAATCAGTCGAATTTGAATCAGCAGCACATGAAATGGGTTGAGTTCCTATAGGGATACACCTTCATGTTGCGACATAAGTCGGGCAAGTCAAACAAGGTTGTAGATGTGCTAAGTTGAAGAGTTGCATTGTTGAACACGATGACAGTTCAGGAAACAGGAATGGATTCAGTGAAAGCAGAGTCTGAGACCCATGAGGATTTTGCGAAAGAATGGAAGGCTGTCATGAGCCATGGAGTATCGACAGAACTCCATACTTGGATTATTTCATCCAGGAAGGATACATGTTCAGGGGACAACAATTGTGTATTCCCAGAGGATCCGTAAGGGAGAACCTAATCCGAGAACTGCACAATGGAGGATTAGCAGGTTGTTTTCGCATCGACAAGACTAGGGCATTGGTCGAAGAAAAGTATTATTGGCCAAGAATGAAAATAGATGTCGGTAAGTGGGTATGATAGTGTCGAGTTTTCTAGTTGGAAAAAGGAAGAATTTAGAATATGGGGTTGTATATGCCATTACCGGTACCGAATACCCCATGGGAGCACCTGAGCATGGATTTTGTGCTAGGATTGACGAAGACACATCAAGGAAGCGACTCAATCTTTGTTGTAGTCGACAGATTTTTGAATATGGCACACTTTATTCTGTGTCGGAAGACAAGTGATGCCACAAGCATTGTTGTACTATTCTTCAAGGAGATAGTCAAATTGCATGGGTTTACGAAGAGTATCACATTAGACAAAGATACCAATTTTATGGTGAATTTATGGAGAACCCTATGGAAGAAACTGGACACGAAGTTGCATTTTAGCTCGGCATATCATCCGCAAACAGATGGACATACCGAGGTGGTGAACAAAAGTTTGGGAAACCTTTTGAGGTGTTTGATGGCCGACAGACCCAAGCAGTGGGAGAACGTATTGGATCAAGCAGAGTTCACATATAACAATTTTGTGAATCGGTCGACAAGTTTGATTCCATTCCAGATTGTTCAAGGACGAAGTCCACATGGAGTGGTAGATTTGGTCGAGTTACCGACATAAACCAAGAAAAGCATGGATGTAGAATCATTCACAGAGCATATTAAAGAAGTGCATGAGGATGTGCGAAAGTGCATTGAGAAGAGCAATGCGACATACAAGTTGAGAGCCGACAAGAAAAAGAGGCTACAGTCGTTCAACGAAGGAGACTTAGTCTATGCACATTTGTGGACAGAGAGATTTCCGAAAGGAAACATACAAAAAGCTGAAGCTGAAGAAGATTGGACCATGTAAGATTTTGAATATTTTGGACAACGCTTATGTGTTGGAGCTTTTGAAGGACTTGAGAATTTCACCAACATTCAATGTCTCATATCTATACAAGTTTGAAAAAGGTTCAAGCAGTGGAAGTGTTGAACATCGACTAGAAAGTGCGGATCCCAGATCGACACAAAGAGGAAATCGTTGAAGTAATAGAAGAATGTGAAGTCGAGCAGATGCAAAGTTCGCGAAAGAAAGAATACTTAGTGCGATGGAAAGATGATGAGTTGAAGGAGGCAACATGGATTTCCGAAGAAGAGTTCAGGAGACTGACAGAGCAGTCGAGTTCTTTTTCACCTGGGGAATCTAATGCGGGATAATTGGGACCTAGGAAGATCAGTCAAAGTTTATCGACATCAACAGTCGATCAGAGGGAGTGCCAATGACCACTGTTGAGAAGGAATATTGGTTGTTGAATTCAATGAGTCGAGCAAGAGAGTTCGATATGCAATCGACAGAAGATGTGAACGGTTGAGAGTCGACATGTCGAAGGTTGAGAGACGACAGGGTAGCAGCAGAAGGTGTCGAAGGTCGACAAGTTATCGAATCGTGACACCGACAAGTTTTGGGCATGAGCCAAGCCAGTAGGAAGGGGCATACAGGCGAAGCTGACAGAGTGAAGGAAGCCGACGGGTAAGTCGAAGGATGACAAGAGACAGTATGGTCGACGTAGTGACAGGACCAACTACTGTAGGAGTGTCAGAAGGACACACAGAAGTCAAGCAAAGTACTTGGTATCCATTCAGGGTTGATAAGGAATTTATGAGTAGTTATTGAGGGTGGTTGGGATCATGACAGATGTCACCACAGGAAGAGATTATGCAGCACGGCAGAAGCGCTGACATTTGCAGGTCTACAAGATCTGGAGGATTCGACGAACAGAGGAAGAGTGTCTCGGGGATTGGAGTAGACCTCAGGATGATCAATAGTAGGGTAGATGACTAATGCATAGGCATATAAGAGAGAATTTTGATCACAAAGGATAGAGAGAAGATTTCAGTGTAGTTGGGGAGCATAGTTCGGGAGTTGATCTGCAGATTGGAGAGAAGAGTCGCACATCAACCGAACATAGTAGATATCGGATCCATAGCTCAGTGAGCGCTTGCATTCAGTAGAGGCCATGAGAGGGTGAAGGTTGAAACACAGAGAGAGCACACCATTACTTACGTAAATTGTAATAGGTGGAGGCTGACTAGTTGTTCCATTTCCTTACATTTAGCATTGTAATATTTGATTTGATTGAAGTAATAGAAGCCACTTCTGGCATCCTGTTTAAATATAGGTCATGTGAACACGTGGTTATGTTGTGTGTTAAATGATAAGAAAGAACCCTTGCTTGTTTCACTTGCATCAGAAAGACGTTCCGCAACACCCCCGAGGCTAGTTGTGAGTGCACCCGTTAGTGATCGGCGCACGCTCGATCGTGCAGAAGAAGGGGTCGATGCAGAGCCTGCTAGTATTCATATTGTTGAAGCATCATTTCCTAGATCTTCCCATGTCACTAGCACGGGTACACTATAGGCAACATTTTTTGTGGACGAAGAGCTCATTCCAATAAAGATAGAGAATATCCCATGTATTTATACATTGTTAAAGTTAGTGTTTATAATTTTATTGTAATATACTAATAAACCATTGTTTTTAAACTAATGATGGAATGATTGTTTTGCAGAAAATGATGTTTTTTATAAGCATCTAAATGATTTTTCATTGGAGATCTTTGGGCCCATCATCCGTAAAAGGTGGGATAAACAAAGTAAAAATTTAAAAGATGATCTCAATAATCGGTTGGTTGTCATGTTTGACAACGAGACCTTTAATTGAGCCAAGGTCCTAAAGAAGGTTGGAAAACATATGAATATTGGTCGGGACCAATATAGGGTTCATATAGAAAGGAACCCTAGATATGAGCGCCCTTCGATGATTCCAGCAAGAGAGTGGAAAGCCCTAGTGGAATATGGAAAGGAGAGCGCTCTGAGAAAAGAAGGAAAGCTACCACTGGGCACAAGGAGGTATGCAATACTTTCCACAATGTATTTCTAAACCTTATTATTATTAATTTTTATATCAATTTTGGAGCATTTAACGTATTTCAATACTTTAATAGGCTGTCAAACACATCAAAGGCCACAAATGAAAGACAAGAAAAAATTGGTCAACACAAGTTTGGGCCTGGTGGTTGCTCGAATTTGACGGCACGAATTGAAAGTATCGAAAAACCAATATTGCATCTAAATAATAAATTGCAAATTATTTTCGTTTTATTGCACCGTAAAAGGTAAATTCATGATGTTATGCAAATATGCAGGACGACTGATTCAAGGAATTTCCCACTATGGAAGACTTGAAGCTTATTCCAGCATGGCTTTGGAACTATTTTTGAATGCCGAAAAATCTTGTTTGGGAAAACACAATCTTCTGGTGATCCATCCTGCACACAGGTATATAAAATCTATATAGTTTAATGAAGATTTATTACTTGTGCAATCTATTCGTTATAAATATTTTCCATAAAATATTGACTCTGTTTTGAGTAGAAAAGAAACAATCCACTTAATGTCGAGGATGAACAACAACTAATCGAAGATCATGCTTCGAATCCTGGTAATGAATTTATTCATATGCTACAATTTTAAATATTGCATTACAGATGGTGAATATTAATTGCACTTTTCCACATTTCAACTACAGAGCATGTAGAGGTTCACACTATACAGGTTAAGCCTAGACAACAATATGAAGTACATGATGTGGCCACAACAGGTAAAAAAACACCTTTGTAATATTTCTTTTAAATGAAATACTTGTCATTATAATACTTGTCATTTCTCATAATTATTTCTTTGAATCATTATTGTCATAGCATTTATGCCATGACTTATAAAATTTCTTCTAGTGTATAATTGTAGTGTTGAAATTTTACTATGGCTATTTCACTCATCCCTTGGAACTTGATACAGATATCCTTGGGCAACATTTTGAAATTTCAGAAGAAAAATTGGCATTTTAGTGTGATCAGTGGTATTAAATACTTTGTTTGGTGTTATTCATGTTTCCTTGGGTGAACTCTTATTACCCATTATTTTACTTGAATATTATTGTAATTTGCATTATTAAATTAAAATGTTCATCAAACGTATAAGATCTAATTATAGATTAGATAAATTATTAGGCATGTCCAATGCTTGAAAAGAGAGATATACCAAACAAGATCAATCAAGTAAATATTTAGGGATGAAGTAGCACTAACGAAGCTTGCTTGTTCTGTATATTTGTTTATAGGTGGTTTTACATGCATATATGAACTCCTGCACTTCAGCCGCAATCATCTTAAATAATCTTATTTCTAGTTTAATGTTGTCTTTTCAACAAACTTGTCATCCCTAGCATATATTTGTTTGAGTAATACATAACACTTAGAATTTTTAGTCTCTAGTTCAAAAAAGGTGTTTTGATACATGTCCTAACTCAACATTTCCACTAAATATACAAGCATTAACATTTTCTCCACACATTAGCATTCAACTCTAATGAAATATTTTTTATATAGTCACCTCTTATCCCGAAGGCCTCCATCACTAGATACACTTTACGTATGAGCTAAATGGGCACATTCTATGAGCACACACAGTGTTGTTGTTGAGACAAGTTTCATTCCTACTCATTCCATTTTATGAAATAGAGTTAAGTCCTCATTTGAATGCCCTTGTTGATCCAATTGCATAATAACATGGTTACGCACACTTGAGTGAAAGTCTCAGAAAATTTAGAGACAAAATCAACACACACATGTAGAACACTAAACATGATCACAATTAAGTTGGTTTAAATGCATTGGACTTGCATAACCATTGATCTTCTTATGTTTTAGATGCAATAAATCAACATAGAAGCTTGACGCTAGAAGTAGATGCATGCATGTGAATATGTATACTAGAAATAAAAGTTCAATCCTATATCGATGCAATATGCATGTTGGAAATAGATGCATGTTTTTCACCAACAATTTGAAATGATTCTTTGTGTGTATGAAATAAGAGGAGGACAAATATTGATAAACTTGGATATTTATCAAATAATAGTTTGGAAAAAATTTGTGGGATAAGATAAATTTTCTAGCTATTAGTGGGCAAGGCCTTGCTAGATGTTTTGTATTGTTTGAATAAGATATTGTTTATTAAAGTTGTGTATGAATCTTGGTTGTTTTTGTTTTGTAAATAAAAAGCTATATATTACAAGTTCATGACCGTTACAGAACTATGCAGCCTTGACAGAGGTGACCCCGACCAACAGAGGTCAAACAGGATCCCCTCTTCCAAACCATAATATCGAGTTGAGCAGTAAAAAACTCCCAGCCTAGAGGCCAAACAGGAGAGAAACATGTTTGAAATAACAAGAAACATCGATTTGACACAGACTCCACATAACAGTATAGCAGAAATTCAAAAAAGTGAGGCAAACAAACTGTTGTTATAGCCTCCATGGCGAACGAACCACAAAACCAAAAATCAACGCACTGCACCTTAATCAAGGGTGATAAATTTGAGGCATTGTTCAACAGCAACAGGGCTAGGGGTGATATTGGTTGGCTGGGATTGTGCTGCTTCTGAAGCCCCCTCTTGTCTCCGAGAAGTTCTATCATGGCTGCAGCCACCACCGTCTCCACTGCTCCCACCCTGAATAACAAAAGTGATGCCCATCTTTTTGGCCATGGCATCCACCTTAGAATGCACCACTCTGCTGTCGAGATTGTGCATCTTCCATGAGCGTACTAGTTCTTCATCCCTCCGACGCTTGTTGACAGAGTCCATGAGAATGTTGGCCATCAAATTTTTAGTTACCTAGTAATTCATGATCGTCCGGTCATAGAGCGACACACGGACTATATTCGTACCCGAGTCGATGATCCAATCCTCTATATCCCGATGAATTTCATCGACAGACAATTCCATGATCTCCTCCCATAAACCCTTCTCCCTACCCCCAATCTCCTCCTGAATAGACCGGGGAATATGTTTACGGTGAAATTCAGCCTCTCCACGCAGGCGCGTTCGAGCAGAATCTCGGGTTGTCCTTCCAGACTGAGAACCCACAACCCTGGATGAACCACCTTCCTCTTCAGTAGGGAATTTCCATTTTCGAGCCATAAGGAATAGGCAACGAAGGATCACATTCCAACCCCTAACTGAAAAACCAAATGATCTCCTAATATGCTCAGCCCCGAAGATACCACAATGAAAAAACCACCAGCAAAAGAAGGAATCAGTAGTAGAACAGACCTCAATAGGCATGTTTATAAGAGAATGGCGCATTATGGAAATACCTGAGAAATGATGAGAAAACTCGAGGTACCCGAGCGTCATCATCCGATAGTCTGGCAGAATCATTGAGCAATGTAAAGGACAAATTTGGGATGTGCCACAGGTCTTACTAATCCCGTCACCATTAATGACCCTCACTAGGAAGGACCACCTCATAACAATCATTGATTAGGTAATTAATGCTGAGAATGCATCTGAGGCTGATGTAGCCAGACACGGGGTTCCCATCTATTGCACTCCACTTTGCCAACACCCTGATGGGATGGTGTCATGTCTCCAAGCGTCACAAGGCCCATCCCCATTAAATCATTGGTTTCCAGATGGCAGCACGCCTGGCTCCAATCGTCCATAGAGGAATCGACAGGATTACAAATCCTAAGTAGAGATCCATCTTCAATTCTGTGGTTGGCTAGGTGGTCCGCCACTTTGTTAGCCACCCTTTTTACGTGGGAGAACGAGACAGCTGGCTGATTGAAAAGGAGAGTATGAAGGAATTCCAGCTTGGCTAAGAGATGCCAACTGGATGATACTTTCTCTGGAGTTTGTCCAAAGGACATTTTCCTGGACATATTAACAATAATAAGAGAATCTCCTTCAATAACCATAGGTAGCCATGATTCTGAAAAATCCAGACGGAGCCCATGGATCAGACCATCAAGCTCTGCCGAACTATTTGAATCATGGCCTATAGCACCATGATAAATCTTCAGTATCTTTCTAGACCAATCCCAACAGACGCCCCCGAAACCTACTGCACCCGGGTTTCCACGAGATGCACCATCAAAATTAATCTTGTAACACCGAAAAGTCAAAGGAGACCACCGAGACTGCAAATTCGGCTTGTGATTCAGGCTTTTCCTCCGTAGGCCATCCAGATTAGAATGCTTAAGACCCCACCCCTCAACAATTCGAAGATCCCCCAAAGACAACTCTTTATCTTTTTCCATCCATTACTGACTATGAATGGTCTCCGACATGTTCCTTGCTAGTTTTGACCATACAATCTCCTCATTGCTGTGGTGGTCTCTAAAGATTCGATCATTCCTTTCTTTCCATAGGGCCACATAAAACCATACCCGGAAAATTTTTTCCATAACATCCCGATAATAGGATTATAAAAGGCCTTAAGATCCCATGCATCCAAGGACTGATCAGGATGGCCTCTCACACGATAGCATCTGTGGAATATTGTAGTTCCCCTATCCCAGATTGGGACGCAAAGTGGCAAGAATCAAGCAAGTGACCATTGCTTTCCTCAACTTGCCTGCATAGAGGACATTTAGAGGGGCCACAGATCCCCTTTTTCCTCAAGTTTTCACTTGTTAGGATCTGCTTCTAGACCACTAGCCAGCAAAAAACTGCCACTTTTTTCCATTTATTCATTTTCCAGACTTTTCCCCAGACTTTCCTTGGGTCCTCCTCTTCCTATATATGTAAATCATAGGCTTCTTGGACACTAAAAGTACCTTTGGGTGAATGACCCCACCAAAGTCTATCCAGAGAATCACTGTGCCGAATAAACCTGTCCCTCATCATTAAGTCAAAAGCATCTAAGTATGCCTCATCTGATGAGGTATCCCATTCCCCTGCCCTGTGCCAGACCCTATGCCATTCCAAGACTGAATGGTTCCAGTAGTGGTAAACTTTCGATTTTCCAAGAGCAAGACCTATTTCCTTCATTAGCTACCACCGAGTGTCCAACCCCAATATAGGGAGTTGATTCCATGAGTCCTCCCAAAAGTTAGCTTCCCTCCCATTATGGACTTCCCAAAAGTTGTGATCCTGAACAAGACTTCTTGAAGCAAAGGATTTGGTCCAAATGTGAGAGCCCTGATGAACTTCATTATATCTGACCAATTGCCTGATCTCTCTATCCCTCGCATATTTGATGTGCCATAGTTTAGCCCAAGGAACCCCCTATTGGGTACACCAACGCCACTAGATTTTGGCTCCATATACTTCACTTAGAGCTTTCGAATCTCTAAGGCCAAATCCTCCATTTTTCTTTGGTTTGCAAATCTTATCCCACCCTACCAAAGAAAAGTTTCCCTTTGACTCCCTGCTGCCCCAAAGGAAGGATATTTGGATACCACAAATAGCCTTTAAGACTGACTTAGGAGTAGAAAGCATGGAAAACAGGTAGACCGGTATAGCTTGGAGAACAACTTGACTAAGGTAAGTCTGCTTGGGATATTCAGGGGATGAACAGTCCAACTTGAGAGGTTCTTTTTCATTCTATCCAACAACTCTTGCCAAGATCCCGAGTGAATCAAGCCCACAGCCAGGGGAGCCTCTAAATACTATGAAGGGAAGGATCCCAGTGAGAAGCCTAAGATCCTGATGATATTGAGTTGAGTAACCCTTGGGGTGTTAAGAAAGAAAACCTGGGACTTGTGAGGGTTGACTTCCAAACCAGAAGCTTTGGCGAATAACTCCAAACAATTCTTGAAATCTCTAGCCTCTTAGACTGAAGGGTTCCCCATTAACATGGTATCATCTATAAACTGTTGATGAGTTTGTCTATCCATCCCCGCATGAAGTCTGAGCCCTTTAATACCACCAATAGCCACTTGATGATTCAGAAGTCTACTGAGACCCTCCACCATAATGATAAGAAGAAAAGGAGATAAAGGATCACCTTGTCTAATGCCACGAGAGGCTTGTAAAATATTAGAAGGGTAGCCATTGAGGAGAATAGAAAAAAGGGGGGTAGTGACTAAACTCATGATCCAATGAACCCAAACCAGGTCAAAGCCAAAAGCAATCAAGATTTCCCTCATGTATTGCCAGCTTAATTTATCATATGCTTTTGCAATATCTAGCTTCACCATCATCCCAGGTTTCTTTAGGACCTTGAGGCAATGCAATGTCTCATGAACCAAAATGATCCTATCCACAATTTTCCTTCCCTCAACAAAACCAGAATGCTAAGGAGAAATCAGGGAGGGGAGTAGGGGTTTCAATCTATTGGCTATGACTTTTGAAATAATTTTGTAGATTACATTACATAAGGCGATAGGCCTAAACTTACCAGGGGATTCCACCCCTTCCTCCTTGGGAATTAAGTAAAGAAAGGTAGCGTTGAAAGCTCGGATAACTCCCCCACAACAGCGAGATTCCTCCACTAGCTGGTGCACTTCCTCCTTAATCTTATCCCAAAAATGGAAGAAGAAATTGGAGGTGAAGCCATCCGGGCCTGGATCCTTACCCAGAGCTATTTGGTGTACTTCTTCCTCAACCTCTTGCATGGAAATATTGGTTGCTTCAAAACGGGGGACTGGAAGAAATCTGAGCAATTTACGGACTTCTATCAGGCCTGTCTTCCTTCAAAACGGACGCAAAATGTTGAACAAGTTCCTCTTCGATATCTTCCCTAGCTTCGGCAAATCCACCACCTGACTTCATAATTTTGAAGATTTTATATCTGTGTCTATTCTGAATCACAGAGTTGTGGAAAAACTTGGTGTTTCTATCACCTTCCTGTAGCCACTGAATTCTAGATTTTTGCTTCCAATAAGTTTCTTCTGCCATTCTCGAGCATCGAGGTCCACCAAAAGATTGTGTTCATGTTCCCTAAGCTCATCAATCCATCCATCCTCCATCCCCTATTTCTGGATCGATTCAAGATCCAAAATTAGCTTCTTTTTATCCTCAAATATGTTCCCAAAATCTTCCTTATTCCAGGTTCGGATCTTGGATTTAAGCATTTTTAGTTTCTGCTGAAACCGGTACATCTTTGAACCTTCCGAAGGGACGCTTTCCTCCCACCATTTACCCACCAGGACCTTAAAATCATTGTGGTCCATCCAAAACTGCTCAAACCGAAAGGGCTTGGGGCAGTTATTAGAAGAAATATCCCAAGATAGAGAGACAGGCCAATGAGCAGAGCCAGCAGTGGGAATTACATAGGAATTGACTTCACCCAACTCACGAGCAATATCCTCCGTTGTTAGGAATCTGTCCAGCCTAGTGGCGACAAGATGGAGCCCTCCACGTTTATTGTTCCAAGTGAACCAGTCATTCCCAGTCTCAATGTCAACCAAATGATTGTGGGAAAGAAAGTCCCGAAATCTTTCTTGGAATCTGTCCAAGGTTCTGCGCCCAGCTTTCTTTTCCTCCAAGGAGGAAATCAATTTAAAGTCCCCACCTAGAATCCAAGAGCCATCCATAACTTGAAGGGATAACCGAGAAAGGAAATGGAGGAAAGTGTCTTTTAATGGGGATATGCTAGGGCCATAGATATTGACCAGAGAACCCCTAACTGCAGAATCCATGATTTGGAATTCACACATAAGGGAAAATCTATTAGCACGCCAGTTGGATAATAAGATAGATCTAGGGTTCCACAGAATGGCAATGCCTCCTTCCATACTAATAGCATCCATTTCCATGACTCCTGCACCTTTCCAAACCTTTTGGAAATTTTTATCCAAGACTTCCATAGAGCATTTGGTTTCCTGTAAGAATAATACATCCGATCTCTCCTGCTTCACTTTTCTTAACAGTGTCTTGATTTTCCTGGGGTGATTACACCCCCTGATATTCCATGTCACGATCTTCATTGAGAAACTTTAGAGGCATCTGAAAGTGATGCCCTAATCATAGGATACAACCCTGATTCGATAAACTTAACCCTGACTTCTGCAATACGCTGCTTGTTTGATTTCCTGCCTTTCTTCAAATCGTCGGAGGGGGGTTTGTGTTTAAACCCAGATTGGGCATCCACCCTAATGCCCAATTTTTGAGACACCTTGAATTTGATGATAGCCTCATGGAGGAGTTCAATCTGTCATCTGGCGACATAACCCTTCCCCTTCTTCTCGCATTCCTTTTCAATCGCATCTACATCCAGATCCCCTAACTCAACTTCCTCTTCCCCATAATCCTCCATAACCACCGGCAATTCCTCTATGGGAGTTGCTCATAGTCCAGCATCTGAACCCACTCTTCATCTTCATAGTTTAGAGTGATCGCCTCTGGTATCTCCCTTGATAGATCCATGTAAATGTAGATCCGGGCACAGTCAGTATATCTTAGCTGATGGGTTCGATCTGCCACTTTTACAAATTCCCCAAGGGTATTACCGATGTCCTAAAGGATTTCCAGGTCCCAAAACTCACATGGCAAAGCATAGAGCCTGATCCAAAATGGTGCCATCTTAACAACCTTTGTATCTAGGTTAAATCTCTCTTTCCAGGGTCGGAGATATAAACCAGCAAAAAAGAAGAAATAAGGCCCTCCTTCTAACACTCTATCCCAATCTCCCACATTGAAAACAATAATGGTGAAAAACCCCTCGGCACCCAAATGAAGGTCATATTGGCCTCTTGGATTCCAGGTTTGCTTGATCCATCTGATAAGATCTCGTTCTTTAGGCCAAATGCCATTGAACTTACTAGTCAGGGTTGTTTCCCTCCACTACTCCACCAGTTCTCTCACCTTCTCAGCCCGAGCTTTGACCGTCGGAATCAATTTTGATTTGGGTAGGCATCCCCCCAGAGCTAGCCGCCAAGATCCCCTAGTTTCCCTACTGTATGTAGAAACCGTGTTCTTCTCTTGCTCAAGGTGATTCATCCCGTCAGGGGATCCATCCTAGGGCATCCCACTAGCCAGCTGCTGGGGACCCAACATGACAGGCCACTTTTCTGACACAAACAGCCGAGCCAAAATCGCCACACGGGAGAAACCCTAGATCTCCAATCTCCGGTATTTAAAGATTTTAATGAGATGTGTATGAATCTTGGTTGTTAAATTATGCTACACCATTGTATAATTTTTTGCATGAGTTTGTTGTGAAGATATGTGTGGAGCATGTTGTCCAAGTTATAATACGTAATGTGACTAATCATTTGTAAGCAAGATGATTGTTAGTGGAGAGACCCGAGTCCATTTGATTTGATGCTAGAGGATATTGGAAAAATCAACTTTATCATGGAGGTGATTGAAGGATGGTTGAGTGCATCATTAAACTCATTTATAACCATGCATTAGTTCTTAGCTTCACAACACATTTATAGAAAACAAAGAGTTGGTGCACCATAACATCACTTATTTTGCTACTAGCTTCATTTTTTTTCACTTCATTTTGTGTTGCCAATTGGAGTTGAAGAGAATCTTCGTATTTGTAGAGATGTATGTTAATCCATTCAACATGAAATTAAATGGACATGTTGTTTCTTCAATTTTCTATGGAGAGTCCTTTGGGATTCAATAAAGTTGGTTTGTGAAGTGAGTTAACCTTTGGTAAAGGATCTTTGATTCGTTGATCGTGACAAGCTTTCAATGGGATAGTTGTATGAGCCCATGATAGGGTCAAAGAAGCTCTCCATGCATTTTATAAAGAACAAGAAGAGGGGGGATATCTCAATTACATTATTGTTTGGGATTTTATCGATGACAACATACTTCATCCCTCACTTCATGCACCAATGACTTCCCTAAGTCCCAACATTTCTTACTCGTGTGTCTTTGATTTTGATGGTGATATTATGGTGGTATTCTTTACTTGCACAAAAGAAATTGATAAATTCAATGGCACACCAATCCACACAAGTTGAATTGGAGTTGCATAAGCCAAATACTAGATTATTTTGGCCATGGAATGGTAATGAAGGTAAAGAATATTGTGTTTTCAGGGAACAATTTTATATGGATTAGCCACCAAGATTTGTGCACCCTGGAAATGAACTTTTGTGCTAGCTATGGAAGGCATATTTCTAGCTTTTGTGTGAATTACATAGCATTGACCGAGTATGGTTGGGGTTTTCACTATAATGTTTCAAAAATACCCAGGCACCCAAACTTCAATTAGTAGTGATAGCATAAGGTCCTAACCAGTTTGACTTTAATTTTCCCTAAGATTTGATGGTTTATGAGAACTTGGAAAGTTCTTCCAGAGAACCATGTCTCCCATGAAAAATGAACAAGATGTGGTCCACCTTCTTCTTATAGACTCTAGTGATACATTTATGGTACTATCACATGTGCTATACGGAATTTATAACCTAGTGTTTATTGCTCAACCATACAAGTAGCAATGTAGTCTTCTTCTGGGATAGATTCATGCAAAGCAATGCATAGTGACAAAATAAGAACGTCAAGTAGTAATATGGTACCCATAAACTAGTGAAAAGAGAGTGATGATTGTTGGCCTTTAAACTATAATATTATGACCCTAGAGTAGATGGTATAGTTGTATTTTCCAATCTTTACCAAAGGTGTAAACAATGTATTTGATAATAGAAAGTAAAATTTTGTTAGTAGCTTCAACTTTTCTATTTCCTAATGGATAATAGGGTGTTAAAAACTTATCTTCAATGTTCTATTTAGTCAGGATTCTTACTACTTCTATGGATTTCAATTGAGTCATGTTATTAGTAATTAAGATGCCCAAAATTATAAAGTTAAAAGTTATTTATTCAAGGATTAGCTTTACGATAACATGACCAGTAATACATGTAAAGGGCATGGCTTCTACCTATTTGGTTCAATAGTTTGTGGTAGTATATATAAACTTGTGATCATTGGGTGAAGTAGGGTGAATATCTCTAATTAAATCTAGATCCCAAATCAAAAAATACTAAGGTGCCTCAATGGGTATGAGCTCATGTGATGGAACATGATGTCAGTGGGTATGATGTTTATAGGTAGGATATCTTTTCGTCATAATTTTTACACCTTATCATATGCCTAGCTAGTAACAAACCATGTGCAATATGTTATTCAAGTAGCATGTGAAAAAAAGTGGCTTCGATAGTCTCTATTGCGTCCCTCTAAGATGATAATGCCTATTTAAATCTGGTTAATATAATAATGAAGGATATTTTGAAGCCTTTACAGTATAAGACATACCTAAGTAAGATGTAATGTATGTATTATTGTATAAATGGGATTTTGAGTCTGAGAGTGGTGATGTAATCTTTTTTATAGGCAAGGAATTGGGCTATGTCATGGTACCATATGGTAAGCATAGGAGTAGGATGATTTGCAGGCAAGGTAGGAAAATTTAACTAATGATGATTTAAATAATACTCTATAGATTCTCGAATAGTGATATTGAGAAATAATAATGTATGGATAGTAACTTTTATAATAATTTTTAGGTTCTTAGCTACTTATTACAATATAAAATCATCAGGAATACCCATGTGAGAAGGAAAATCTCCAAATGTAATGGTTGAAGTAATTAAATTTAAATTAAATTTGTACTCTTGTGGAACATAGGTGACATGTGACTTACAAAAAGTATGTAGCAAATAAGCAATCTAAAAGTAAATGGACAACAAGGGGTCATGAGTGGAAAAATTGAAACTAATTTGACTAAGGACGTGAGTTTAGAGTCTTTAAAGGCATGGAAGTGATGCCAAAATAGATCACAGGAAAAAACCCTTGTATTAAAGCCTCATATTCTACAGTGTTAATTCCCCTCTAGCAAGTTGATTAATTGTCTTTTTTGACATGTCTTCTACTTAATGAAAATCTCTTGAAAGAATTTTGTTCAAACCTTGATCTTATGATTGTGGCTACAAAACAACAACCTCAAATAAGGGATATGTTTCTTGATCAAACAAGTCTTACTTCCACGTCTTCATTAAGTTGTTCATTACAACACCACCCACATCTTCACTAAGTTGTTCATTACAACACCACCCACATCTTCATTAAGTTGTTCATGTATGAAACCCCTAGGCAATATCATCGAATTAGATCAAATATCTTGAGTTTGATTCTCTGTATAAAGTTAGAAGAAGGAATAAAAATCTTCAAAAGCTACATAGATTTATCGTTCATTATTTTTATAATTCAGAAGTTGAATCTCCCATTCAACGACTCTCCCGTTCACAAACTCAACCATTTTTCATTAGAAAAATGACTACATCATCTAGTCCTTCTAAAACACTTGGAAGTATGTACAAAGGTTGAAACCCCACAATATCTACCACAAAACCCAAAAAGGTTATTCACAAGTACGATCTTTTTCAATTTGAAGAAGTCATAAACAAGACTCCATGGCATGTGTAGTCACTTTTAAACTTGACTTCCGCAACCAAGTCATTTCCTAAATTCAAAGATAGTTTACCAAATTTTTAAGGGAATGGTACTTGCATGGTTGATGAGCATTTAAATTCCTTTTCTAATGCTTGTCATAATATAGGAGTGAATAACAATGACACTTGTATGCATTTATTTGTAAATTCCTTAGAAGGAAAGGATGCCATTGATTTCTTCAATTTTCCTCCTAAATCCTTCTTCACTTTGACTAAACTATGTTACTAGTTCAGATCAAATTACAGGAAACCACAAAGCCTGACATATTGGTTGAATGAATACAATATCCTTGCATATAATTCAAGAGAATTGATTAAATATTTCAATTTATGCTTCACTAAACTCTTTAATAGAATCCCCGAACTCATTAGACCTCATAACCAAGAAAACTTAATCCATTACTATAACACCTTTCCATCCTCCTTTTCACAACCAAATAGAGGAAAAGGATGTAAATAATCTTGGTTCATATTTGAAAACTTGCTTAGAATATGAGGAGCAAGCTATGTGAACTAGGCTACCCCTTGTTGATCCAAGTAGGAATCTTGATTTGAATGACATGCTTCAACTCATGTAGGACATGAACAACATAATGAAATTTTAAGAGTAAAGTTGTATCTCTTATGGTGCAAGATAATTTGGCATTTCCATCACCTACTTCCCAACCCCAAAACACTCAGAACCAAAGTCTTTTGATTTCCCATGGCTCAATTTCTACGATGATAATCATGATCCAAATACTTTCTAAGTAATAAAGGCCACTAAGGAGTGCATTTTTGGTAATAAACCTGATCAAACTATCAATGGTTTAGATTGAATAGACGATGAAGATGTAATGGTCATAGTTACTAGAAGCCAAACTTATAATATAAAAAATAAGGGCATTGACTCAACATAAATTTGAATGTCTATGCTAAAAAACAACCTAATATAAACACTTGTGTGAGTGCTATGAAAATATTTGTTCAACCTTTTCAAGAATTGTCATCCTTTTCCTCATCTATTCCAATCGAAAGATACAATATCATAGATGAACTATCCAAGATTAATACCAATGCTACTCTGCTTGATCTTTCACACACCCCTAAGCAAAGAGAGAACCTTAAGATGTTTCTAGCACAATACATACCTACTAGTTCCATTACATGGTCATCAAACTCCAACACTAATCCGATGTCTGAAAGTGAAGAGGATGCCTCTAAAAATGATGTCTAAGGATCTTCTTTTGTCCAAACACCTCCAAAAAATCATCCTTTCTATGTGTCATTGAAGATAATGGATAAGATTGCTCACTTTTCTCTCATTGATGGAGGATCTGGACCCAATGTCATGTCTAAAACAAAATTGGAGTTTTCTTGTACAAACAAAAAACCCTAAATATGATAGTCTTTAATAAGCAATGCCAAAACACTGCTGGTGAGGTAAAGGACATCACCTTGGTGATGTGTTCTTATCCTTGAATACACACTATATGTAACATCCAAGTTATGGACATGGGGGTAATCAATTACTCCATTATTCTGGGAAGAGATTGGCAATCATTAACTGGAGGATATTACTCAATCGACGGCACACACATAATCATTCCTACAGGTCCCAATAATATTATAGATTTTCAAGAAAATCAAATTGTGCCCTACATTGAAACTATTCACCAACCTTTAGTAAATTTTATTGAAATTTATCCTGGTGTTTATTCTATCTTCACTAAAGAAGAAATTGATGATGACAAACTTACACCCATTGATTAATCTCAATACCAAATTTGGCATATGCATTTTGATGGTGCCTCTTCAAGTGAGGGTAATGGGGCAGGAATTACCTTCCCACTATTTTTTTTATAAATTCACCAATGTCGTTGCATATCCAAAGGAAACTGCAAAACCTTCGATGATGATTCCATACCTCCGATGGAAAATGTCGTTGGACTTCGTCTTTTGTTTGTGGGTATATTCATCGGATATCCGACCTTGCATAAAGAAAATGTGGTCGGATATCCGACGACCTCATGCTCGGATATCCGACCTTGGAGAAATTAATCGTGGTCACATATCCAAGGGCGACGTGGCCGGATATTCGAGCTTGGATAAAGTAATTGTGGTCACATATCTGACGGTGACCTGGTTGGATATTCGACCTTGGATAAATTAATTGTAGTCGAATATCCAACATCGACGTGGTGCAATATTCGACCTTGGAGAAATTAATTGTGGTCGAATATCCGACGTGTATATTAAAATAATTATGGTTGGATATTCGACATTTTAGTTTCAGATATCTGAGGATACCATATTGTTGTCGGATATCTGCCGAAGTTGCACCATTGTTTAAAAAAGGAGAGGATTGATGGATTGTCGAAAGTGTGATGTCGAAAATCGGACATATATGTCGTCGTATTTTGGGTTCATATTTTCATGTAGGAGGGAGAGAGCATGCCATATGTCAAAATGTGGGAATTGGAATGATGAGGAGAAAGAGAACAATCCCTTTCTCACAATATAGTAATTCATGTGAATGGGATTAATATTTAGGAACCTTGGATATGAGAAGAAAGAGCACGTGTCCTTTATCACTATACAAGCTACTTCATCATTGTAAATAAATTAATTATGTGAATATTAAAAAAAAAAATTTTAAAATCATGACATCCAATAATTACAATAATATTAAAAATGATAATGAAATTTTTGGAAATTGATGATCACAACATTGGAAACCAATATTCACACTACTAGAAACCGATAATGACACTTTCAAAAGCCATTAATTATATTTTTGGAAATTGGTGAGAACACTTTTGTAAACCAATGATCACAAATATGGAAACCAATAATCACACTTATGAAAATCGATAATCACACTATGGAAAACAAATAGTCACACTTTCAAAACATGTTGTAAATCTAGAATCTCACTGGGTAGCCTAAGTTTAGTGAAATTGAGGTTTATATGGTTTAGAAGGGTTTATTTATCACATATACTTTTTGATGAGATATTAGAATGTTACTTGTATGTTGCACTCATGATTTTCTCTCATAAATACATTCTTGTATTTTAGTATATAATATTAATTCAGATTTGCATGTTGCATGCAAGTATTCTTAGACTGGTAGTCATTTGGAAACCTAGGTAAGCAATGTATTTGAACAACCAATCGTATATTATATTTATTTTTTATATGATTCTATCCTACAAAATTATGATATGTATTTATGCAGGTTCATGACCACTCTGTCAAGGATCTATTCATGGATCCATAAGTTCTTGAAAAATGTTAGACATTCATGTAAGTTGAGATATGGGCTAGTTCAAGCCTTGTATAGTTAACCGAATAATTTAGCTTAAGAGGACATTTTACTTTTATTTGAAATGAAATTTTAGTTGTATACAAGCTTCAAAGGATTGTTAACCAAATTGTACATCATTTGGTGAATGATTGTGTTTCCCAACTCGAGTGATCGTAGATTTAGGAAAAATTATGTTTATTATGATACTTATAAATATTTATATTATTCTCTAAATATCATTCCTAACTCTGCATCTAGGTATAAATTATATGCTATGAATTATTTTTCTTTTCTTAGACACCTGTTGGGGTTCTCTTATGGGTCCCAATCCACTCGTAATTCTTGATATGCTGGGTGGACAAAACCTAGGCTTATATCGTCTGGTCTAACATTGGGTCGAACATGTCCAACAATTTACCCACCCTGAGGTACTGAGTCACTGAGTGGGTTGGGTTCAATTTAGTCATGTAGATCTCAAGAATTTGAGTATTATTCCCATCATGGTTCTCTACATCATATGTTTAGCTCGAAATTCCCACTTGTCTATAAAGAAAAAGGTTCCTACTTTCCATGTCTCAAAATAAGTTATTTCTTTGTTCAAGTTTTTAAAGGAAGCCACTCTCATGAACATCATTGATAAGTGTCTAAACTGCCATTTTTAGCAATGCTTTCATTGAATTTTACATATTGATGAAAGTTTTTCATAAGGAAAAATCATGTATAGTTTGTCTTATAAATATTAGGACATGCATAGTGTGTCTAAAGTTGAACAATTCTTACTTTTGAAATAATGTTTTTGAAGTTAATGATCATATAGTTAATCTTAGTTCTTTTATGACCAACCTAGATTTATCTAGACTTTGGATCTACCTGCACTGAGAGGGATAAAATCCTTGGATATGCAAACCTTTTTTATTGTCATCTCTTGTTGGATAGGTTTTCACATAAGGGATTTGCTTACATTTTACTTTTTATTTTTTTAAATTGTTTTACTTTTTATCTTTTTCAAAAAGTAAAAACGCCTCTCGACACAATAATGAATCTAGTGCTTCTACTTATGAAAGTGATTTTTATCTTTTTTTAATATAAAGTATTTTTTTTCTCTTTGAAAAAAATAAGGTACAAATTACGTGCATTATGTAGTATCAACTATCACCATGAGAAAAAATGCTAATCATGCTAATGAAACATCTCAATACCATTAATATAATGTAGTGGTGTAGATATTCAAGTTGAAGTTTTTTAAGTCTCTATTACATTATTATTATCTTAATGGATAAAATCACTACTTCCTTTTTAGTCCCCACACATGAGAATTATTAAGATTAATATCATACTAATGTAGTTATTTTGTTGTGCTTATTTATATTTTTTAATATTGATGTGTTTATTTATATTTATATTTTAATGTAATACATTAAGGTCCATATCACCTCCTAGCAACTAGAACAAATTACTTAGTATTAATATTGTACTAATTTTAAAAATAAAAAAAAAAATTTATTAGAAATATGCAGTACATGGTTTTCATTAGAAAGAAAGTACTTGACTACAAAATAAACCTACTACCTAAAGCATTCAAAAAATTCTACATACTACTTGGAAATTTAGAAAAAGGTGTTTTTTTATATATTAATTTGTTTTAATGCCAAGCTAAACACTCTCTAGAAAAATATCATAGATTATAGGTAGATAAAGATCATTTATGCAAGGAGATCCCGCAAGGGTGTAGCTCAATTAACGATTCACTTGATATCAAGGACATGTTGTAAATGGAGGCCATGAGTTCAAATCACCCTAACTTGCTTGTGCCCCATGCTTGCAGGATGTGTGGGTGCACCTAAGGGTATAGAGTGGTATTGGACGGGATTGGACCCATGGACCCCATATCATGTGAGTACCACCCATATCCCAGTTGTCAATTCCCTAGTACAAAAAAAAATATCATTTGTGTAGAGAGGTCATGGTACACCATAGAAGTTAAAATGAGTATTGTTTTAATGTTAGAAAGAAAAATAAACTAATAATATCTTAACCATATTTATTTCATTGTTATTATTTTTATTTATATTTGAAAGTAATATCTCGGTTCATATCACCCCTTCTCTATTAAAAAAAATACTTCATAGCAAACTTGTCCTTATTTGTATTGAAAAAAATGCAAAAATTTATGGCAAATATAGGTTTTCACTAAAAACAAAATACTTGGTTATCCTTAACATTGTTGTGGTTATCCATGTAATTGTTCGTATTGTTGTGGTCCTTATTGTGCCTTTCATAGTTAGAGAAAGGGATTCATTGCAAAGAGGTAGCACTTAGATTTTTTATGGTATATGTTTTAGTTGGGTATAAATTGTCTTATTAATGTTTTTGCACTTCCTAAAAGGATATTAGGATACATAACGACAATAATATGTTACTTATTCATGATACCGCGTTATGATTTGTTATTGGCATTGAATCTCCAATAAATTACAATTGAATAGAATTTACTTAATTTCTAAAGACATCCTTCATGACATAAATTGGTGTTACACTAGTGTAATATCCTTTTCTTACCTCTATTGTTTTGCTACAAAAAGTGCAATTGTGTACCCACCCATGGCAAGGAGCTCATGCCAAAAGCTCCACAAGTATAACTTTGTAAGTATGGTTATGCATTCCTAAGTTTTAATGTGAATTTGTAGACTTAGGAGACTGGTAGGCGTGATGCAACTAAACAAATGGGACATGAATCTACTAGGGGGAGAGAGTGAATGGTTGGGTATCCATGAGTTTGATGACATGTGTAATCCTAGTGCCACAAGCACTTGATGAAAAGTGAACCGTGATGTTCATTGGACGGGCACATAAGTGTATAGGTGTCATTAACGGTTAGCCCTAGATAGGGACGCCGAAGAAACTACTAGTCGCCACAAGGAAGTAACAATCTCATATGACCTAACGAGTCGCATGAGGATAATTACTATTAAGTGTTTTTAAGTAAAATTAAAGGGTCAGTTTAGATATAATTGATATCTTAGTCTTGGCAAAGGATGCTAGGAGATTTTGTTAAGCTCCTAAATGTGAATAAGCTAAATATCATCACTAGCTTATTAATGATTATATTATTAAATAATTTTACTATATGGCATAACAAGCCATTAATAATTATCTTAAGCAAGCATAATTACAAATGTATATATGAGAAAATAAATGAATTGATTTTTTGTATTGATATTATATAAGAGACCATTAATATATTAATAACATCTTATGATTATAGTTACAAATATAATGTATTAGATAAGAACATATTGTAATTATGTTTTACATATATAATATATATAAATAAATGAATTAGAAAAAAAAAAAGATTATCATTTTATTCTCAAAAAAGCCTATATGCTTTGCTTTAACACTTTAATGTTTATATGAGAATTTAAAAAAAAAAAAATCCTGGAGAGCTTTAAAGCTTTCAAATTGCTTTAAAGATTATAATTTAAAAAACAAAATCCTATATAAAGATTATAATTATATCGATAGGTGTTTAGATATTATCTAATATTTTGGACTTTCTTGAGTGGATCAATAAGATTAACATGAGTGTAACAAGTGTATAGTGGGGATTCATTTCATGGTCATTGTATCTTGTTATGCTCAAATACATCTTGATTAAGATTTAAATAAGCTTCAGTTAAGCAGTGGTTAAGAAAAGTGGTATGTTTATTAAATAGTATTTATTTTATGTTTATATTAATTAATTTAATGTTTATGGGATTGTGCAAGGTAATGATACCCAATTATGACACGTTAGTTGCAATGACATGCTGGAAAAACAGAAATATTATCATTAAAATGAATTATTAGAGGTACCTACAAAACTTTTTCGAATTAGGTGTAAAAATATGAAACATAGGAAAACAGATCGCCTTCCAAAATGTATAACTTTTATTTATGGAAAAGTGGTATAACCACCCCAAAATGTCATTATTTTAAGATTGGTATGTTATTTTTTCTCTAAAACATATTGCACATGTTTTTGTTGGTCCACCTATTTGTTATGTAAATTGTCAATCTATGAGGAAAAAAATATGTAGAGGCATAGGAAACAGACGAATCTTGTGCAGGGCTATTTTTCCAAAATTTTAAAAGTTAATTTTATATTTTTTTAAAATTACGAAAGTCAATGAAGCCTTAAAACGACATGGTCGAGTGTTGGTCCACCATATCATGGTCTGAACATAATAAAAAACTATTTTTTTTTATCTTGTAGGTATTCTTGTACTCTTGTACGGGTTCTTTTGCGTTCTTGAAATAGGTAAGCCAATCAAAAGTTATAGGCCAAATAAACGACCTATGTTTTTTACAAATTTGACCTGAGTCCAATTAAAAATTAATTAAAAATAGAAAACAATAATAGATCTATTCAAAAAATATATAGTTAGAATCTACACACAAATCTCCACAAGTGTGTGCAATTTCATCTATAGTGCACAAGTGGAGCATATGCGGAAATAAGCGTGGAAAACATGAAGTTATAGAAATTGGTGTGTTCTACCATAAATCAAACCGAGCCTCAAGGTTTGGCAATCCGAAGCTAATACCAAAGTTGCACGAGGGCCAAAAATAATTTGAATCCAGGAACACATGCGCGAAAATGCGTGCACATGTATATGCACGCATGGACAGAAGTGTGCACGCATTGTTGTGTATGCACATTTAGATGCGTGCACACGTTACAGCGTAGAGACGTTGTTGTGTGCGCACATGTAGATGCACGCACGCGTTGTGTTTTACACCTTAATTTTTATCTATCTCTCCCTAAACCCCCCTGCCCTCTCTATAACCCCACCCCTCTTCTATTCATATCCACCCAATCCTGCCCCCCTCTATTCCACTCTACCCAATCCCTCCTCCCTCTCTTTTCTCCTTCACCACAAGGGTTAGGAGATATATTATTACATAAAATCACTAACTCGCATTATCCTCATGTACATATAAATCTTCATCCTTGTAACCATAAATCCATGACCCCCATATCTCAATCTTCAAACCCTTGACCATTATGCCCTAGCCACTGCGATCCCTAGTCCCCGGTACAACTAACCATCATACTTCTTGGCCCACTATAATCCTAAACTAGTATAGCCCCTAAAACTACTAAATACTAACACATAATGATATATATCAATTAACCCCTACAACCCTAACCACGTAATCCTAACGTCTAAAGTGTCTAGTCAAATAAAAATTAACCCCTAACCCTTATAACCTCTAATTCTCATCAACCTGAAACTCTATCATCAAACACCCAACCCTTAAAACCTATAACCCATAGGAAATTTAGAGAGATAGTCATAGAGAGAGAGACCTGAACCTTGGGCCCTAAAGAAATATTCTATCAAGAAGGAGCTATGATGATTTCATCCACTAACCACACATGACCTCTTAATGGCATCATTGGCCTATGATTAAGGATGTTGATACCATGAAGTGGTATTGAGCAATATGTATGCACCATGCCTAATCAAGGCTTTTGGAATGATTTTTTATGGAAGAATGTCGTGCCTTTGGCCATAAAGAAACCATTTAGACATACAAGGCCATGAACAATGTCTGAAAGCACCAAACAAGACTTTACAGGGGTATCCATTGTGCTAGATGTATCCAAGTCTTGGGGACTTAGGGCATTGGACATGGTTAAGGAAGGAGACCTAAGATTCGGGCCTTAAAGGAACCTTATATTCATCTAAGTCTAAGAATATTACCTCCACCAACTACACATGGCCTCTTGAGGTATCATTGTCCTGTGATTGAGGATGGAAGTGTGATTATATGGTTTTGAATGCAGTATCTACATGTCTTAGGGCCTTGGAAATGGTTTTCCAGGGAAGAATTATTCTATCCATCAAATACTAAGAAGGTTTTCTCAACTAAGGCCCATCATGTTATCATCATCATCATCATCATCATCATAATCTTCATCATCATCATCATCGTCATCACCATCTTCATCATCATCATTTTCTTCGTCATCACCACCATCATGATCATCATTATCTTCATCATCATAATCATCATCTTTGTCATCATCATCTTCATCTTCATCATCTTCATCATCATCATTCTCTTCGTCATCACCAT